>JAUIMM010000863.1:630000-1170000 GCA_031769625.1 Taudactylus pleione | reverse complement strand
AAGGGACATACTGTACTGTATGTATCAAAGCTTGTCACCAATAAGCTCAAAATTATCATTTATTAAACACAGCCTGCAAAATATGCCCCTTAGTTTCCATCAGCAGGCCACATTTCATATTACAGTACTATATCTGCTGGTGTAAATGTGAGGAAATTTAATGTGTCATACTTTTTAGCCATTACTGTACAGTACTGTACAGTATGTTTAGCCCTGGTCATGACAGTACAGTATGCCTGATATACAGTACAGTGCTGTATACTGTATATATTTGGAACTGATATAGAGCGCCAAATGTGCTATTTGTATAACATAAATTTAAACTTAGTGTGTCCTATACCATTAGAAGCATTACTGTAAAAGTTAAGGTAAATGTGCAAAGAAGTGCAATAATGCAATGATAGGTACAGTACAGTATAATACTGTACTGTACTGTATGTGCATACAATTATACTGTATACAGTACATACAGTAAATACAATGTAAGGTGCGGAATATTAAATAATATACCTGAATCATTTTTTATTTGTCTTTTATGTACTGCCCTACACAGTACAGTATGTGGGAGGGTCAGGTCTACTGTACTGTACTGTATATTCTGAATGAAATAATAATTTTTTTATATTCATATATTATGGCATTTTTAGGCTGATATACTGTACACAGTACTGTAATATTCCGCACCTTAAATTGTATTTACTGTATGTACTGTATGTAATTGTATGCACATATACCTACAGTACTGTATCATTGCATTATTGCACCACTTTGCACATTTAACTTTTACACTAATGGTTCTAATAGTACTGTACACATTAAGTTTTGATATATGTTATAAAAATAGCACATTTGGCGCTCTACTTTACAGTACTGTACTGTATATCAGTTCAGATATTCACACATTTTATTACTGACAAATCACCATTGTCATTTTATTACTGATGAGCTGACACCTACCGTACAGTACTGTACAGTATATCATTAGGGAGTGTTTTTTAGACACCAGTATTATTTATTATCTTGTGCCTCTATACAACCTCACAATATTGGTTAGGGCTTTAACAACAGTTGCCGCTGTAATCTCCTATATTTATATACTGTATAACACACACACACAGTGTTAGGAGACAGTGAAAAGACATAATGTAAGGTACAGTACTTTACCAACCAATCAGCTCCCAAATGTAATTTTTCAAATGCAATGTTGGAAAATTACAGTTGGGAACTGGTTGGTTGGTGCAGTACTGTACCTTACAGTATCTCTTTTCACTGTCTCCTAACACTGCTTAGTACTGTGTACAGTACAGTACTATATGTACTGTATTTGATTGAATCTATATTTACTGTTAAAAAAAAACACCCAAAACAACTTTTAAACTAAAACTGAAAGTAAAGTACAGTACTGTCTTTATCTGGCATTTGAAGAACAGGTTTTTTTGTTGGTCCCGCTTTGTACCCCTTTTGGCACAGACAAACAAATTACTGGGTATACAGTACAGTAGCACTTTTAGCCATTGATTTGCAGATGGACACGAGCATTTATTCTGTGTGAAAGGGTCAACATACTGTACAGTACTGTACGTCAAAATTACCAGGTCTCCGACCCAGGTTAGATGTAGGGTCAAAGTGACCCTTTCACACAGTAAAAATCTGTTCATCAGCAAATTACTGCACCAAGTACAGTAAATTGCTTTACTGTAAATGCTACAGTACTGTAATTTGTTTTTCTGTGTGATAGGGTTATTACTGGAGTTGTATAGAGTACAGTAGCAGCACATTCTTGAAAGTGCAGTATGAGTACTGTAGTTGTTTAGAGTGTTGTAATGTGAAATATTTACTGTATACAGTACATGTATTTCCACTATTTTACTTAACATTGTATTTAGTGTCTTTATACTTGTGTATTTGAGAGTGCACCAAACTGTCAAAATGGTAAAGAGCAAAGGTTTTTACAACGGAAACTCATCTTGCCCACTTCCAATGACCAAAAGGCTGAGTACACTAGTCCCACAACTGTCTACAAGCAAACCTTCCAAGAAGAAAACAGGGAAGGAAAATGTACCTATTCTTGTCAAGGCAAGGAAGAATGCAAAGCCCAAGAACAACACTTTGCAACTGGACAGAGGAGAAAATTGACCAGGGAAAGTGGAGCAACCCATGAACATCCAGAACCAGGAGGAAACACCAGTGATTTATGGACCCGAAGAACTGGACACCTTGGAACCTCTGGTTCGTACACCTGTGGTAGATGTATCCCACTCACCAACTCATCGAAAACTGTCCTTCCAAGAAGATAATGCATGCACATGTAGCTGTGCTAGGATGGTGTGAGACCTCATGGGAAAAGTTGGTCATCTGGAAGCGAAAATTGACAACTTGAAAGAAGAGCTGAAGGAAGGGCTGAAGGACACCATTGCAGAAGCAATGAAAGAAGCAATCCAGCAAAGTAAAGAAGAATGGCAAGAGGCCACTGCCCAGAGTACCAGGAAGAGACATTACCAGGCAATCCAGTATGAAATGGTCACACCGGATGAATTTGAGCCTGAGGATGACGACAATTTCAACTTGGAGACTGACCCAACCTTCCACCTACTAGATATGGACACTACAGTGGCATCAGAGCACTTGGACATGACACCAGTGCCATCATGCAGCCTGCCTCACAGTGGGAGAGTGCACCAGTGGCATCATATCGCCTGCCTAAATGGTCAGTTGAAGAATCGAGGATCAACAATGCAAGCATGCCTGTACTTTCAGCAGAAATGCCTGTCATGTCAAGCACCCCAGCACCACTGACTGTATTTGGAACACCCTTACTGGATATACCACTGGCTGTAATCAACATTGACAAGTACAATGAAATTTACAGAGCTGCCAATTGTGAGATGCATCGATATGCACAAGCAATATTTCAAGAACACATGCCCTATGACCTCTATTGCAATTGGACCAAGCGGGTGAACTTTGATGGCAGTCAGAAGAAAGTGCCAATCCCAAACAATTTAAGAGAAGATATCCTCTCAAGATGCCAGACAAGATTCAGGATTGGAAAAGAAGAACTTACCCGGATAAAGTACACGTTGAATGGGGTGCTGCGCATGCCAAGGAAACATGCATGGAGGACAGTCACACATACAAGTACAGATCTTCAATCAACAATCATGACTTGAAGGGACTTGTCAGAAGACAGGAAGACCCGGCGCCATCGATGGCCAGGATCGGGCAGCGACAGAAATAAAGAAGTGGAGGACAGGAGAGGACTAAAGGGGTGGAAAGCAAAGGAGCTAAAGAAGTTCCCCCCAAAAGCCTCTTCCACCATAACAGATAGGCCCTGTGTGAGGCCAATGGAACATTAAACCCAACCTACAGTAGACCAACAGGTCTGAAGAGAGGAAGACCCGTGTGAAGAAAGAAGCGGAGGACAGGAGTGGACTACGGGGGTGGAAAGCAAAAGAGCTAAAGAAGTTCCACCCCTCAAAGCCTCTTCCACCATAACAGGTAGGCCCTCTGTGAGGCCAACTGTACTGTACATTAATACTGTAGTTTGTTAGGCTGGTGAGATACAGTAGGGCTGATATTAATGTTACAGTAGATTAGTGTGACACACTATTAGAGCAGGAAAGGGCCTTGAGAAGGGAATTAACAGCGCTCTAGATCTCTTGTTTGTAATACTTGTTAAAATAACCCTAACAGCTCCACTTAACAGAGGTATCCCACCTCTACACAAACATAACTTATAAACACATTGGTGGTGCGCTCTGGGTTATTAATAGGATGGTGTAAAATATAGTCAACAAAATCCTTAGTAGTAATCTGTAGGTAGGGTGTTCTTTATATGATTTCAATGTCTCAAAAGTACTCCTATCCCTAACCGGGAGATGTCTCTAAATGTATCCACAATATCCAATAGACTCTCGTGGGACTTCAAATATAAAGGGTCTTAGAGAATTGTTTAGACAAATCTGTGGGATGGATGTTCTTTATATATTGCCTTCCTTAATTCTGTAGGATGGGTGTTCAGTATTAAACGTGACCTCTTCTCTCTCCTCTCCACCAAAACGTGAAGTCAGTTCCTGCTGGTATCCCTCGTCCCAGTGCTTAGAAGAAGTTTTGATGGACAGTGGGGTAATAGGTATGTAAGGAGACTATGTACTCCAGTGTAATAGAATGGCTTTTATTTTATATTAAAATATAAGACTCGCAGGAGTCTAGTACAGCAAAAAGTGGACAAATAGTATAAGTCCCAAATTATGCACTAATGCATGTAATTTTATCAAGTTCGTTTGTAGCAGAAAAGAGGCGTGTGCCAACGCGTTTCCTCCAGATACAATGGACTTTTTCAAGGTGCCTACCTTTCTCTGTGTTCCCTCTTAAATATGCTTTGTGAATCCTCTGTCCTCGTTGCCACTGTTCGTGCCACCGCACTTCCGGGTTTGGGATAGCGTCATCATCAGCTGCAGTAGCCGAGTTGTGAACACTAGAGTGTGTACTACAGTCTCTATTAAGTGTCCTGCGCTTGCGCGGACTTCGGTGGCCATTTTGGTGAGGACATAAATCTAATGGCTTGTGGATAAGGGTATTGCGGCGGCCATTTTATAGGTGGGAAGCATATATGATGCTGGGATTATGGCCATGAATGTGCCTCCTCATAGTGTGCGGCCATTTTTCAGTTATATATATAAAAAACTCCTGCTATTCTTGTTATTCAGAGTGGTAATATAACTATATGGATCCAGTATTATTAAAGTTATAATTCTCTTAGATGTTGTTCTGTTATCTGAATATTAATTATATCTTTACCCTTTCTGATGTCTTACATGTTCATCCATATACCATGCTCGAATTAAGTGGTCTAAAATAAAAATTATAATAATTATTAGTGATGTTTCTTATTATGGATTGGACAATGTCTCTGTGTCAGTCATGTATTACAGGGGATTAAGGTCAGGTGAAGTCATGGAAACTCTTATCCTATCGTCTAGGTCAATAATTACACATAATGTTATGCATATAGACATTATGTGCATTATGTAATGCAATTGGGATTATGGATCTATATTTAGTCCTTCTGGGATCAAAGTATGTAGGTTAAATATCCATTTGTTTCTATTTTATCAATCCTTCCATTGTGATCCCCTCCCCTCCAATATGGCATGACCTGGTCTACGACTAAAAACCTCAAACCCTTAGGGTTGCTGTGATGTTCTTTTCTGAAGTGATCTGACACGCTGTGTTGTTCGAAACCTCTCTTAATATTTCGAATGTGTTCTGCCACTCTCGTTTTGAGATTTCTAGTGGTACGTCCCACATTCTAGTACGTAAATCACGTTCTTACTATCACACGTCAGTGTGTGGCATATCCTATACTCTTGTTGGGTTTGTTTGCTGATAATGATCTCTACCGGAGAGGTGCTTCTGTAGCCTAAACTCATACATTGTTTGCAGCGGCCACAATGATAGAAACCTGTCTTGTTAATCTTCCCATCTATTGTGGTTTGTTTCCCAGATCTGTTGGTTCTTAAATGATTCTTCACTAATTTACCTTTCAAATCTGGCGCTTTCCTGTAAACTACATCTGGTTTGGCAGGTAAAATGTTCTTCAGTTTGTTGTCTAGATGTAAAATAGACCAATGTTTGTTAAGAACTTTCTTTATTTTGGGGGCTGAGCCTGTATAGTTAGTAATGAGGTAAATTTTGTTACTTTCCCTATCTTCTTGTTTCTTTTTATCTTTATATATAAGTAGTTGTTCTCTTGGTTTTATTCTTGTCTCCTCATATGCTTTTTTTACTTGTATTTCATCATAATGTTTTTCTTTAAATTGGTTTATTAGATTTTTTCCTTGTAAATCATAGTCCTCTAGATTTGTACAATTCCTGCGTATGCGTGTAAACAGGCTCTGTGGGATACTTTGAATCCAACTGGGGTGATGATTGCTCTCAGCAAGGATATAACTATTAACATCAACTTTTTTGTAGTGTGTTTTAGTCTGTATACTTGAATTGTGTATGTATATATCCAAATCAAGGAATTCTACCCTCTCCTTATCGTAGTTAGTAGTAAAAATCAGATTCTAATTATTACGATTTAAGTGTTGTGTAAACTCCTTGATGGAATCTTCGTCTCCCTGCCATATAAATAGCACATTGTCAATGTACCATCTCCAAAGGACCAAGTTTGCACCGAGCTCCCGCCTGCCCCAAATGTTCTTGATCTCCCATAGGCTCATGAACAGGCTTGCGTAGCTCGGTGCAAACTTGGTCCCCATTGCAGTGCCGTGGCGCTGTAGATAGAAATCATCTTGGAACCACATGTAGTTATAGGTAAGTATAAATTCAATACCTTGAACTATAAATTCGATCTGTTTTGTCAATATCTGGGTCTTGCTCTAGAAAGTGTCTAACACTCTCCAGGCCTTGCATGTGGTCAATCACCGTATATAAAGATGTTACGTCACTGGTAGCAAGCCAGTAATCCTCTTTCCACTCCACATCCTGTAGGACATTCAGAATTTGGGTCGTGTCCCTAATGTAGGATTTCTGTTCTTTTACGTATTTTTGTAGGAAGTGATCGATATATTGAGAAAGTGATGATGTCAATGAGTTAATCCCCGAAGTAATTGGTCTACCTGGGGGTTTATTGCTACTTTTGTGAATTTTTGGCAGATAGTAAAAGACAGGGATCACTGGCTGTTTGATGTTGATGAATTTGAACTCCTGTTTGTCTAGGATCCCTGCCGATTGTCCTTTCTGTAATATTATGTCTGATTCTTTTTGAAATTTGTCTGTGGGATCTCCTTTTAATTTAAGATATGTACTCCCATCAGACAGGATGTTGTAAGCCTCTCTCAAGTAATCCTCCTTATTTAGAAGTACAATACCACCTCCTTTGTCCGCAGGTTTAATTACTATCGAGGTATCTTTTTCTAATTCTTGTAATGCAATCTTTTCTATCTTTGATAGATTGTTATGTGACCTTGTTGGTTTATTGTTAAGTTTGCGTATATCTTGTATCACAGCTTTCTCAAAGGTTTGTACAAAGTTACCCTTGAGATAGCTTGGGTTAAATTTGGATTTCGGTTTGAGGTTTGAATGTTGATATTTGTTTGTTTGATGTGTTTTTGTTATCGCTATACTTTGATCTAAAAAATATTTCTTTAATGCTAGTTTCCTTGTGAATTGTTTAACATCTAAATATGTCTCAAATTTATCTAGTCGGTTGCTAGGGGCAAACTTTAGCCCCTTGTTGAGTAGCGAGGTCTGCGCAGATGTTAGTATCTTGTTGCTAAGATTAAAAATCCCTTTAGGTTGCTGTATATCTACTGGTTCTTTATTTCTGTTTTGCTTTTTTTCCCCTCCCCTACATCCCCTTCTGTGTCCTCTAATTTTCTTTTGTTTGGTATTGGTGTCCTTTGTCCTAATATCTGTGTGTTTGTCCCTAACTCTAAAAAATTGTCTCCCCATTTTATTGCTGTGCTCAAATCTTCTTGTACAGATGCAAACAATGTTTGTGTCGTGTTTTTATTGCTTATTTCTGGAGTGTCACAGGCAACCGTCACTATATCCTCCTTCTGAGTGCCTGTCTGTAGTGTGGTGTTAGTGGTAATGAGATCTCTCCAACCTTGCTCGAATGAGCATCTCGCTAAATTAGTATATCCATCAGTATTATCAGGTGGTTCTTCTAACTTATAGATGGAAAAACTGTCAATTTCTTCCTCACTATGAGTGGTGAGGTTCAATATATCTATATTATGAAAAGTCGTATCTTGTTGAGCATGTAATTTGGTCATATACTGCTGGTATGTTAATCGCAATTTCTTATAGATGGGGGTACCATCATTCCCTCTTCTGGTGTGGTATTGATGATTTGTGTTCCTACTCTGGGTCTTTATCTGACTATGCTTGACTCCCAAATTCTTCCGTGATGGTTTCCTAACCCAAAACTTATCCCTCTGTATTTTTGATTTCTTGGTGTTAACAATATCATCCTCTCTTTTCTTTAATCTATTTGAGATGAGTGTTTCTAATGTTTTGTATTCTTCATCAGTCTTGTATGGTTCTAATTTTTGATCTAATTGATTGATCTCCAATTCCAATGTCTCTAATTCTGTTTGTCTAGTTGTGATGATTAGTTCTATTAACTGGCATGAACATTCTTTCAGTTTGCTTTCCCATTTATCGGAATGAAAAAATGGCCGCACACTATGAGGAGACACATTCATGGCCATAATCCCAGCATCATATATGCTTCCCACCAATAAAATGGCCGCCGCAATACCCTTATCCACAAGCCATTAGATTTATGTCCTCACCAAAATGGCCGCTGAAGTCCGCGCAAGCGCAGGACACTTAATAGAGACTGTAGTACACACTCTAGTGTTCACAACTCGGCTGCTGCAGCTGATGATGATGCTATCCCAATCCCGGAAGTGCGGTGGGTGCGAACAGTGGCAACGAGGACAGAGGATTCACAAAGCATATTTAAGAGGGAACACAGAGAAAGGTAGGCACCTTGAAAAAGTCCATTGTATCTGGATGAAACGCATTGGGCCACGCCTCTTTTCTGCTACAAACGAACTTGATAAAATTACATGCATTAGTGCATAATTTGGGACTTATACTATTTGTCCACTTTTTGCTGTACTAGACTCCTGTGAGTCTTATATTTTAATATAGAATAAAAGCAATTCTATTACACTGGAGTACATAGTCTCCTTACATACCTATTACCCCACTCTCCATCAAAACTTCTTCTAAGCACCGGAACGAGGGATACCAGCAGGAACTGACTTCATGTTTTGGTGGAGAGGAGAGAGAAGAGGTCACGTATAATACTGAACATTCATCCTACAGAATTAAGGAAGGCAATATATAAAGAACATCCATCCCACAGATTTGTCTAAACAATTCTCTAAGACCCTTTATATTTGAAGTCCCACGAGAGTCTATTGGATATTGTGGATACATTTAGAGACATCTCCCGGTTAGGGATAGGAGTACTTTTGAGACATTGAAATCATATAAAGAACACCCTACCTACAGATTACTACTAAGGATTTTGTTGACTATATTTTACACCATCCTATTAATAACCCAGAGCGCACCACCAATGTGTTTATAAAAACAGGAAAGGGCCTTGCATGGCATATTCTCTCTCCTACAGGGACCTCTGTGTGGGATTGAGCGGGACCAAGAACAAGAGTATCTCCGGTGAGTACTGTACCTGTGTGTCTGTCTTTTACTGTCTGTGCCTATCCTCCTTTCTTCAGGGCGTACAGTGGACCTTGCACTCCGATGCAAGGTAGAGTATGCACCTGGTATAGGTGAAACTCTAGATCTGAGGCCAAAAGTGCCAGTGATGATTTTAACTTAAAAGCCTAATCTTTTTGTGTAGTCCTCGGTCCGGTAGGACGTATCGGTCGGCATTGAGGAAGGACTGTTCTCACGTCATCTACTACCTCCTAGGTACTGTACAGTAGTCATGTCCGTGTCCAGCTTGGAACTCCAGGACGTGCCAGTGGCAGAAGAAAGAAGCGGGAGTCAGTAGAGGACTATGGGGTGGAAAGCAAAAGAGCTAAAGAAGTTCCCCCCCTCTGTACAGTATGTTAGGTTAAATAAAAATTGTCATTAATTTATAAAAATGGTGTTTGTACTGTATGTAATTCAGTCTTTAAGTGTGTCTGAGACCCAACACGTGCATCTGTCATTAAAAAGGTACAAAAAGTCAATAACACACAGATGCAGTTGTGTATCTTCCTATTGGCCAGGATCTCACTCACCAGGGGCGCGCCGCCTGATGGGGGTTGCCGCCCACAGTCATATACTGTCATACATGCCTACCCTCCCGGTTTTCGCGGGAGGCTCCCGATTTTTCGGGTAACCCCCCGCACCCCCGGAAGGGTAGGCATTTCTCCCGCATTCTGCCCACTTCCTAGTGAAGTGGGCAGAATGAGGAGAATTCTGGCGGCGATCGCGGGTCTCTGTGTAGGGGGCGGGGCTTAAGACGTGATTCTACATGAATCATGTTGTTTGGCCCCGCCCCCTACGCAAATTTTAACCAATTGCGGCAATTTTACCGCGAGGGGGCGGGGCTTAATGACATGATTTGTCAGGCCCCGCCCCCATCACCCCCCCTGCTGCTTCTCTTACCTGGGCTTCTCCCGGGAAGAGCAACTGAAAGGTAGGCAACTATGTATACTGTACAATATCCCTGTTGCCCGTCCCAGTGATTTCACGGCTGCCCGGCACTTACAGTAGTATAGAGTACAGTAGACATACAGTACTGTACACACTGAGGGTTATATTCAATTTAGGGGTCTATTTACTTTTTTTAGCCGATCTCGTCTTTTCACTCCAAGGGGTCTATTTACTATACTAAGCAGTGTTAGGAGACAGAGTGAAAAGTGATAAAAAAGTGATAAGGTGCCAGCCAATCAGCTCCCAACTGTAATTTTTCAAACACAGCCTGTGAGATGACAGTTGTGAGCAGATTGGTTGGCACCTTTTCACTTTCTTATCACTTTTCACTCTGTCTCCTAACACTGCTTAGTACAGTAAATAGACCCATTGGAGTGAAAAGACGTGATCGGCTTAAAAAACGTTTAGCAGATTACGTCATTTCGCCAGGCAGAAAATTATCGCCGTATTCAATTTGAAAGACTTTCCGCCTAGGTGGGAAATCAATGCAATGTACAGTAAGACAGTATGCAAAAAAGTTTCGCCTACTGTATGAATAGCAGGCGGAAAAAAGTGGTGAATTGGGGTGCAACGTTGCGGGAAGCCTTCAACGTGTAACCTTCAGACAGTCCCTAAAGGTACTGTAAACTGCGTACATTTTTTTAAAAAAAACACTGACAGTCAGAACGCCCCAAAAATTCACTTTGATTTTGGGGTGGAAGAAAAAAAATTTGGGGGACAAAGTTAAACATGTAGGGGTAAATTTACTAAGATGGGAGTTCTATTTAAGAAGTTACTGTACTGTATGTTGCCCATAGCAACCAATCAGATTCTACTTCTCTACAGTAGCACCTTCTAGAAGATAATACCTGGAATCTGATTGGTTGCTATGGGCAACATCACTTCTTAATAGAACTCCCATCTTAGTAAATTTACCCCCTAATATATAAAATGTACTGTGTTTAGTTAGGGTTGGATAAAAATACTGAACAAAAGTAGCGAAGAAGTTAAAAAAAAAACAAATTATTAAGGTCTTGAACAGGCGGAACAGGCAGGTAGAAAGATGTAACACGTAACCGCTCGTCCACAAGCCTGTCGTAGCAAGACATCCCACTTTAGCTGCATTTGAGTCACGACCCACTGGGCATGCGCAGTGCTGTGATCTTCCATACACCATGGCATAGCACTACATGGGTATGGATCTGGGCATGCGCCTGAGATACGATGACGTACAGTATTGTAGGACACACTCAAGCCAGGTGCAACCTTGGTATTGCAGGCGGCTGTAGTGTAATGGTAAATAATCAAACCAATACATTACGTCGCTTGCACAACCCTTTTGCGGGTTCGAAACTTGGAAGGTTACACTTTTTCTTTTTTATTATTATTACAGAGTCAAGGTTACACTTTTTTGTCATAAAGTACTGTGGCATAGAAATGCCAGAATTTCTGGATAATGTATTAGTGAAGTTTTAAAACAAAATAAAATTATACAGTATACAGTATATTTTAAAGGTCTCGAACCAGCGGGACAAGAAAATGGTAGATGCAGTAGGGCTAGGCATTAGCCCCCTAGACTACTGCATCTACTGTACTAGAGTCATGGAATCACTACAATGTGTACAGTAAGTCCGGGACAGTGCCAACAGTATTGTACTTACAATAATACAGACAACTGGGCGTGCACAGTGCTATGAGACTCAATACGCCACAGTGTAGCGCGCGGCTAGCAGTGCGCTACTGTATATGGCGTATGGAGCAACAAACTACAGTACTGTAGCTGGGCACATCTACAGTACATAGAGTATAATGTATTGAGTTTTGTAAGGGTTGGATAACAATACTGAACTACAGTACTATAGTGAACATTTTAAAAAAAAATTATCAAGGTCTCGAACAGAAGGAGAGAAGTGTAAGCTAGGCGGATCACATAACCCCTTGCCCACAAGTCTCTCCTAGTAAGAGTTGCATCTGTCCTCTACAGTACTTTATGTGACATCTACAGTACCATACGATGAAATAATCAGGTGGCTCTAGTGTAGAGGTAAGAAATCGAACATCTACATTGCAGACGTCTGTACAACCCGGTTCCGGGTTCGAAACCTGGAAGGTTAAACTTTTTTTTTATTATTATTATTAGACAGTCAAGGTTACACTTTTTATTTTTTAATATTATTATTACACAGTCAGTGTGTAATACGGAGATCCCACTTTCACTGTGTGTGAATCATGACCCGCTGCTGTATGATCTTCCATACTGTACGCCATGGCATAGCGCTACAAGGGTATGGCTATGGCGCAGCACCACTGGCAATGCATTGCACCCACTCCACTGGGCACATACCAGAGATCCCATTTGTACCGTAACCCCTCGGAGCTGGCTAACAGTCACCACAGTGCCAACTGTGCTGACATTGATGCAATTTTGCGGTTTAAACGCACAGTCAGTTTGTAATGCAGAGACCTCTTTCTCAAACAGAGCCAACTATCAGTTACTGAACTCATAAAATCACTAAAGTTTCCAAACCTGGGACAGAATCGACATTGACGCAAGTTTGCGCTCTAATGCACAGTGAGTTTGTAATACAGAGACATCCTTCCCAAACAAAGCCCACTACTGTAGCAGCTTCTGAAGTCATGAAATGACTATTGTGTATATTGTAAGTACTGTAAGTCTGGGACAGTGCAGAATGGCACAAGTGTGAACATTCAACAGTACTGTACTGTAGGAATGCAGACAACTGGGCATGCGCCATGGCATAGCGCTACTTGGCTTATGGCTTGGCTCCACTGGGCATGTGGCACACATTCCATTGTCATTGTAACCCCTCCACTGGGCATGTGCCAACCATGCTAACATTGATGCAATTTTGCAGTTTAAACGCACAGCCAGTTTGTAATGCAGAGCCCTTTCTCTTAAACAGAGCCCACTACCAGTTGCTGGTCATAAAAAAATCATTGTAGTGTCCAAGTCTGGGACAGCGAAGGGATTGATGAAAGTTTGCATTCTAAGGGACAGTACAGTATGTACAGTAATAAAAATTCCAACTTTCGCTGTTTGACTCCCGAAGCACTGGGCATGTGCTCCACATGTACTGTATTGAATACTGAATATTTTAAGTGAAGATTTTAAAAATAATAAAAAAAACATATATTTTCAAGGTCTCGAACCCACGGAACAAGAAGAAGGGAGAAGTGGTGAGACTAGGCATTAGACCGCTAGGCTACATGCTTCACCCATTACTAGAGTTCTGTAGTTTGTAAAGTAATCAAACCACTACAATGTCTAAGTCTGGGACAGTGCCGACAGTATTTACATTTGTGCAAGTGTGAATTCAACCGCACAGTCAGTGTGTAATACAGAGCTTAATGATTTCAAACTTTATTAGACATTCTTCTACCACTTTATTATACATTCCTGATTCCATGTGTAAAACGCTGTAATACTGTATAGTGTACTGAATCACCGCTTCTGTCAACCAATCATCGGGCGGTGATACAGGACATACATTGGAAATCAGACACATGCGCTATGTAGTTTAGGAAAATTGACACCTGGTGGGAAAAAAGTTGTATTACACGTAATAACTTTTTTCCAGCATTAGGCTACGCTACATTACTAAACTTTCTTTGTGGCGCGACTCATGGTGTGGTGTGTGGCGCGCCATGCGTGGCGTGAGAGATAATGCTATAATGCAACATAATACCTGGGCACATCGGTATATGTCCAGGGCAGTGCTAGGTTCTTCTGCTGCTCCTCCAGGCACCCGGACTTGCTCCAATAGTCTGGAAATAAATATTAAATAAATATATTCAGCTCAGGCAGGATGGCCTACTGTCGCATCTAATGCCTTACTGTGATCGCTGGTCCTGTATATGCTGGAATTATCACACACAATACACTTTGTATGACACTTATTAAAGCTGGTTAAGTACTAATTCTGCCCTCTTCATTGACAGGTCACACTCACTCTAAAATTAAGCATTTGGAACCCCCCTCTGGAAATCCTGCATTTGCCACTGGGCAAAAGCCTCATCAGCCATGAAAACGAAACTCAGCCCATGTTTCGTTGACTCTCTGGACGGCAAATGAATGGTGTTAGTGGTGAGCATCTCATAGAATTCAGTCTTCTGAAAGGAGCCACCATCGGAAGAATGGCCGTTCTTCCCCACATCTACAAACAGGAACTCGTAGTTTGCGTTAACCACAGCCATCAGAACAACACTAAAGTACCCCTTATAGTTATAGTAGTAGGACCCAGTGTTGGCAGGTGGGATAATCCTAATATGCTTGCCGTCGATAGCTCCTCCACAGTTTGAACAACTGCCAACAGCTCTCATACTCATCCCCAATGGCTATCCACTCTTCCGTGCTTGTAGGGAACTGTGAAAGAAATAGAAAACCTAATGTAAAAATAACATTTCAACAAATGTTCTCTATTTACAGAATTCAGATATCCCCAACAACCCGGACCTACACAGTGGAGAAGAGAGTGTTGCGACTCCAAACCCCACCCCACCAATTTGTAAAAAAACAAAGGAGGAAAAACAAAAATAAAGAAACTGAAGACCCACTACTTAGCCAGGCCAGAGAGGGCTTATTGAAACCACAGGATGAATATGACAACTTTGCGACCTATGGGCCTGATTCAGACCTGCTTGAGAGCGCATAGTGCTCGCAAGCGGGTCGATGGTCAGGCAGTGCGCATGCGCACTGCGCGTGCATGAGCCTCGGAGCAAGTGAGAACTTCACTTGTTCAGGGCTCGAAGCAAAATGGGGCGGCTGTCGATGTTGACGGCTCGCCCCATTTTGTAGGTGGGTCGGGCTGGGGGTGGCTAAACAAATGGAGGCATTCCTGAAGGAATGCCTGCCGTTTGTGGGCAACCCTACTGACATCACACGTGATGTCAGTAGTGAACTTCCTGCTCTATTAGAGCAGGAAGTTCTCTGGGACTTGCGGTGGATGAGACCCTACTACAAGGGTCTCGTTGCAAACCCGATGGTCGCGATAATCGCGACCATCACCAGGCCACCCGTTAAAGCTGTGGGTGGTCACCCACAGCTTAGCGAGCAGCCTGGAGGCCAGGAAAAATAAAAAACCAGCCCACCCTGATTCAGAGCGAGCTCTCGCAAATAGCGAGCGCCTCTGAATCAGGGCAGCGGTGCGAGGAATGGTCTAGGACCAAAGAATACAATTTGAAAGACTGACGTCTGACCTAATATTTAAAGCAAGGCAATGTCTACTGACATCGGAAACTACCATTATTAGTCCACCAGTAGTTCCAACCCCACCTACACTCAACATGGCAACACCCACCTACTATTCATCCCAAACATACCATCCACAAACTTCAAACTACCCACACTACCCTCCTGATACCCCACCCACCTCCACCTTCCAAACTCATCCCCCACCCACCTCCTACCAACCTCTTCCCCCACCCACCTCCACCTACCATCAGACTCCCCCAACCACCTCCTCCATCCAAAAAACTGGACCCCCCCACCTCCTCCTACCAACCTCTTCCCCCACCCACCTCCACCTACCATCAGACTCCCCAAACCACCTCCTCCATCCAAACAACTGGGCCCCCCACCTCCTCCTACCAACCTCTTCCCCTACCCACCTCCACCTACCATCAGACTCCCCCAGATACCTCCTCCTATGAAAATATAACTCCATCCGCCGCATCCTACCAAACAACTTCTACACCCTCACCACCCAATTGTTTGACAGTATTACGTGAAATAAATGAGAACAATGAAGATTTCTCTTAATTGTTATGTGTTTCCCAAAGCATTTTACTAATTTTTTTGGTATTAATGACGTTTCATACTCCCTGGTAAGTATGTTGTTGAATGCAGCATGGTGTTTGTGTTCCAGACTCTCAGGCGGCTAGGAACACATGCTGGAAGTGCATGTCAGTGGGGCCGGGCCCACTGATTTTGTACTTTCAGCATGTGTTTGCGCCCCTGAAATTTGGGCCGCAAACACCAAAGCTCATTCCTCACCATACTTAACAGGGATTGGGAAACTTAGTGATACTTTTAACATTTTAGCCATCTTTATATCTAAATATATCTGATTTTCACATAAGTATTTCAGTTTCACATAAGTATTATTTTTGAATCTAATGTTTCACATAACTAGCAAACTAGAGAAACTTATAATAAAACATTTTTCTGGTTTGACAATAAATAAAGTGTGGTGTGTGTGTTATCTTACCTTACAATAAGGGAACTGCAGCACATTCACGGTAGCCTTGCACAACTCCGGGATAATGCATCCCAAAGATTTAGCCGAGTTGCAGGTCCCAAACTTTAGGTCCTCAAAGGAGCGTCCCGTAGCCAGGTACTTCAGCATAGCCACGAGCCCCTCCTCGGCTGTGATGGCCAATCGAAATTTGGTGTCCTGCTTCCGGATATAGGGGGTCACCAGATGCAGCAATTCCTGAAAGGTGGTGAAATCCATCTGCAGGAAGTTGCAGTAGTTGTCTGGATTGTTCTCCCTCATCTCCATCAGCATGGCCATATAGGATTGACTCTCCCTCTCCAGCAGCCAATCCTTGGTCCAGCAGGACCTCATCCTCCTCCTATGCTGGGCCATCTCCCTCTCCTCACTCAGCTTGACCACAGCATGCCGCCAGCTAGCATACCCATGCTGCAAGGTAGCATCATCGCGCATAAAGAAGAGAGTGCCTGCACACCTGCGCCACCCTATGCGGCCACAGGTGGAAGTAAAGCTGATACCAAAAATAAAAAAATCATAACAAGTAATTTATATCCTGTTTTAAGTCACCTCAAGGAAAATGATATTATAGAAGATGATGAACCCACTGTAATTTCAGCCATTTCCCAAGCTGTTAATTTGCTAGATGTTCCACAGGAAAGGCAGCGATCCAACCAGCAGGGGCAGCAGCTGAAATTGGTGAGAGTAGTGGAGAGCATAGTAGGAGAGGGAACATTCTTAGTACCGAAACAGTAAGTCCAGCAATTCCTGAACATAGTGATGTGGTAAGTATGCATCCTGTCCGTACAATAGCAGTCCCCAATGGGAAACCAGACAAAGATGGTATAGTTCCTATCAGGAATGTAGCAATTCACTGTCCATGGACGAGAGCAGAATTGCATTCAATTATGTCAGACTTCCCAGATCCTAGGAAAGAGTTATCCAAATGCCAGAAATTTGTTAAAGATCTAGGTAATGCTCATGAGCCAACTAATAAAGATTGGCAAGTGGTGTTAACGGCCTGTCTTTCTTCCAATACTGATCTACAAAAGTTTATTAAGGATTGTGTATTGGAGGAGGATGAATCCTTAACAGATGAGGATAACCAGGTAAATATAAAGCGAATAAATACACAGTTGGCTATATATTTCCCAGTGGTAGTGAACTGGAGTGAAATTTTCACTATCAAAGCAAAAGGATAGTGAATCTGCAGCAGATTATTTTGCCCGAGCGCTGCTAGCAATAACCCAGTACACAGGGATAGCAGATATAAAGGATGATGTACACCACAGGGAGGTAGCTGTTATGGTACTAATGGATGGTCTCAAAGATAATCTTAAGACCAGGGTGCAAACCTCTCTACCTAACTGGAGAGGATTTACTCTAGGTGCACTTAGAGAGTCTGCCATAGTACATGACAAGAACATTGGCCGGAAGAAAGAGACACAGAGTGAGTGGTTAATGACAGTAACCATTCAGGCTCTAGAGGGATCATGCATACATGCACAACCTTACAACACATACCAGCAACGAAGTTATACAGTAAGGTGTTTTAACTGTAATAAAGAAGGACACATGAAGAGGGACTGTAAATCAAGAAATTTGGGGCCACCTAAGAAGGGAACACCTAGATACACTCAGAGAGGGAACTCGCAGGATTCAGGAAAGTTCCAACAGTTACCCTCTCACATAGTGACCACAAATGCTCTGCTGGGGGATGATAGTCAGTGATAGGGGTCAGGTCGCACCTGTAGTCTACAGCCAGTCAGGTTAACTGAGAATACTAGGGAAGAACCTACAATGGCAGTTGATATATCTGGTACTAAACACACTTTTCTTGTAGATACAGGGGCGACCAGATCCATGATAAATTCTCCATTTAATGTACAGGTTACCAACAAAACCACTAAAGCAATGGGAGTAGCAGGGAGGGTACAGCAGTACCCTCTAACCAGATCTGCAGAAGTTACTATTGGGCCACTGCAAACCAAGCATTCCTTTCTCCTGGCAGCGGCGGCTCCTACTAATCTGCTGGGAAGGGATTTGCTATGAAAAATGGGATGTGTCATATACTGTACCCCTGATGGTATATACCTAGATATAACGGAGAAGGTTGCGCATGAGGTACAGGATATATTGGATGAACCACAAAGGTTAATGTTGCACTCTGGTGTACTAGAACAAAGTACATCTCATGTAAAAGAAATGTTAGTGCAAATACCATGTTCCCTCTGGACCAAGGATAGATAGGACACTGGATTGATGGCAAATGTAGCTCGTGTAATGGTTAACTTGAAGAGTGGTAGGCAAGCTCCAAAAATCCCTCAGTACCCATTAAAGCCAGAGGTGGAGCTAGGGATGTATCCCATAATTGAGAGGTTACTGCAACAAGGGATTTTAATTCGTACAGCTAGTCCAGCCAATAGTCCCATTTTTCCAGTGAAGAAGGCTGGGGGAAGGGGCTATAGATTAGTATAGGATCTTAGGGGGGTTAACAAGGTTGTTGAAAGCCAATTCCCCGTAGTGCCCAATCCAGCTGTCATCCACATGCAGATTCCACCGTCTGCAACCCACTTCACTGTCATTGATCTATGTTCTGCTTTCTTCTCTGTTCCTCTTCATCGTGACTATCAATATCTATTTGCATTCTCCTACAGAGGGGTACAATATACATGGACACGATTTCCCCAGGGTTTCATATATAGCCACAGTATTTTCACTCAGGCCTTACACGACTGTTTGCAATCTTTTCAATCAAGCAATGGGTCTGTCCTCATTCAATATGTAGATGATTTGTTGTTGTGCTCTGATTCATTTATGTAATGTTTAAATAATACTAAACTGTTGTTGCTTCATCTATCACAAACAGGGCACAAGGTTGTAAAGGACAAATTACAGCCATGCCAGACTAAGGTTAAATGCTTGGGACACTGTCTAACCCAGGGGACAAGACACTTGACAATGGACAGAATTCAGGCCATACAGACCATGCCGCAAAACCAGCAGCAAATCCGTACCTTCTTGGGCATGTGTGGATACTGCAGGATATGGATCCCAGGTTTCTCTATTTTGGCATTGCCATTGCAGGACTTACAGTAGTTTCATCCTCAAAACCCGACCGTGTCACACACGAGGAGACAGAGCAGGCTTTCCTGAACCTTATGGATAGTCTTACAAGAGCACCTGCCTTGGGAATACCAGATTATGAAAAACCTTTTGAGTTATATTGTATGGAAGCTGCTGGCTGCACGGCAGGTGTCCTCACACAGAAACATGGTGATGCTAGCAGACCTGTAGCATACTGCAGTGCACAATTGGACACTGTGGCAAGATCACTCCCAACATGTTTAAGAAGTGTAGCTGCAACTGCTCTGCTGATAAATAAGAGCAAGGATATAGTATTAGGGCATGATACAACTGTCTGTACACCGCATGCAGTATTTGCTTTGTTAAATTCTGCCCAAACCAGACATGGCTCATCAGCAACGTTCACAAAATGGGAACTAGCTCTAGTGGCCCCTGCAAATTTTACCATTATATGGTACAATACATTAAATCCAGCAACATACTTACCTTATGTGCCTCGAGATGCACAAAGGGTGGAGGAAGGTGAGTCTCTGGGTGAAAGTGAGTTTTGCAGCTATACTGACACACATGATTGTATGGAATATTTGAACCAGACCTTTACTGCAAGACCAGACATACAGTCAGGTGCATAAATATTGGGACATTGACAGAATTTTCATATTTTGGCCTCTATTCACCACCACAATGGCTTTGAAATGAAACAACCAAGATGTGCTTTAACTGCAGACTTTCAGATTTAATTTGATGGTAATTACATTCAAATCAGGTGAACAGTGTAGGAATTACAATGGTTTCTATATGTGCCTCCCACTTTTTAAGGGGCCAAAAGTAATGGGACTATCAACTCAAAAGCTATTTCATGGACAGGTGTGGGCTATTCCCTCATTATTTCATTATCAATTAAGCAGGTAAAAGGTCTGGAGTTGATTCTAGGTGTGACATTTGCATTTGGAATTAGTTGCTGTCGACTCTCAATATGAGATCCAAAGAGCTGTCACTATCAGTGAAGCAAGCCATAATTAGGCTGAAAAATCAAAACAAACCCATCAGAGATTTAGCAAAAACATTAGGTGTGGCCAAATCAACTGTTTGGAACATTCTTAAAAAGAAAGAATGCATCGGAGAGCACAGCAACACCAAAAGACCTGGAAGACCACGGAAAACAACTGTGGTGGATGACAGAAAAAATATTTACCTGGTGAAGAAAAACCCCTTCACAACAGTTGGCCAAATCAATAACACTCTCCAGGAGGTAGGTCTATATGTGTCAAAGTCAACAATCAAGAGAAGACTTCACAAGAGTGAATATAGAGGGTTCACCACAAGATGTAAACCATTGGTGAGCCTCAAAAACAGGAAGACCAGATTACAGTTTGCCAAACAACATCTAAAAAAGCCATTACAGTTCTGGAACAACATCCTATGGACAGATGAGACAAAGATCAACTTGTACCAGAGTGATGGGAAGAGAAGAGTATGGAGAAGGAAAGGAACTGCTCATGATCCAAAACATACCACCTCATCAGTGAAGCATGGTGGTGGTAGTGTGATGGCGTGGGCATGGTGTCATGTGTCATGGCGATGTGACTGCTGACAAAAGCAGCAGAATGATTTCTGAAGTGTTTCGGGCAATATTATATGCTCATATTCAGTCAAATGCTTCAGAACTCATTGGACGGCGCTTCACAGTGCAGATGGACAATGGCCCGAAGCATATTGCAAAAGCAACCAAAGAGTTTTTTAAGGCTAAAAAGTGGAATGTTATGCAATGGCCAAGTCAATCCCCTGACCTGAATCCGATTGAGCATGCATTTCACTTGATGAAGACAAAACTGAAGGGAAAATGCTCCAAGAACAAGCAGGAACTGAAGACATTTGCAGTAGAGGCCTGGCAGAGCATCACCAGGGATGAAACCCAGCATCTGGTGATGTCTATGCGTTCCAGACTTCAGGCTGTAATTGCCTGCAAAGGATTTGCAACAAAGTATTAAAAAGTGAAAGTTAGATTTAGGATTGTTTAGTTTGTCCCATTACTTTTGGCCCCTTAAAAAGTGGGAGGCACATATAGAAACCATTGTAATTCCTACACCGTTCACCTGATTTGGATATAATTACCCTCAAATTAAATCTGAAAGTCTGCAGTTAAAGCACATCTTGTTTATTTCATTTCAAAGCCATTGTGGTGGTGAATAGAGGCCAAAATATGAAAATTCTGTCAATGTCCCAATATTTATGCACCTGACTGTACGTGACACACCATTAGAAGATGTAGATTTGATGTTTTACATGGATGGGAGTTGTCATAGGCAGACAGACATAGGAGAATTATGCACAGGTTATGCTGTTGTAAATGATGAGGATGTTGTAGAAGCTGAACCACTTGGTCCACCTTACTCAACCCAGGTGGCTGAACTGGTGACATTAAGGAGAGCATGTGAGTTGGCAGAAGGTAATTCAGCTAATATATGGGGACGTGGCCTGGACGAGCTAGGAGAAGGAGGCTGATTTTACAGCTCCTGGGCCCAAATATCCGTTAA
Source organism: Taudactylus pleione (assembly GCA_031769625.1). Taxonomy (NCBI): domain Eukaryota; kingdom Metazoa; phylum Chordata; class Amphibia; order Anura; family Myobatrachidae; genus Taudactylus; species Taudactylus pleione. The sequence goes on along the minus strand of JAUIMM010000863.1, from coordinate 1,147,973 downwards.
TAGCATCCTGCACCCTCTGACTGGACTCCTAGTTTGGCACATAGCTGGATATTTACCTCTCCATGCTCCTGGAACCCATTGGGTAGCCTGTTCTTTCTGGTGGCTGTGCTTTGGATGTCTCCTTCTGCAGCGTCTCATCACCACGGGCGCCATCTTGGATTCCACTCAGGTGGCTGCTGCAGCTCCTGGCTCGGGCACTGAGTTCCCTGTCATCCTGGTCTGTGTCCTGGACTAGTGGGAAGGTGGAAGACGCTCTGCGGTTGTCTGTGGGGTCCTGTTGATCTGCGAAGTGTGGGCCCAGCCGCCATCTTGTGGTTGGCTTCAGAGTGTGCTGCTGTTCCTGCTTCCTTTGATAAGAGCGAATCTCCGCCGGTTTGTGCCTTGAGTTGTTGGGGAGGTAGATGATCCTATAGTGCTCCTCTGAATCATTAAAGGCCTGCGGACTGAGGGTGGACCTTCTGCTACTATCCTGTATATCCTGGAGTGCAGGTGCAGTTGTACTTATTGTTGTGCTAGATTATTTCTCTCTGCACAGTTCTATGACTCATAGCTCACGTTACAGTCTGCCTCCCTGCACATGCTGCCTGATATTACAGCTTACCCACAACGATACCATATTTTACATGAACTTCCTGTTATAATATATTATTGTTATTACGTTCAGCTGCTGAGGCGGCTATGCCCTTGCATCCTATCACGGAACTTCTCCTTACAGCTATTGCCAGCTCAGAGGAGAGGCTTGTGGCATGGGTGATGAATCTACATTCTGAGTTGCTTCTTTCACATTATGGCTTCCCGCACATCGTTTCTCAGATAGCCGAAAAGGTGGCTTGTGATCATGACGTGGGGAAAAGTAATGCCTCTGTTAATGGCTGCCTGAACACCATCAAACCGTGGAGCGGGATGACTCGGATACCATTTGCCGACAGTGTTCGGTACCTCGCTGTTTCTCCAACTTCTCCTTCGATTTCTGTATATGGCGACCCCACTTTGTCAGTAACCAACCAGCTCCTGGAGTTGTCCTCCTCAGTACTTGCATTTTCTTCCAAGATTGACTTTTTCCTGATCCCTGAACATTCTGAATTGTATTCAGCTTTTCAGGCTCAATATATGGATATATCCTCTATTGAGGTTGCAACTAAATCCCAGACCGTAGAATTAGCAGCTTATGGGCCCTCTGAGCCTGTGACGCCTCTCCAAAAAGCCCATCTTTTTGCCATATACGCTATGCTGAAGATCCTGATTCCAACAATCCAGCAATATATGTACTCTTTTGCATGTGTTTGGGTGGGTTGGTCCAAAGCTCCTTTTGCTTTTAATATTTTACCAGAACCTGAGGCTTGGCCTGATTAGTACTCCTTAGTCTAATGTATTTGTTATATTTTTGATGCCGTATCTATTTGATTTTCCATTTTCCGCACCGATATACAAGTATATATCCTGATTCTTTAAATGTTTATATTTTTCATGCCACAAAAGTACCATATTTAATTTCAATAAGCTGAGGAATTTCATTCCTTTTTAGATATCTGGGAGCCAGGTTATGACTACTGTTTAGTTATTTAAGTCTAATGCCCCTGCCAATTATTATTTATCCTGTACAATTTATATATGTTTATATGAATATATATACTTAAATATTATTTTGTTTGTATTTAGGCTGGGAGGTGACAGGGGATTTAATCCTGATATATATGTGATCTTTATATTTCTGTTTCTGTCTTTATGTCGAGGAGCGAAGGATCTGTTTTTGATTTAATTTATTTTTCATGCCTTGTGGGCTGGGGTCGGTCTCCACTAGCTTAGGGCCATCCAGTTTTTTGCCCCTGTTTTATTATTTTCAGTAGGGAGGGGGGTGGGGGGGTTTTAGATATTTTGATAGATAGATTAGGTTAGTTAGTAACGGGTTAAGGGCATAGGGAATCCAGGTATACCTAGATTGGGGTTCGGTCATACTGGGTGGGGGGTTTAAGGGTGGTTTGTTTTGGGATTTTTGGGGGATAGGTACTTTGTATATATTTGTGTCATTTAGATATGTTGGCAGGCATGGAATGGTTTTTGTTTTTGCATTTTAGTCTGTTGGGATATTTGTGTAGATTATATAATGTTTAGACAATATGTCTGTTTATATAATTTATCCTAGATAGCTTCTAGTCCGTGTGGGCTCAGATGGCGCCTATGGGCAACATCCGCACAATTTGAGATGGCTAGGATCTATGGCCCTCATTCAGAGCCGCTCGTAAGCGGCCGTACGCTCATAGTCATCCGATGTTGTAAAACCACGCATGCGTCGGTAATACAGTGCACATGTGCGTATGGCTGATTGCGATAATTTTTTCAGTCGTTCTTCGAATAGCGAACAGGAAGTGACATATCAAATGTGATTGACAGAACTGTCCGTTTTGGGGCGGTGACGGGGGTGGAGATGGGAAAACGCAGGTCGTGGCGAGGCGTTTTTTGGGCGTACATAAATTATCTGAAGCGAACGGCCAATGTGAATGGAAAAAGTGTTACGTCACTGTCTGATCAACTTTCCATTCAAACTGCTCGCTCAGCTTGTGGTCTGGTATTCTCTACCACAATGACGATGGTTTCTTCGTTCCTCCCGTGGCTCATTGATGGTCTCCCGATTTATCAATTGAGGCCTCATAAACAATCACTTTTGAATTGCAAAAATGCTTGTAAGGTGTTTAGCAAATAGCCTTTTTTTATTAGCCAAAAACCGTAAGCAGGTGAACTACTCAGCTGCTAATTTCTGGGGTATACAATCAATTAGCTTACAAATGTCTTTAAAATTTGCGTGTTTTTCATAAATTCGTTTATTACTTTTTTTCGGCCAACAATATTGTAGGCATGTTTGTTTTTTTTAGTTTTTTTTAGGGGCCAACAAAACAATCATCCTTTTGTTTTTTGATAAGTGTTAATTAAAACTCTTAAATGGTTTTTAACCCTTGCTTTTTTTGAAAAAAATAATGTTTACATTTCCGTTGTATTGTTTGTAATTTTGTTTGTGGGATTACCTTTTAACAAGTTTTTGAATGAATTAACAATATATTTGTTCATATTTTCAACCTTTTTTTATTTTTTTTGTGTGTTTTTTCCAAAATAAATTATAGGTAAATATAGAAAAAAAAAAAAAAAAAAATTTTTAGAAACGCACAAACAAAAAAAGTGGCATTTTTAAACCACAAACAAACAAACAAAATTTAAAAACAATTCACAAGAAAGGAGAGGGAGGTTTTGGCCATTAAGGAATATGGGGCAAACACAAATAAGGATTGTGGGAAAATTAGCCAGTGCTTTCATCGCCTTTTGGCCCGTTTGGCCGGGGTAGGGAGGGAGCCTGAACGGGTCCGGGAGGTCCTTCGGCTGGCCTGGCCAGAGGCAGATGTTGGAGCCTCTGGACTAGGCATAGGGCTAGGCACATTTGGAGGGATGGCTGTTGTTGTGCCAGAGGTGGAGGGTCCTGATGTTCCGCCAGGAAAGGAGGCCGGCTCCAACATCTGCTGGCGAATGAGCTGCTCCAGGGCATTTGCTATACAGACATTGGCCCCAGTATTTTCCGCCAGGGCCTTACCAATGGTCACGTTGGCCGCAGCACTTTGCTCCAGGGCCTCCGCCACCCATAGCAGACTGGCGTCCAGCCTCAGAAGAATCTCAGTGTGCTGATCCGTTTTAATATTGAGATCAGTGAGGAGGGCCACTGCCTGCGAGGGGCATTGCCATGGACTGTCTGCCACAGGGTCCCCAGCCGGATCTACTGCTTCCTCCCCTGCAGAGCCAGCAGAAGTTCTGCGGCCAAAGCTCCCCTCTGGAGCAGACTCATCCGCCTGTGTCTCTGTGAGAAAAAAGAGAAAAGAGTAACATTAGAATCTAGATATTGTCCCAAACACATTTCTGAGTTATTAACATTACTACACTTACCTGAGGCAACATGAGGAGCCACAAAGTCTGGCATGTCGGTATCCATGTTCGACACACCAAACGCCTCCTCATCCTGCACACACCCCTGGGCCATCTCCTCCAAATCGTTGAGCTCCAGTGACACAGGGGTGGGACCCCCACCTGTCCCCCCTGCATGCCTAGCCCTATCAGCCAGTTTTTGCTTCAGCCGATATTTGAAGTCGCTCCATCTGTGGGTTCAAAAGTTGACATTATTCCTGCAGTATTTGGACCTGTAAACACTTTTTAATAAAATGTAGTTTGTCCGTACCGGCGTTTGACCTCCTGGGTTGCACGTTAAAAATCACCCACCCTATTGACAGCACTGGCTATGTCATCCCACATTTTCCATTTCTGGCTTGCACCCTTATTCCTTGCTGCCTGTGGCAGGTTGTCATTGCACATTTGGACCAAAACCTCCATCTCCTTTCTTGTGAATTGTGGCTGTCTTTTTTTTTGTGCTTTGTTTAGTTGGCCTACTAGGCCCAGCAGCCTCTTCCATGACATCCTCAACACCTTTTTTTAATTTGGAAATAAAATTTATAATGTAAAATTTTCCTAAAATTTAGGTTCAACATAATCCTTTAGCCCAAAAAAGAAAAATACTTACCTGGCGCCTCTTGGCCAGTGCTTTGCTGCTCTGTAGCCATTTTTGACTTTCAGGTCTCACTACAGCAGACTGATTTGGGTTTTCAGTGACGTTTTTATACATGCGTCAGCATTATTCGGCCGCATCATTGTTTGTGCGCTCCTATTGTCCGTCCGTAATTTAAGCGGCAAAATAAAGACTATTTATGGCTTGGTGTGACTGGAGTCGATGTGGCATGTTGTTTGTTGGAGGTTTGGCATTGGAGTGGTTTTGTGGATTTGCGGTTTACTGAGTAGAAGGAGGACATTTTCAGTTTTTTTTTTTTTTTCTAGCTTATTTATTTTCCGTTGGTTATTTTTTTTATTGTTTGCCTATTTTTTTCTGATTTTTTGAGTAAGTATTTTAAAAACCCACCGTAAAAAATATGAGTAAATAGTTTTTAAATGTTTCTAATTTTTTTTTTTTGGCTTTACAGTTATTTTGGCCTTGCCCCCGTGAAGTTTTTGAACTTTGGGATATTTGTGTGTTTTTGGTAAGTGTTTTGTTTTCATGATTTTTCAAATTAGGTGTGTTGTTCTTAGCATATTTTTGGCAAAGTAATGTTGTTTATTTTCTGTGAACAATCATGTCTTACCACTAAATGTAGCGTACTATTTTGCGAAGTAATGTGTCTTGATAGAACTGTAAAAGTAGCGTACTATTTTGCGAACTAATGTGTCTTGATAGAACTGTAAAAGTAGCAAACTATTTTGCGAACTAATGTGTCTTTTTAGAACTGTAAACGTAGCGTACTATTTTGCGAAGTAATGTGTCTTGATAGAACTGTAAAAGTAGCGTTCTATATTGCGAACTAATGTGTCTTGATAGAACTGTAAAAGTAGCGTACTATTTTGCGAACTAATGTGTTTTGAATTTTTTGGTGTTAAATCATGTCTTAACACTAACAGGGGTATTCACTATGGGTGTGATAACATCGATTTTTGTTTAAATTCGTAATTATGACGTCATTATCGCCGATTTTACTTTTCCACCCTATTCAATATCAAAGACTTATCGCAGTTTTGAAAAATCTTTGTTAAAAAACGGTGATAAGTTTTCACCATTGAATAGGTGTCGTAAAAAAGTGCAGAATTGGGGTTATGGGGTGCATGCTTTTAAAAAATAGCCTGCACCCCTGAGAATGTCATTTTTTAAAAAAATGTGTAGCAAAATTTATTTAACAATAAAAAGGGACATCCCAAAAATTTTACTTAAAAATTGTGTTGCCCCAAAAAAATAAAACATTTTTAACAATAGGGAAATAGGTTCAGGGCTATTCTGCAAGTATGCGGCAGGTGTTTTCTAGAATAGAATTATAGCGGCAGGTGCACAAAAGCTGAATTTTTATAAACTTACTTTAGGGACATCAAAACATGCTAGTAACCATTTTCATGTACCCCAAATTTGATGGGACCACTTAAAAAAAAGAAAAAAATAACCTAAGTGCTCATCTGCATCACTTCTTCAATGTTGGTAACAAAACACCTGCTGCGGCTCTTTAAATTCCCCACTTTCAATTAAAGCCTAAAACGGGGGTACCCATAGTGTTCACCCATGTTTTTTCAACTTTAGGGGGGCTCTTACGTTTTTAAAGTGTAACTTTAAGCCAATCCAATTTCGAAGTTTCCCGTTTTCGTTAATTTTCTATTGAATACCGGTATAAGCGGGAGCGTGCACCAGACTTAATGCAGAAAAATAATCCGATATGAAACGTTAACTACCAACATTGAAGAAGTGATGCAGAAGAGCACTTAGGTTATTTTTTCACATTTTTTAAGTGGTCCCATCAAATTTGGTGAACCTAAAAATGGGGGCTACCATATTTTGATGTCCCTAAAGTAATTTTTTTTAAAATCACCATTTGGGCACCTGCTGCATACTTGCAGAATAGCCCTGAACCTATTTCCATATTGTGTAAGAATTTATCCCCTTTTTTATTGTTTTCACCCCAAATTTTAAGAAATTTTTTTTGGGTGTCCCTATTTTGGTTTTAACCTTTTTTGGACACATTTTTGGTTTAAATGTCAGTCCCAGGGGTGCAGGCTCTTTTTTTTTAACCTGCACCCTTAAACACCAATTCTGCACTTTTTTAGGCCACCTATTCAATGGTGAAAACTTATCACCGTTTTTTAACAAAGACTTTTCAAAAACGCGATGTCTTTGATATTGAATAGGGTGTAAAAGTAAAAACGGTCATAATGACGTCTTACCTCCGAAATTAACGCAAAAAAGATGTTAACGCTCCCATATTGAATACCCCTGGAAATGTGGCGTAATATTTTCAAAACTAATGTGTCCTCCCTTCTCTATTTTTCAGCCCAGAAATGTGATTACAATCATAGTTTATTAAATTATTCTAAATATATATTTTCTACTTTTTAAATGTAGGTGGTTCAGCACATGACCCGTCCCAGACCTGTAAGCATCTTTGGATTTCTTAGAAAAGATAAGTATATTTTTCTTTACACATTTGTCTAAAACAATAACTACCTGGCTTACCATTTCAGGTTGATGTTGGGCGAATTATATTGGCCTTGGTTCCAGAACCCGACCAACCTCAACTTCGTCCCAAGCGTAGGCCTCGTAGGCATGCAAGGCCCCAGATATATAGAACACGTGTCACCCTTTTTGGAATGCCAGATGATGAGGTATTAAGACGTTACCATCTTCCTCCCCAAATCATCCTAGACACTCTCTCATTAATAGAGAGTGATCTTGAACGGCAAATTGTCAGTCCTACAGCAATACCACCACTTACGCAATTAATGTCGGTGTTACATTTCTGTGCCTCAGGATCCTTTCAAACCACTGTGGGAATAGTTGCCAGAATCTCCCAATCCTCCTTTTCAAGGATCCTGAGGGCAGTGATGGAGGCCAGTTTTAAACACCTCCATCATTTTATTACAATGCCATTGGATATGGGTTCCCTTAGTGTGGCGAAGGCCAATTTTTACCAAATAGCTGGCTTCCCACACATCATAGGGGTTGTGGATGGTGCTCACATACCACTTGAGCCTCCAGCAAGGCTGGAGGCTATTTTTAGGAACCGCAAACAATTTAATTCACTGAATGTAATGGTGGTATGTGATGCCTCCCTCCAGATCCTGTCCCTGAATGCAAAATTCCCGGGGAGTGCACATGATTCCTTCGTCATCCGGCAATCAGGGATTTGTCACAAATTAGACAACCTACAAGCTGGTGATGCATGGCTTCTGGGTAAGTTGACACCTTCTGTGGCAAGCAATGCAAAGCTTGTTACACAATGGTCCTGATGTTTGTTTTTTCACAGGAGACAGTGGTTACCCTTGCACGCCCTGGCTGCTCACTCCTTATTTGGCTCCCACACCAGGGCCACAAAGTGAGTATAATTCCACACTTACAGCCACCAGGCAGGTGGTGGAGCACTGTATCGGCCTTTTAAAAGGCCGATTCAGATGCCTCCACCACTCTGGTGGCGAGCTCATGTATTTGCCGGCTATGGTTTCTAAAATTGTGGTCCTGTGTGGGATATTTTACAACATTGCCATATGGAGTGGTGTCCCAATGCAGCCAGAGGATGCCTTGTCTGAGGATGGCCCCCCCGAGGTTGGTCGGAGGTCAGTATGTGGGGGGGCCATACGCAATGATGTGGTGGCCAGATATTTTAGGTAATTATTGTTAAAAATGTAGTTAATTGACACAATGTAGACATGTAAGATTTTAATGGCCAATTTTAATTTTTTTTTTTAATGTCTTTTATTCCATAAAAATAACCGAAAAAACGATGCCTACTACCTGATCCTAAAAAATTTACTTCATGTGGCCACATTGGATATAACTTCTTGAACAATTATTTCTTCACCTCATTTGTGGAAGCATGTTGGCATGCTACTTCTTCAACCAGTTCTTGATTGTTGTTGTTATTTTGTTATTTTTGGTGTTGGCTGTATTTTTGAGAGTGTTTTCACTGTGTGTATTGATTGTGACAATTCACTTTGTGTTTTTTTTTGTGTGGAATAAATTATTGGTTATCGTTAAAAAAACATTTCCTTGGTAAATTACAAGTAAGTGTAACCTGGTCCAAAAAAGGCAAACTTGCTTAATGGCTAATCCTGTAATGTGTTAAATTGTAAAGTATTTTACCATGCTTTGTGGCTAAAAACAAACACCAAAGGTATTATGGTGAATCAGTATGTTTTCTAATCTAAGCAGGTTTGATTTAATATTTACATTACCCACCAAAAAAAAAAAAAATTTTGCTGGTAATTCTGCAAACCTATTGGTATTGTTAGGTGCTTAATGTGCCAGATTACATACTTACTTGAGCTTTCTACAATCTAATTTACATTACTTAAAAAAACATGCTCCAATAGTCGACTTATGTAAGGTTAAACAATCTAATATTTACAGACAAGGAATGAGACTTTAATAAAACCAATTTTTTTTTATTTTAGAAAACATTTTCAGGGTGGCCCAAAAAAAAAACTACTGGCGCAGGAGCGGCGACATCTGATCCAGGACCACGAGCATGCCTATGACATGGCCCCTCAGCCTCTGCAAGCCATTTGCAAATTCTTGCATCCGCCTCTGGTCCTCTGTGGGTTAAAAAAATGTGTGGATTACTAAAATGACAGCTTAATTTATATGTTACCAAACAACTTAAAAAGCAGAATATACTTTAAAAAGAGAGAAATATAAAAAAAAAAAAAGTAATGGCAAACGCAAATATTGTCTAAATAAAAATGTTAAAAATTACACATAAAAATACAAAAAAAAAAAGGGAGAAGTACGCCCAAAAACTACATTTGTTGGTACCGTAAACAAGAAAGACACAAGTATGAGTGTTTGGACATGTGTGATATGTGTAAGGGGAAAACATCCTAGACATTGTTTGGCAAAGATATATATCCAAAACATGAGAAATACTTAAAAAATTGGAAATGCACAGGCAAAAGGATAACATCACCCAAAAACCTAAAAATGCAAAAGCAAACATAGTTTAAAAGGGAAACATACCGGTCAGAATGACGACTGGTCCTGTAGCCCCGACATCGTCCTCCTCTGAGGAGGGCCAGTGCTGGTCTGATGGTGGAGGGGTTATTTGACTTGGTGTGGAGGGGGAGGAAAAAAAGAGGGGTGGGTGGAGGGTGATGAAAAGAGAGGGGGGGTGGAGGGGAGGGTGATTTTTGAGGGATGGAAATATTAGGAGAGGGAGGGGCATCACGCTCTGTCTGGTCTGGGGTGGAGGGGGAATTTGGGGAAGGTTGGGGAGAGGAGGTTTGGCTGGGAGTGGGGGATAGGGGACGAGGCCGACGTCGTTGCCGTAGTAGACGTCGTAGTATGCACTCAGCCCCTAAATGATGTATGAAATTTTTTCAGTTTCTGGTTTTTTTTGGTTGTTTAAAAAATTTACACAAAAATATTTTTTTTTAAAAAATACCGCTAAACGGAAAACATGCACACGCAGGAATGTCCTAAATAAAGAAACAGGGCTATACGGAAAACATGCAGACGCAGGAATGTCCTAAATAAAGAAACAGGGCTATACGGAAAACATGCACACGCAGGAATGTCCTAAATAAAGAAACAGGGCTATACGGAAAACATGCACACGCAGGTATGCTTACATTTAAAATGTAAAAAAAATGACGCAAATTGGCCAAAAGGCGTGGGGACCTGCGGTGGAGATCGGACCAGCGCCTCTCGAGCTGGCCGATATTGCGGCGGAAGCCCAAATTACGCAGCCGGCGCCGCACCTCCGCATAGGCGAGCCGCTTGCGTAGGTTTGTGATGGGGGCCGGATGATCTGTGATTCTCCGGTCCATCACATCTGTGAGGACCAGGAGTTCTCTGCGAGTAAATGCTGCGGCTCTCATGATGGCAATGATTTTTTCCACAAAAAACAGTTTTAATAAAGGTCCAAGAACAAATTTGATTGGCTAATGTACTTTGAAAAATAACAGAACGCATTGTATTGGTTATTGTATGAGTCATGTGACCTACACTCTCACAAATATAATGTGAATTATGATAGGCTTGATGCAGTGACATGCGTAAGCTAAATATTATTAATAAAGATGAAAAATCTGCATATAAACTAACGCAAAACAATAGTAGCATGCAAACAAACTTTAAAATTAGAAAAACCATCCCCTTGGTACAAACGTACGTATTCTGCGGAAGGAATGACACACACGAACAATAATAAAGTTTATTGACATTGTAAAAAAAAACGGATTGCAAAGATGTGAATACCAATTAAGCTAATGAATATACTGATTGCTATTAATCGATTCAAATATGTGGGCAGAATGAAATAGCAGGCAATCGAAAACTGACAAGGCCACTTCCGGAATTGACTTGTGCGAGCGTTCCCTGCAACCAAAGAGGAGACGGACGGTCGCTATTTCGAACGTTCGCTAGCTAGAGGAGGGGTTGGGAGACTATGGGGCGGAAGATTAGCTGCGGACGAAAATACGAGCGAACGGTTTAATTTACATTTTCCCGCTCGTACGCCATACGTGCGAACGGCCACTTGCGTCCGGGTCTGAATCAGGCCCTTTGTTTCTATTATTTACCTGAATTTATGCTATTCATATCTGTAGTATTTAATCAGAGCACTATTATGTGTTATATATTTTATACCTGCTGTTATTATTAGCTTATTGTACCTTTTGTTATTTTGTTTGGGTGTGTTTTGAAAACTCAATAAAAATTGTAAGATTAAAAAAAAAATCAGCTAATATATACACTGACTCTAGGTACGCCTTCAGGGTAGTACATGATTTTGTGGCTCTTTGGTGTCTTAGGAACTTTATGACAGCAGCAGGCACACCAGTAGCACATTCACAACACATGAAAGGACTTCTGGCAGCAATCCAGCTACCAAAGGCAGTAGCTGTCATCAAATGCAAAGCCCACACATGCGAAGAAGATCTGGTGTCATTGGGCAATAACGGAGCAGATGAAGCTGTCAAATGGGCAGCAGGGTTACGCATAAACATAACAACTAACAAAGTGATAGTCTTCCAGACAATAGACACGCAGAAATTAATTGAAATGCAAGATTTGTGTTCCCTACAGGAAAAGGTGGTCTGGAGATCAAGGGGATGTGGTTAGGAGTCCTCTGGACAAGGTAGGCCTGTTGCTCCCAATGCATACTACCCAAGCTTGGCTGAGGCAGTGCATGGTCTGACTCACCTGGGAAAAGACGGTATGTGCAAGTTGGTCAGGGCATATTGGTGTGCACCAGGCTTTTCTTCTCAAGCTGGAAAGAGAGCAATGTCCTGTCTGACTTGTTTGAGGAAAAATGTCGGGAAGACAATACCCACCAAGCCATCCCATATCCCTCAGACAGACGGGCCTTTTCAAGTAATACAAATTGACTTCATTCAATTACCACTTTGCAGGAATCTCAAGTATGTATATGTTTTTACAGCTAAGAAGATTGTTCAGGAGTTTGTATGCAGATACGGTATCCCTAGAATCATAGAAAGTGATAGGGGTACTCATCTCACTGGTGATGTTTTCCAGAACATGTGTAAGCTTATGGGAATCAATAGTAGACTTCACACCCCCTACTGACCGCAAGCCAGTGCAAAGGTGGAGAGAGTGAACGGTACTATTAAGAATAAACTGAGTAAGATCATGGCTGAAACTGGATTAGGATGGCCAGAAGCCTTACCACTCGTCCTCCACAGAAACAGAACCACTCCCTCTTGATCTGTCCCCCTTTGAGATACTGTTTAGAAGGCAACCTCATTTGATTATAAGTCCACAGAATAATTTGAAGCGTAATCATGAGGTTACTGTGCAATATCTTATAAAAATGAGTAGACAACTGAAACAACAGCAACAGAAACTGGAAATGTTGTTAACTGATATGCCAGAAACAAACTGTCATGATGTTGAACCTGGAGAATATGTTATGATCCGAAATTTCTTACGCTCAGGTTGTTTGACAGACCGGTGGGAAGGTCTTTACCAGGTGTTGATGACAAGTACCACATCTTTGAAAGTAGCAGAAAGAGATACCTGGGTCCATTCCACTCACTGCAGAAAGGTCAACCACCCGAAGGGGATACAAGGCGGAGTCAAGATAGACAATGTGGATATGTCAATTGCGAGCCTGTTCCGGGAGAACTAAAGACTGCAGTGAAAACACCTGAGCCGGAGACACATGCAGATTACTATTCCAGCAATGGAGTGGCAATCTGTGGGATCTTCTCTTGCTTATTTGTTTCAGGATGTCTTATTTATGTGACGCAGGACAGATGACGGAGAGGGAGGCCAATAGTGATGTCGATGGAGTGTAGTCGGAGGAGAGAGCAATAAAATGATCAGGGCAACCTATGGTCAAATTCAGTTTGGGGATTGTTAAGAGATCTGTTAGCCATGTAACTCGGAGACAGTGTGAGGGGTTATTGTCTGAGGAATACTGTATTTGTGAGTACTGTGGATCCCTAGTTGATGAGAAATGCATCCAACAATGCCAGTCCAAGATTAATCTGTATTTGGGCGGGCATCCTTTAGAGGATTACCATTCCTTAGTTGGTAAGGTTCTAAACAAAACAGAATGTTGGGTGTGTTCACAAGTACCCCAAGGACAGAGTAATTCGGGATTAGTGCCATACCCATTAAAGTTAGCAGAGGTACTTGAATTACATGGGGGAAGATTGGTGGACAAGAAATATAATATATCTAGACCCCCTAGTCTTAAGCTCCACCAGTACCATGTAGATAGATCCCTGGTATGCTTAAATCTCACAAATTTCAGAAAACCAGGAAGTTGGGAAGTGATCTGGAACAATCAGATAATGACCTATTCACACAGAGCTGATAATCAATTCTGAACTTTTACGCAGAATTATTGCAAATGGGAGATACTTCTGGTATAGGTACACACGTAGTTACGACAAAGTAACGGTTGGCAGAGTATCATTAGGGTACTGTGCAAATATTATACAACCAGAAACGTGTACCAGTCAAATGGGGGAAAGAGGGGCAGGATTCTTTGTCAAAATAATGTGTTCAATGATAATGATGCATTCTATTCCTTACGTTCTCCCAGATGATGTTTGTGGAAGGAAAGCGTACAAGTGGCTCCCTCTGAACTCTGAAGGTTTATGTTATCTTGGAAGGGTGGAACCAGAAATCATGACCCTTACAGATGATGAAATGATTGGTATCCATAAAACCGGACCACCTCCATACATACACACGCAGTATGAGCATCATGACAAGAGAAATATGATCCCTGGTGAAGAACATATAGCCACACAGTTGATTAGTGAAACAACTGGCTTCCAAATTTTGGTAGCATTAGATCCCACCAGGATCACTCGGGGAACTTTAAATTTGAGATATATCCAAGACCTGGCTAAATTAATAAACAACATCACCAAGATGTATGATGACACTTTCAGGTATACGGGTAAGGAGCTACAGGTGTATAAAAAGGAATTGGTACAACATAGGCTAACGTTAAACTATCTGACAGCTATTACTGGTGGATATTGTGTGACTTTGGCCACCCAATTTGGTGTCAAGTGTTGCACGTACATCACCAATAATACTAGTGACCCCAAAGACGTGATTGACCGGAAAATGGATGAAATCCTACAACTGAAGTGGGAATTTCGGAAGGACCATAATACTTCCTTGTATGAGACTGAGGTAAAGGTAGAGAAATGGTTCTCATGGTTAAACCCTGTCAAATGGTTCACCAGTCTGGGAGAGTGGGTACAGGAGATGGTTACTAGTATAGGTAAGCTCCTTATTCTTATACTGGTTGTCATTTTAGTAATTGGTTTATGTGTCAGATGTGTTCTTACTGTGGTATAATGTGGAAAACATACCACCAAGGTAAACCATGAAAATGAAAAGTGGTGAGTGGTGGTGGTATAGGTACTAAAGTCGATAAAGAACTGTATTACAATCTTGAAATTGAATGTACCATCAGATAATAACATGTGAATAGGCTTGGTCATGTATAATAAAATGTATTATAAATGTTCTACTAAACATCATAGATAATGTAGTCTCAATTCCCCCCAAACTTCTTTTATAGGTTTGATGAGGTCCCACATCCTACCAATGGTCCCCTATAGATCCACAGATGGCATATAAGGGTTGTTTCACCCTTTCCTGAAATGCATTATTGACGGTTCAATGACCAAACTGTGTCATACCGTTAATAATATTGAATACTAATTTATTATGCATGACTAAAAGAGGTTAAGAATAGAATGTGACAGTTTTATGTTTGCTATCAAAGGGTGGACTGTCAAAGTCAAATAATTGGATATGATCGCTTACAATTATTATCTGACAATATAGTCATCTATGGTCGGATGACGTGTTACGAGGACGCTACTTTGTGTCGCACTATCCAATGCGCACAAATGCAAATCCATCACACACATACACTGACGCACATAACACACACACACATATATATATATACATACACATAGATGATCGTATGTATAGTCACATACGTACACATAGACACTCATATGCATATTCACATATATACCTATGCACATTTGATATTTCAATATACAGACGCACATATGAAAACGCATACATACGGTATAAAATGGTTCCCACACATTATAGTTAACAACCAGAGTTATTAAAGGTATTGTTAGCTAATAATTATGTTGTAATATGTACTTAAATGAGATCTAAGGTTCAGAATACAGTGGACATGTCATGTTTGGTATCATACTAAATCCCTGTTTATTTGCAGACATCCGTTTCAATCAGCAAAGAAATCGCATCATGCGTCCGCTAGTTATGGATGATAGGGAGTTATTGAATAGAATGTGTTTTACTTGTATGCAGTGTTGTAGCCAGTATTAACCAATTCTTTGGCAGGAAGCTATACAATGTGACTGTTGGAAGAATGAGCCATACCCCTGATGACACCGTATGAACTAACCAATGACCAGATTGACCAGAAGCAAGAACCAATGAGGACCTGTCAATTTGTCCGATTGTTAACTCTGAAACCTGTAAGGTATATAGGCTGTGTCCTGACCTCAGTGTACACATATCTTCTTGCGACCACAGACTTCTGGATTGATGACTGTATATTGGGACCAGTGCACATGCGTATGTATCGGGCTGTACTATTTTCATTGCTTTTTATGCTAATTGTTATATCTTACATCATGTTACTTTTTTACATAAATAACTTTTTGTGCTTTGGAACCACACGATTGGACTGGAAAGGAATTCTTTCTTAAGTGACTTGCAGCACTAAATAGCGACTAGCGACTGTTAGGAATCAATAGTCCCCATTAGTAATCCCCATGTAATAGTGCCCCCAATAGTAGTGCCCCTAGTAGTAATGCCCTCTGTTGTAGTGCCCCCAGTAGTATTGCCCCAAATAGTAATGCCCCTCTTTAGTAATGCCCCCAGCAGTAGTGCCACCTAAGAAATGCCCCCAATAGTAATGCCCCCAGTAGTAGTGCCCCTAGTAATGCCCTTGAGTAATGCCACCAATAGTAGTGCCCCCTGAGTAATGCCCCCTGTAGTAACATTCCCTATTGTGAAGCTGCTTACACAACAACAACAAAAAAACTAATAATTACCTTAAGCCCCACTCCCATGTCCCCTGTCATCTGGTCCCCCTGGCTGCTCCTCAGTTTGAACTATGGGAGAGATGTCATGAAGCCTCTCCCATAGTGCACTGCACACAGCGAGACCCATGAATGAGCTCCAGCCTCTGGCTGCCGCTGCAGGATAGGGAGCCAGGCACCCGCTGGTAACAAAATCTCAGTGGGTGCCCAGCAAATGGAGCCTCCCTGCGGCACTAGGGTTAAGTTAGTCGGAGGAGGCAAAACTGTTTCTGTCTCCAAATAGAAGTTGTGGAACACAGTTCCACCCCGTCCGGCCCACTTTAACCCCTGAGTATATCGATGATTGGCGAGGATACTACTTTTATGCACCCTATCTGCCTTTTCCTCACTACTGTGAATGAAGTTCAAGCCCTCCTATCTTACTCTCCACCTACCACCTGCCCACTTGACACCATTCCCTCTCACATTCTCCGGTATCTCTCTCTTGATGCCTGCTCCTACCTTGCTCACCTTTTCAACCTGCCTCTCATCTGGTACTGTTCCCTCCTCCTTAAACATGTTCAGTCTCATCCATCCTCAAAGAACCCTCACTAGACCCTCTCTCTAACTACCACCCTAAATCTTTCTTATGCAAAGTCCACAGTAGTGCCCCTTATGCAGTGCACAGTAGTGGTAGTGCCCCTTATGCAGTGCCCCCAGTAGTGGTAGTGCCCCTTATTCAGTGCCCACAGTGGTAGTGCCCCTTATGCAGAGCCCACAGTAGTGGTAGCGCCCCTTATGCAGTGCCCACAGTGGTAGTCCCCCTTATGCAGAGCCCACAGTAGTTGTAGTGCACCTTGTGCAGTGCCCTCAGTAGTAGTGCCCTTTATGCAGTGCCCACAGTGGTAGTGCCCCTTATGCAGAGCGCACAGCAGTGGTGTACCTTATGCAGAGCCCCCCTTATGCAATGCTCCCATTAGTAAACCCCCTGTAATAGTGCCCCAAATAGTAGTGCCCCTAGTAGTCATGCCCCCTGTTGTAGTGCCCCCAGTAGTAGTGCCCCAATAGTAATGTCCCTCTTTAGTAATGGTCCCAGTAGTACTGCCACCTAAGTAATGCCCCCAATAGTAATGTCCCCAGTAGTAGTGCCCCTAGTAATGCCCCCTGAGTAATGCCCTCAATAGTAATGTCCCCTGAGTAATGCCCCCAGAAGTAGTACCCCCTGAGTAATGCCTCCAGTAGTAGTGCCTCCTGAGTAATGCACCCTGTAGTAATGTCCCCTATTGTGAAGCCGCTTACACAACAACAACAAAAAAATGAATACATACCTTAAGCCCCGCTCCCACGTCCGCTGCCGTCTGGTCCCCTTGGCTGCACCTCAGTCTGAACTATGGGACATCATGATGCCTCTCCCATAGTGCACTGCACACAGTGGTTCCCGGAAGTCGGAGCTTATGAGTGAGCTCCAACATCTGGCTGCCGATACGGGGAGGGAGCCGGGCACCCACTGGTAACAAAATTTCATTGGGAGCCCGGCAAATGGAGCCTCCCTGTGGCGTCGGGGTTAGGTGGGGTGGAGGAGGGGAACTGTTTCCATCTCCAAATAGAAGTGACGGAACGCAGCTCTGCCCCAGTTTAACCCCTGAGTATATTTAGAATTGGCGAGGATACTACTTTTATGCACCCTATCTGCCTTTTCCTCACTACTGTGAATGAAGTTCAAGCCCTCCTATTTTCCTCTCCACCTACCACCTGCCCACTTGACCCCATTCCCTCTCACCTTCTCAGGTACCTCTCTCTTGATGCCTGCTCCTACCTTGCTCACCTTTTCAACCTGCCTCTCATCTGGTACTGTTCCCTCCTCCTTAAACATGTTCAGTCTCATCCATCCTCAAAGAACCCTCACTAGACCCTCTCTCTAACTACCACCATAAATCTTTCTTATGCAAAGTCCACAGTAGTGCCCCTTATGCAGTGCACAGTAGTGGTAGTGCCCCTTATGCAGTGCCCCCAGTAGTGGTAGTGCCCCTTATTCAGTGTCCACAGTGGTAGTGCCCCTTATGCAGAGCCCACAGTAGTGGTAGCGCCCCTTATGCAGTGCCCACAGTGGTAGTCCCCCTTATGCAGAGCCCACAGTAGTTGTAGGGCACCTTATGCAGTGCTCTCAGTAGTAGTGCCCTTTATGCAGTGCCCATAGTGGTAGTGCCCCTTATGCAGAGCGCACAGCAGTGGTGTACCTTATGCAGAGCCCCCCTTATGCAATGCCCCCATTAGTAAACCCCCTGTAATAGTGCCCCAAATAGTAGTGCCCCTAGTAGTCATGCCCCCTGTTGTAGTGCCCCCAGTAGTAGTGCCCCAATAGTAATGTCCCTCTTTAGTAATGGTCCCAGAAGTAGTGCCACGTAAGTAATGCCCCCAATAGTAATGTCCCCAGTAGTAGTGCTCCTAGTAATGCCCCCTGAGAAATGCCCTCAATAGTAATGTCCCCTGAGTAATGCCCCCAGAAGTAGTACCCCCTGAGTAATGCCTCCAGTAGTAGTGCCTCCTGAGTAATGCCCTCTGTAGTAATGTCCCCTATTGTGAAGCCGCTTACACAACAACAACAAAAAAATGAATACATACCTTAAGCCCCGCTCCCACGTCCGCTGCCGTCTGGTCCCCCTGGCCGCAACTCAGTCTGAACTATGGGACATCATGATGCCTCTCCCATAGTGCACTGCACACAGTGGTTCCCGGAAGTCGGAGCTCATGAGTGAGCTCCAACATCTGGCTGCCGCTACGGGGAGGGAGCCGGGCACCCACTGGTAACAAAATTTCATTGGGTGCCCGGCAAATGGAGCCTCCCTGAGGCATCAGGGTTAGGTGGGGTGGAGGAGGGGAACTGTTTCCATCTTCAAATAGAAGTGACGGAACGTAGCTCTGCCCCAGTTTAACCCCTGAGTATATTTAGGATTGGCGAGGATACTACTTTTATGCACCCTATCTGCCTTTTCCTCACTACTGTGAATGAAGTTCAAGCCCTCCTATTTTCCTCTCCACCTACCACCTGCCCACTTGACCCCATTCCCTCTCACCATCTCAGGTACCTCTCTCTTGATGCCTGCTCCTACCTTGCTCACCTTTTCAACCTGCCTCTCATCTGGTACTGTTCCCTCCTCCTTAAACATGTTCAGTCTCATCCATCCTCAAAGAACCCTCACTAGACCATCTCTCTACCACCCTAAATCTTTCCTATCTTTTGCCTCAAGATCCTTGAGTGGCATGTCTATCTCTGCCTCACCACTTTCTTTTCCTCTCACTGTCTCTTTGATCATTGCAATATGGCTTTCATTCCCTCCACTTAACAAAAACTGCCCTCACTAAGGTCACTTAAAATTTCCTTGCTGCTAACTCCAGTGTCATTTATGTCACAGTGCAGCTGAACCTGATGCTCACTTACTCGGTCCAGCGGCACTGGGGTACAGGCTGGCGAAGGACAGCGGGCGGGAGATTCCCGGTGCCCGCTGTCAGCTGCTCTCTCTCCCCCGGCGGCTCTGTGTGCAGGCAGCTGCGGCTCCCATAGGGACACGCATGCCACTCTGTTACAGATTTAAAGAGACAGGTGCAGGATTAGGAAGAAGCTGATTGGGGCTGTTTTGAACTCTGACCTATATAAGGAAGTTCCTGGAAGCACTCCAGTGCCAGAATATACTGTAGGCTCCATAACCTTACTCCAGCATTCCTGTGTATATCTTTTTACTTGTTCCTGACCTTGGCTTGTTCGTGACTACGATTTCGTCTGATCCCTGGTACTGCGTTGAATATCTGGTTTGACCTTGGCTATCCTCCATGACCTGCATATGCTTGCTCCCTGGTATTGTCTTGTCCGTTTGGTTCTAACCCGGCCTGTTGACTATGCTGAAAGTATTTACCGCTCCATCCAGAGTTCACCCGCACCTGTATAGGGGAACCTATCCTGAGGGCCATGACCTGTGTGTCGGATGCAACCAAGTCCATACCTTCTTGCGAGGGTCCCTGGTAAATACCGCTGACACATTAGACTCTGTGCCTCAGAAATAGGTCTCATCAATCCCTAAATATGGGCTACATCCATTATCCACCAGTGAGTTGTAACAATTTATCTCTGCTCGTGCTTTTTGACTTGTCTGCTGCATTTGATACTGTTGATTACTCTCTCCTCCATTCTTTTGGATTCCATGATTTTTATGGTTGACCTCCTACCTCTGTGACCTCTACATTTATGTCTCTTTCTCTTGCAACACATTCCCCACTGTCCTGCCTGCAAGTGCTACTCAAATTTCAGTTCTTGGCCCTCTTCTCTTCTGTCTACAGACTACCTCGATCTCATTAACTCTTTCAGCCTCTAATACCACCTCTACACTGACAACACCTAAATGTACCTCTCTTCTCCCCAACCTCACTCTCTTCACACTTTCTTGTGTCTCTTTATTCCTGTTGTCACCTCATGGATGTCCAAGCACATTCTCAAACTCAATATGTCCAAATTAGAACTCATTGTGTTTGGTCCCCCCAGGACACCATGACATAGAGTGAGGAATCTGTTGACAATACCATCCTCACCTCTATCCCTCGAGTTTGCTGCCTGGGCAAAATCCTTGACTCTACCCTTTACTTTATACTCCACATCCAACAATCCATTCTTCATTGGCAGATGTCTAGGGGGGGTGGGGGTGGAGAGTTGAGGGGCCCTGCCTGATGGCGGTACTATTCATCATTATAGTTGTGTGTGTCTCTGTCAAAGTGGATCACGCTACCTTACAAAAATCAGTCAATTTTCTAATTGCTAGCATCGTTAAATGGTACAGCCCCTAACACTAATATTACAAATATAATCCTATTTTCTTACTGTGACATTTCAGTAGTTATTGTACTGTATCTACAAACATTGAATCCACAATATAGCCTGTAGATTAGTATTTTTAGAATTGCATTTCTGAATAATATATTCCTTGAATCATTATATATTTATTAATGACCTTGCCTATCAATATGCTTTGCATTTTTATTTTCTCATACATTAACTATATTTAGAAATGTGAAAACTACAATATAGACAGATTCAGTTGTGCAACTATTAAAATGTCAAACAGTCATTGTGATCCTCATGTACAAAAACATTTTAACGATGATTCATTGTTACTAAACTAATTAGAATGAGTGGATTTTGAATGACTTTTACATGCAGACCTCTCCTATTTATAATTGTGTCTGTCTACATAACTTTCATGTATACTAAATGGATGATCAACATTCTTCATTAATTATGTTTCTTTTATTCTTTTTAGAATTATTAACAACAACTTTGTGCATTAATGGCCTGATTGAGAGGTGTACACTGCCACGTCCGCTCTTGCTTCTGTTGCCAGATACGAGGAAGCGATAATATGTAAATGCTCTTATCAGCCTTCCCCTGGATTAGATGCCTGTGTCTGATTGTGCAAGCTCTGAGAGGCCCACATTCTCCATCTCTGCATGCTGCAATGCTGCCAGTGATTCTCCGCATGTCACCATCAGCGCATCAGCGAGGTCACCATCAACACTTGCACCAGCGCTATGGCACATGCAGTTTCTCCATCAGAACATGGCCTCTGTGACTGTGTGTCTGAGAATGTAGCCGCTTTCACTGACATGTCTGCATATCTCCCAGGACTTGCTCACGACTTTTTTGCATTCACTACAGGCCACCTCCCAGTCACCAGCCTGGAAGGCCCATCACTTTTCTGCCCCAGTTCTGATATCAGCTATTATTATTATTATTATTATTACTATTATTATTATTATTATTATTATCTTGTATTTATATGGAGCTACAAAGGTTCTGCAGTGCCTTACACAGTACATAAATGATCACACAAGAAAAACAGTTAATAGTAATACAAAACAATGCAGGACAAGGACATGGTTTATACACATAGCTGCATAACACAAGCAGCAGGGCCTCAGCAACCAAGTGTTAGGTACCAATTGGGAGTAAATGATAATATAAGCAGGTAAAAGGAGAAGCACGTGAGGGCCGAGGGCCCTGCTCGTGACAGCTTACATTCTAAAGGGGAAGGGCAGACAGACAGGGGCGACACCGATGGGGTATATAGTGAGGAAAGAGTATGGAGCAGTGGGTAGGGATATGTACTACGGAATGTGGCCCTGATTCAGAGCTGGGCGCTCTGACAGAGCGCTCGCTCTGAATCAGGGCCGTCCCTCTGAATTTTAAAGTGGCCTCCTGGCTGCTCGCATAGCTGTGGGTGACCACCCACAGCTATAGCAAGCAACCATCGGGCTTGCGACGAGACCTTTGTGGTAGGGTCTCGTCTGCCGCAAGCCCTGGAGTGCTTTTGGCTCTATCAGATCTATCACTGACATCACATGGGAACGCCTCCATCTGGCCAGCCGGGCATGCGCACGACGGAGCCGGGTCCATCTTGCGCAGGCGCACTGGCCCAACATTGACCCGCTCGCGAGCGCTCAGCGCTCGCGAGCGGGTCTGAATCAGACCCTGTGTCTGTTAAGATGACCTGATGTAATGTCAAAGTTAAGTCCTTCATTCATCTATCTCTATGACAAAACATAGATTTTGTTTATGTGTTATTTACTTGAGAGATGTTCAAAATAAATTTTCATTTGTGTCTGTTACACTTTAATTTGTGTCTGTTACATTTAATTTGTGTCTGTTACATTTTAGCATCTAAATACATCCAGCTAAAAATGCAGCTATTATGGGACTGTCCCGCCATCCTAATAGTGAATACTTTAGTCCCAGCTGCTGGGTGTTATGCCATGCTCCTGTGAGTGGGTGCTTCTCACATGCTAGACCCACCAACAAATAAGTGCAGCCATACCCAACATGCTGTGGTCCCACAGGATGTTGCTGTACCCGGGCCCAGAATTCCTCTTGGCAGCCCTGGAGAAGACAGGCAGAACCAAGAGGGAATGCGGCTTAGTGGTGGGGTAGCAAGGAAGGGAAGTGGTTGAGAGTGGAGGAACAGGAAAGGTGGGGGAAAGAAGCAGAGGGTTGGAAAGCAGACTGATGAGAGAAAAAATGGGGAAACAGCAAGTGGAGGAGACAGGAGGGGGATGATAGGGATAGGTAAAGTAAAGGATT
Organism: Taudactylus pleione; assembly: GCA_031769625.1. NCBI lineage: Eukaryota > Metazoa > Chordata > Amphibia > Anura > Myobatrachidae > Taudactylus > Taudactylus pleione. The sequence goes on along the minus strand of JAUIMM010000863.1, from coordinate 1,124,737 downwards.
ATGTGGACACTGAATAAGGGGGGTGTTTGAAGTAGGGGTGTTCATGTTGTGGACGAGGTAATAAGTGAGATGAAAACTGGAGTGAAAGCTGTGTGATGTAGAGACAGTGTGGCTAAAAGTGGTTAAATGTTCAAAAATACAGGTAAAAGAGCAGTGGCGCTCATGTGTGAGCACAGCTCCAAAAGTGCAATATAAAGAGAAATATGTGAGTAGTGGGAGAAGGAATTAGTTATTAAAATAAAGGTTTAAAGTGGATAGATATAATGCAATGGAAAAAGGCAATACAAACAGGGTGTTCAGTAGTATGAAGGCAAAAATTACAATGTACAGAGCTGATCCAGTGGGAAGTGTTTTGAACAACAAGATCAATCAACAAGAGTAGCATGCAGATAGGGAAGTACTTGCTATGTCCAAGCAGGGAGTTCAGTAAGGAGTTTCCTGGATATGCATAAAGCTGCTGTTAGTAATAGTGAATTAGGTCATTCACATAAGTTTGTTGCTTGATATTGTTCAGAAAGTGTTCTGGATTTGAGGATGTTCTCCATCAGTTTTCCTCCAGCTTATCTCCGGCGTAACTCTGTTTTAGTTATCAAATTGTAATTACACTTAAATCTAGCACTTTGAATCTAAGACTGACTATAGCAGCCTATGGCTATGCAGTCTAACTGATCACTAATAACTAAAGCTACTAACGATACTGGATCAGAACCTCTATACACACTTTCCTATACCTTCTAATGTCCTGCCTATACCTTCTAATGTCCTGGCTATACCTTCTAAGGATGACGCTAATTTGCGTACGCAGTCACACCATAAATAAAGACTTAGACGTGGAATCTGTAGTTCCAAAGCACAAGTGATATTCAGGTAAAAGTTCAGACAGTTACACGCAATTGATCAAGACACAATTTAGGCGCAAAAGGATATTATACAGACCCAAGTACAGTATACATACGCAGGCACTTCCGGACCCAGAGATAGGCTTCAGCAAGAGACCCCTCGTCATTCAGCATTCAGCACGAAGACTCAGAATCAGCGTTCGTGCACTCATATTTATACCCCCCCAGAATAAACAGGACAAAAGGGAAGTCTGTTGCTGATATCATTGGTTCTCGGGGGTGAAGCATCTGTTACAGCACATTTAACAGGCTGGTTCAAACAGACTCTCCCTGCCTCTACCAGCTGGGGGTCTTCCTCTTCACGCCTCCGGCAGCATCCTAACAGTTGTTTCTAAAATATACATTTTGTTGCTTGTAGGCTCTGCGATCTATAACTCGGGAATGCATGATGCGATCTCCCCACCGATAACACCGGAATACTGTGAAAAGAGTACGCATCAGTACAACTCCAAACACGACTGGTTTAGCATGTATAATACCTTAGTTATCAAATATCTTTATTTCTCAGCATTTAAACTAACTGAACCTACTTAAATAATACACTTTAAAGCTTATTGAACCTTATGTGTGAATATGTAATGTGTGGGTATTGAGGGTTTGATATAAGGACGCTAGTTAACTTGGGGTAGATGCGTGCGCATAAAGCTAATAAAACAGCGGTTTCATGCGACTAGTTAACAGCGCTATTGTGTGTATTAATGTGTGTATGAGAGATGGTGAACAATGCAAATGCATGGTGCTATTAGTATTATCGCCACATGTACTAAAATGTGAGTTTACCCAAAATGGCGCTTAGGCGGCCATTCGCAAAATGGCGTCTTGCGATCTCATTTTCAAGATGGCGTCTTGCGGAGAGTTGCAAGATGGTGTCGCCACGATTGAATTTTAAACTGAACTTGTCTCAGCCAATTATTCAGCTTCGACACTACAAACATGTATCTGTGTGCTCACTGATTGGGACCCCCACACCCAGTACTCAACACACACTTAATTGGGATGCAATAAAGCATAAGATAAACAATTTGTGAGAGGGTAGAAGACCATCACAGATTCACAATAAATTCCTAACTTAATTTATAGAAATTGCTCCTAATATAAAATTTGTGACAATTTACCTAAAATAACTTTTCAAAGCTGTGCTTTTGCAGTCAATATAACAGCATCTGATGGGAACAGTAGTGACAATTTACCTAAAATAATCAAAGCTATGCTTTAACAGTCAATATAACAGCATCTGATGGGAACAGTAGTGACAATTTAGCTAAAATAATTTTTCAAAGCTGTGTTTTTGCAGTCAATATAAGAGCATCTGATGGGAACAATAGTGACAATTTACCTGCAATTCAGAGAAAGACATCAGTCTTTGCATGGTTATCAAATTGTAATTACACTTATAATCTAACATTTTGAATCTAAGACTGACTATAGCAGCCTATGGCTATTCAGCCTAACTGATCACTAAAGCTATGTGAACATTACCATATTGTTCCAATTGCGTTCACCTATGAATCAGGCCTTAAGTCTCATATTGTTTGTGTTGATTGAATTATTTTCCAAAATATCTATCTATCTATCTATCTATCTATCTATCTATCTATCTATCTATCTATCTATCTATCTGTCTATGTATCTATCAATCATTACAGATGTGCACCCATGTTTTGGTTTTGGCAAACCACCCTCAAATGTTATGGTTTTGGCAAAACCACCCTGAAGTGTTTTGGACCTGGGTCGGATTCGGGTTTGGATTTCTGTAAATTTGATAAAAACAGCTAAATTCATGTAATTTGGACCTGTTTACTTGCAATATCCAAAATCCGAGATTCGGTTTTTAAATCCGTGTTCCGAACTTACTGCACACCTCAGCCGGGACTCAGTTCTACTCAAAACCCCAAAGTTTGGGTATGTTTCAGGATAATTGAACCTCACATCTCTAGTTTAAATCAAGTTAATAAGTTAGTTTACAGCTTGACAAGATTTTATCTTTACCAAAGTATTATAATTATATTGATTCAGGACAGGTCCTCGAGCCTCAATCCCCAGTGAGCAATCAAACATTGACGGAATCTCAAAAGGCTTTAAAACTCCAGGTTAAAAACCAATGATGTAAAGAATATTTAAGACACTTCCTTTATTTATAAGAAACAAATATAGGATCTGACATGCATGTGTGTTTTAAGTTGTATGTATCGTAAACCTATCAACTATTGCAAAATGTTACTAGCATACTCCTCATTCTCGTAAGAACCCCACTGGTTGCTCTCTGCAGCCCTTTCTCCAGGAGCTAGAGAATCATTTCTGTGTACTATGATAAGAACAGAAGAGCTTGGGGAAACTCTGCAGCTGTGTCAGCCCCCTATGCTCCGGCTTAAAGTAGGAGTATATTAATAACATTTTACAGCAGTTGATAAAACGACTTTAAGAAAACGCAACTCATGATGCAACTTCTGTGTGGCCACAATAAGATACACTAGAGTATTTTGATATGGCTGGAGTAAAAATATGAAATAAAGAATGCTACGTGCGCTCTAGTTAACAGTACTGGTGGTATTAAATGGGAGCAGCTTACTGGTTAGGTCACCACTTAACCTGGGAGATATACACGTAAAAGATAAACATAAAGAATGTTTGAACCAGCGGGCGCTCAATCATATACAATAAGATGTTCTCTCACTATGTGTAAAACCAACTTTATCTCTGTTGCAATTCACTTTAGTAACAAAGAACAAATAACAAATACTGAGGTTAGTATAATATATAGACTAGACATGTAATGATCAGTCGGGAATACTAAAGAAAGCAATTAATACACGTTTAATCCCACATAAACTGATGGTGGGCTAGTTTGAATATAATACACTGTGCAGTATAAATGCCAATATAATAAACAAATACCAAAGTTTGTGTAATATGCAGACCAAACATATGATGGTCAATCGGGAATTTAAAAAAACAAATAATACATGTTTATTCCAATATTTATTAATAGTGGGTTGGTTCAAATGTGATACACTGTACAATATATATGCCAATAAAATAAATGAAATGAAATAACGACATACTAAGAGAGGGGGAAGTGGATAAGTGAGGGTAATGATATGAGGGGGAAGGGAATGATAGAATCACTCAATAAAAATGACTTAAAAATATATATATTCAAATTCCAGAAATATATGGAAGGTGAAACTATGAGGCAATTGGAGTAAATCGTCAGTCTGAGAGTTCCAGTGGTTAATGTATTAAGTCAAATCCTCTTATGGTATATGATTCCACAAGGTTGCCAGTGTCCTTAGTAATACAAACTGATGCAGTGTTTGCACAGCCTTATGGTGTCCATAAAGTCAATCCTGAGTGACACTCTGATCTGGTATGTCCACTAAGTGTGAGGATAAATCAGATTGACCCCGGCTCTGCAGTAGCCGGGGCCAGCACAATGTCAGCTTCACTGCTTGTCGGATGTATGCTAGGGGTCCCCTTGGGCTGCAGAGTACCTTACCAACCTGAAGCAAGTTTCAGGTGGGAACAGCCCACCAGTACGGTCAGTCGGGATGATGCGCCTGCTGCCAGTGCGGTGGCCATCCCTGAACAACTGATTTCCCGTGCTCGTGTGGTCTGACTGATGGTGAACACCGACACTGCCAGGGCCGAAGGAATGAACCTCAGCGATGGCAGGGCGGATGGAGACCGCGAGACAGTTGTAGGTGACACAGGGAAGAGTGCTTACTGGTTGGTGTGGTAGTTCAGGCTGCTGGCTGGGTTCCTTTCAAGCTGTATCCGACAGTTGGTGGTGGTGAGCATTCAACTTGATTTTCTTCTCCATTTACAGGATCTCACAGAGGCTGGCGGTGGTTTGTCGGACATCTGTGTGATGTACCCAACGCGTTTCGGCCAGCACTGGCGGCATTTTTCAAGGATGATAGAGTGGTTACAATGTGCCTGTTTATGAAGTAATTAGAAGACACTCCTCCAGTCTTCTGATTGGGAGAGGATAATATGCCACTCCTCCTGATATTCGATCATTGTGGAAGCACATAGGATTCACATAGAACTGGTATGGTGTGTAGTGAAATACAGTGAGGGGAAATAAGATGACATTTGGGAATGGAGAATAACGGGGAAGGGGGGAGAGAAAGCGGAGCAATATTGTAATACCTACTAGTTACCCTAGGTTCCCATATGAGATAGTAATCTAAACGGCCTCTAATTGTGTACAGGTCATATGCTGATTATGATACTGGCTCGCTGCAGGAATCATGATGTTGGGGGAGGTGAACCAAATCTACCCAAAAAGCACAAGCTCCCACTGCAGATGACATAGAACTTGCAGTGGATGTTTAGATTAATGGATATTAGGTTTAAGTCCATATCTAGATACTATTCAATCTTATCACCATAATTCCCTTATAGGTGGTATCAGAGATGGTTCTAGCATGGTAAGGTGTAATCAAAGTATGCAGCAGCAAGTTTACAATCAAAACAAAATGAATATAATAAATGGAAGAGAGTAAAATATGTTAAATATAAAATAGAAATATAATCTAATGGTGTGAGGTAGAGAACTGTGAAATTAATGGAAAACATGACTCTTGAGAGTCTGCATGAATTGTTTGATTATAGGATGGTTTGGATCTTCAGATCCACATTGTTGACCTCATTCAGAGTCGGTCGTTGCGGCCGCACGGTCATACGCATACGATGTTTTTCTTTCTGCGCCTGCGCACGGCAAGCACTGTCGGTCGTAGGGCTTCCAACACAGAAGTGGATTGCTAAAGTTGATTGACAGGAAAGACCAATTGTGGGAGTATACAGGGGTGGTGGTCTGCAAACGGAGTCGTTCTTCTGCGTTTCCAGGCGTTTTAGGGGAGTGGATAAATTACCTGCTTCGTACAACCAAGAATTGCGGATGCATGAAAACATCACTCTACTCTACTCCAGGCTAAGGTAGGCAAGAAGCATCCATAAGCCACAACAGTACAATCGTTAATCTGATGTTACCTGCGATGTTTCGATTTGGAACCACACAAACCAAGCAGCTAAGATTGCTGCATTGTAACTATTAACACTGCTAATTACCTTGTAACTCATTTCACTTGCGTGTGCATTAGGGAATTCATAACACAAATGTTTATTTGTGCTTTTTAAACTTTTTTTTGTAAAAGTTTTTAAAACATCTAGAATTGTGTTTTGTGTAGCAGCCTTTTCACATACCACACTTTTTAAACCTTGTATACATTGATATAGTTAAAGATAGACATTTTTGGCTATTCATTTTTGGCCGTTCAGCACAATTTGAATAATAATTGTTATGGCAACATTTGCATATAATTAAAATAATTAAAAAAAAAACATAATTTTTTTTTTAAAACAAAAAAAAGAGCTTGAGACATTGGTGACAAGAAATATGGGGACTGGACAACAGGTGAGGGAGGAGATATCCAGGGCTACTTTCGTCGTTTGGGCCAGCTCAGAGGAAGAGGTAAGCTACGGACAGCCGACTGGCGTGTAACACGCCAACTGGCCTGGCCAGAGGTAGATGGGATTTCCTCTGGCCTAGGCATAGGGCTCTCCATACTTGCAGGGGTGGCTGTTGGGCTGCCAGAGGTGGTGGTCCTGGGAGGAAGGGAGTTTCACTCCATCATGGCAGGTGGGTTGGCCTGCTCCTGGGTATTGGCCAAATGATCTAGGGCCCCAGCAATGGTCTCCAGGGCCACCGTCACCCTCACCACAGTGGTCTCCATCCTCAGAAGAACACATCTGTTCTCCTGAGTTTGGGAGACCAACCTGGTGAGGAGAGGCACTGCTCGGTCTGATGGTTGCCCTGGAGTAGACTCCACAGGGTCCCCAGATGGAGTACTTGGATCCTCCCCTGCAGAGTCTCCATCTGTGCTGGAACCAGACCTGACCTCAGGAGCAGGCACTACCTCCTCTGAGTCTGGAATACAAAAAAAAAATTTTTTTTATTTGTTTTACTTAAAAAAAATCGCATAGACGTTTGAGCTTTATACATCCCTGAGCCAACGTCTCCAACCTTGTCAAGGCCAGCTCCTCAGGGATGGGACCACCACCTGTCCCCGCAGCATGGTCCACCCTACTCCGTAGCTTCCACTTCAGTTGGTACTTGAAATCCGTCCAGCTGTCAATGTGATTTTGAAAATTTTAAGGGTTAGTTTATTTAAATAAGATCAAGCTTTGGACTTCAGTACACTCACAATATCATTTTCTTACCGTTTTTTAACGACTTTCAGGGTTCTGTAGGTTGTCCCCACAGAATTAACAGCCCTGGATATCTCCTCCCAAATCCTGTCTTTGGCTCCAGCCCCCATATTTCATGGGGCATTGACAAGGTTCTCCATTGTCATGGTCACCAATGTCTCAAGCTCGATCCGTGAAAATGGAGGGTTTCTTGGCCTTGGCCTGCTTGGGCCCGCCTCCTCCTCCTCTACTGGTGGACGTTGATTCCCAGCACCTACAACATTGTTTAAATTAGATAAAATTATAAACATTTTTTAAGGGAAATATGAACAGTTCTTGTGTTGTTGAAAAAATGTGATTCGCACTTACCTGGCTCAGTTGGCCTCTGCTCACCATGCTCCTCGCTTGACATTCTGCTAACCTGTGAGAGAGCATGAAGAATACTGCTTGTGCAGACTTTTTTATAGATGTGAGCGCATCCCTGGATTGGTTACCCGTGCATCCTTATTTCCCTAACTACAAATGCACACCTTTCCTGCATTCCGTAAACACTGCGTGGGTTGTGCTTGATGTGATCGCATCCCTGGATTAGTTACCCGTTCTTCCTTATTTCCCTAACTACAAATGCACACCTTTCCTGCATTCTGTAATCACTGCATGGGTTGTGCTAGATGTGATCGCATCCCTGGATTGGTTACCCGTGCATCCTTATTTCCCTAACTACAAATGCACACCTTCCTTGCATTCCGTAATCACTGCGTGGGTTGTGCTAGATGTGAGCGCATCCCTGGATTGGTTACCCGTGCATCCTTATTTGCCTAACTACAAATGCACACCTTTCCTTCATGTTTCAATAATTGGGGTTTGGTTTCTTTATTTAAGGCAAAGCCAAATGTTCCCTTACTTGTGGGTTGTATTTGGAGTGTTTTGTGGTGCTGGAGGTGTTTGATAGTAGTTACATTGTTTGAAGTTGTTTGAGAGGTGCTAGTGTGAGTTGTTTGAGAGGTGCTGGTGTGTGTTGTTTGAGAGGTGCTTGTGTGAGTTGTTTGAGAGGTGCTTGTGTGTGTTGTTTGAGAGGTGCTTGTGTGAGTTGTTTGAGAGGTGCTTGTGTGTGTTGTTTGAGAGGTGCTTGTGTGTGTTGTTTGAGAGGTGCTTGTGTTTGATGTTTTAGAGGTGCTTGTGTGAATTGTTTGAGAGGTGCTTGTGTGAGTTGTTTGTGTGTTGTTGTTTTTTGTTTTTTTATTTTGGTTGTGGGTTTTTTTTGTTTACTTTTTTTTTATTTTATTTTTTATTTCCTTTATTTTTGTTGTTGTTTTTTTGTGTTCCTTTCTTTTTTGTGTTTGTTTTTGTGTTCCTTTATTTTTGGTGGTTGTTTTTTGTGTTCCTTTATTTTTGGTGTTTGTTTTTTTATGTTCCTTTATTTTTGGTGGTTGTTTTTTGTGTTCCTTTATTTTTGGTGTTTGTTTTTTGAGTTCCTTTTTTTGGTGGTTGTTTTTTGTGTTCCTTAATTTTTGGTTGTTGTTTTTTGTGTTCCTTTATTTTTGGTGTTTGTTTTTTGTGTTCCTTTTTTTTGGTGGTTGTTTTTTGTGTTTCTTTTTTTTTGGTGGTTGTTTTTTGTGTTCCTTTATTTTTGGTGGGTTTTTTTTGTTTACTTTATTTTGGGTGGTGTTTTTTTTTTTTTTTTTTGGTGGTGGTGGTGGTTTTTGTTTTCCTTTATTTTGGGTTGTGTTTTTTTTTAGTGTTTTGTTTTTGTTTGTCAAATTTGATTGGTGCTGACATTTAACAAACCCTGTTAATTGTTGTGCTTGAGCCGGTTACTTGTTCTGTTTGGGTGGCCGGGCTTTTGTATCCTTAAAAAAACAATGTTATTCGAAGACTCAAGTAAGTGTTCCAGCCTACTGCATTTGTTTTGGGTTTTTTTGGATCAACAATCCTAAAAAACTTACATTTTTTGGTACTAATTTTTTTTTATTTTATAATTTATTAAAGGTGTTTAACAGTCCATTTTGTACTTGAATCAGGTAAGTGTCTATTTATTCAAACCTACAATTATTATTTTTTATTTTGTTAAAAAATTTAAAATTAATACTTTTAATAATGTTGTTTGATCTATTTGGTAAATGTAAATTCGTAGATTTAACAACAATTCATATTTGCGATTTTAAAAGTTAAGCTTTGTTTTAACAATAATAGTAGTAATATTGGTTTGGATTAAAAAAATCTAATTAATTTTTTTATTCCCTAAAAAAAAACGTACAGCAAATACACATGTAGGGATTTCCAAAGATGGCACTGCCCGACCCTGTAAGAATATGCACCATTATTATAAAGCTAAGTATTTTTGAACATATAATCAAAAAACACTCTGTAGAACCAATTTTAAATATAAATTTAACTTTACAGAGTGATGTTGGACAGCTAATAGTGGCCATGTTGCCCCCCACCAAACTTCCTAAGCCTCCTCCTGGGTGTAGGCATAGGAGGCGTGCAAGGGCCAAGATATATAGAACACGTGTCACCCTTTTTGGAATGCCTGATGATGTGGTTGTAACCACTTATTGCCTGCCTCCAAATATTATCCTAGACACTCTTTCAATAATAAAGAATGATCTAGAAAGTCAGATTAACATTCCTACAGCAATCTCACCACTTACACAGTTGTTGGCAGTGTTACATTTCTGCGCCTCAGGGTCCTTCCAAACCACTGTGGGGCTGGTGGGTGGCCTCTCCCAGCCCTCATTTTCACGGATCCTGAGGCGTGTGCTAGATGCATTTTTCAATCATCTAGCACATTTTATTAGTATACCTTTGGATACAGATGCCCTTGATGTGGTAAAGCAGAAGTTTTTTGAAATTGCAGGCTTTCCACATGTCATAGGGGTAGTGGATTGCACTCACATAGCACTTCAGTCCCCTGCATGCAGGGAACAAATATATGGGAACTGAAAACATTTCCATTCCCTAAATGTAATGGTGCTATGTGATGCCTCCCTCTAGATCCTCTCCCTGAATGCCAAATTCCCAGGCTGCAGCCATGATGCATATGTGATCCAGCATTCAGGGACTTGGCCAAAATTAAGCACACTGCAAGCTGGTGATGCGTGGATTCTTGGTAAGTAAAAATCCAGTATGTATCTCTAGTAATAGTGTAAACAGGTTTTCATGGTAAATGTATGTATCTTTTGGTGTCCCATTTCCATCAGGTGACAGTGGATATCCTTGCATGCCCTGGCTGCTGACTCCTCATTTGACTCCCACACCAGGGCCCCAAACTCACTATAATGCCGCGTTTACTGCCACCAGGCAGGTGGTGGAGCACTGTATCAGCCTTTTAAAGGGCCGGTTCCGGTGTCTCCATCACTCTAGTGGTGCACTCATGTACTCGCCGGATATGGTTTCTCGCATTGTGGTCCTGTGTGGGATTTTACACAACATTGCAATAAGGAGTTGAGTACCCATGTAGCCAGAGGAGGACTTGCCAGAGGATGGCCCCCCAGAGGAAGGTGTTGTGATGCTGTTGGGGGGGCCAGATGCGATTATGTTGTTTCACGTTTTTTTAGGTAGGAATATTTAAATTTTTTTATAAAATAAAACACTTTTTGCAAATGTATTTTAATGTGTACCTTTTTCTTTTGTTTTCTTTTCCTACAACCAAATCACAACACTTTCCAAAACCTGCAAAAATAATGGAACCCATTGGCAATACCCTGTATGTTTTTGGACAACTAACACATTTTGCACAGATATACCCCAACATGTTTAGTTAATTTGCATTTTGTTTTATTAATTTGTATGTTTCCCATTCAAAAATCTGTTTGTTTTTTACTATAGTTGTTTATGTTTGACTAAGCCAGATGTTTTATTTGCCCAAAACCTGAGGACATTTGTTATGTGTGAATCTGTTATGAAATTATTTTTACGAGTAAAAGCCTGTTGGCAACATGTTTGTTATTTAATAAATGTTTTCAATTCAATACAAATGGTGTTTTTTTTTTTTTTTTTTAAATGAAAGCCATTTTGAGGTGGATAATGTATGCCAACCCCTAAATAAAAAAAATACAACATTACTGCAAATGTTAAGGTTTACTAATACATTTTTGCAGTTCTTACACTATGGAAAGGCACCCACCTTTGTTCACAAAGTTTTTAAAATGCAGAATTACACCCTTTAGTGTGTGGCAAGAAAGAGGACAAATGTTTGAAACACAAAAACTTTAATGTTTTCTTTTTGTAAGAAAAATGCAAAAATATGTCAACAAAATAACTAAACATCCTCCAAACGCCCCACAATTCTTTGCAGGCAGCAGTAGGCCTGCATTAAATATCCAGATGTGTCTCTAAGCTCCTCCCTTATTTCCCTCAGGATGTGGGTTAGATCTGTGGACAAAAAATTTTTGGGGGGGATTAAATACTTCATTAAAATTACAAACATTTGAACATTACACATTATTCAATGTACCAAAAAGTGGTTAAACACAATGATGTTACAGTGTGTTTGAAAGTATCAGCCACACAACATTATTAATAGGTTTATACTTTTATGTTGTTAAAATAATTTGAAACCCTAACTATGTGGCATAAGCCAAAAACCACTATGATGATGTTAAATAATAATGGGAGGTGTATTCTTAAGTCATGATGGCCATATCCTTAAAACACAATGCACGTATTCACTTCTAGAATGTTCTTGATAATCCTAAAATACAATGTGTTTGTTTGCTATGGCAAACATCACTTTTCCAAAGTACATTAGTACATTTTAAACACAGTGTACACAACATCAACAAGGGTAGTCTGGTTCCTAGCACCTTGCCAAGTTGTGTGACATGTTTTTTTACATTGTAAAATACTAATCCGAATGTAATCATTATTTCCTAAAAATACAAAACATTTTTAAAAACCACAAAACCTATATTTTTGTGGTCCACAATAAAAAAAAGGCCCAGGCACAAAACCTAAGGTCGTAATTGTGAAAAACAGCATTACTGCGCAATGATTTGGACCCCCATACTGAAATTTATTAAACCAAAAAAACCCCATAAATTTGTACAAATACATGGATAACAACAACACCCATAAAAAAAAAAAAAAAAAAACATACCCTCAGAGTGGTTGGACACAACCACAGATGTTGGCGGAGATAATTCCGAAGAAGGTGAATAATCGGGAGTTGGGGGAATGGTGGTAGGGGAAATGGAGCAGGAAAGATCCAAGGGAGGGGAGATTTGTGAAATTTGGGATGAGTGAGCAGGGGAGGGAGGAATACTCGGGGAGGATTTGAAGAGGCAGGGAGGGTTACTGGAGGAGTATGGTGGTGGGGAGGGAGGGCTGGGTTGAGGAGATGCTGAAGGTGAGGGCTGCAGGTTGCCACCAGCATGTCTTTGCATTCTGCGTGCCCTTCTCTGTCTCCGCTGTGCTTCTAAAATGTAAACATAAAAAAAAAAAAAAATTAGCTTTGAATTTCGGCTACACAATACAAGTACACTTTACACAATCTGGACAATAGGGACAACATACAGGAGGGTTTTTTAACATTGACTAAAATAATTGGCAATGGAACATACATTTTTAACAGTACACTAATTATTACTTTTAAACAAACGCATACTTACGTCTGCGTAATTGCACCCCCGCAAATTCATCAGGAGCGCAGGTGACTGGCGGTGCAGGACAGACCAGCGCCTCTCTAATTGCGCAATATTGTGCCTGTAACCCGCTGATCGGAGGGCTCGCCTCACCTCCGCATAGGCCGCCCGCTTTATTCGGTTGGAAATGGGCGGCACAGCGTGTGCGCCTGTCCAGGATATTTACCAGGACAAGCAACTCTCTCCTGGTAAAGGCCGCGGCTCTCATGATGGCAATGGCCGATTTTTCAGAAAACATGAAATATACATGGGGTACAAAAAATATGATTGGCTAAAATATTTACACTTACCTCAAAAAACCACTATTGGCCAATCCTTTAATCATGTGTCCTGAAAAATAAGGTCACATTTGATTGGCTACAACACAAGGTGTGCAATTGCAAACATAAGAGTGCAAATGATCCTAACGCAAAATGCACATGCATTTATAAAGTTAACACAATTAGCAAAAGTACATTCACAGATAATAAACCTTACTTTGTTTTTCAAATTGTGTGAAAAAAAAGAGAACAGAGAAAACACCCACGAAATGAACAATAAAGTTTATTGACACATAATAAAAAACTTGTTTTAAAGAACAGCAACAGCTAAACACTTAATTAGATAATTGACAACAAGCTAATAACAAGCTGATCGATAGTCCATGTAAACATGACATGTGACCATCAAAACAGCACATACGGCCGCAACATCAGAACATAATTAGCATACAGCGACTGACAGCGCCTGACTACGATTGACTTGTTCGTTCGTTCAGATCAGTCGGTAGCTAGAGGAGGTGCAGTGCTAACGAATGGGCGGCACTTTGTTTACGATTGCCCTGCCGTACGATCGGATTTTGCAGTCATTGGCCGTACGACCATGCGCCCGCAACGACCGACTCTGAATGAGGTCCTGAGTCCTAAAGGGGCTAGTGTTTTAAGGTCAATGATCCACTTGATCTCCTCTCTACTCAGTTTTTTGTTGTAGTCTCCTCCTCTCCAATTGGGTTTGACCAATTTTATACCCACAAATTTAAATTTGGAGGCATCCTTGTTGTGCTTGATTTTAAAGTGTAATGACACACTGTGATCTTCAAACCCTTTCTGGATGTTTCTTCTATGCTCGCCTATTCTCTGTTTTAAGCATCTTACAGTCTTCCCGATGTACTGTTTGCCACAAGAGCAGGTGAGGAGATATATCACACCTTTGGTGTCACAAGTGAGCATGTCCTGAATTTTATTGGTCGTGCCCGACTGTTTGACTTAAAGGTCACAGTGGGTGTCGTGGTCCGATAGTTGGATGTTTTGCAATTTAAGCATCTGCCACAATGAAAGAAACCTTTATTCTTCCCCATCGAAATTGAGGCCTGAGTGGTATTCAATGGTGGTTGATGATTGCAGACAAGTTTCTGCCTGAAATCCGGTGCTTTTTTAAAAATCACTCTCGGTTGTTTTGGTAGAACCTATGCCAGTGTTTGATCTTTTGTAAGAATATTCCAGTGTTTACATAGAATGTGTTTGATAAATTTGGATGAGGAGTTATACTCAGTAATGAAGCATAAGTTGAACTTATCTTTGAGGTCGATCCTATTTGTATTGTAATTTAAAAGTTGTTCTCTATCTCCATCTAGAACTGTCTGGAATGCCTCCTTCACTAGAGTCTCATTGTAGTTTGGAGTAAAAATATGACTGTGTGTTTTTAAATATCACAATATGCAACCATTGAAAATTGTCAAAGAATCATACACAATAAAATTTGTCAGATAATTACTGACAGCACCTTTAAATAAATGTATGTACGGTATATATAATTCACAAGAGAATAATGAAGTCCCGAAAAAGACGTAATCACCGTAAGTAGTATTTGTATTAGAGTTTCATACAGCACACATATTTACCGGTACCACTCGGTTATTAAGGGAGGAATGGCAGTGTTCAGTAGGGTTTATGATAATCTATAGTTTTATTTTTTTATCCTGTGTATCTACAAATTTGCTATAAAGTGCTTTTGTACCTACCTGGCATTTGCCAAAGCAGCAGGGGCTCCTACCATCTTGGATGAGGTGGGCTGCCACTGCCTGTACTGCAGCTGTCTGCACTGCAGTGCAGGTCAGAGGAGAGGAGGATCCATACAGAGGAGAGGAGGATCCACACAGAGGAGAGGAGGATCCATACAGAGGAGAGGAGGATCCACACAGAGGAGAGGAGGATCCATACAGAGGAGAGGAGGATCCACACAGAGGAGAGGAGGATCCATACAGAGGAGAGGAGGATCCATACTTGACTACTTTTGAAAAAGCATTTCAGGGAGATTGTGAAAGCAACATCTATGAGTGCGCTTTACAGTGGACGTGTACTGCTACATAAGAGAGGCTTGTCTTAAACTGAAGGAAAAATATGGTGCTTTAACTGTTCAATTAATGTCTATTGTAAGCACCTGCAGCTGACACCAGAGGGATTCCGGCAATCATCCCTCACACAAAATAGACAAAAGAGAGAAGGTGTCTGCGCTGGTGTTATTACACAAACCACAAATCTAATATATGTGAATACAAAAATTATTTATTAAACATGTAATATGAACTGCAGTTCAAAAAATAATAATTAAAATTGACACACATGCATGGCAATATGATAAATAAGCAATTGGCAGGCTTGTAACCAATAAAACAGATAAAATAAACCAATTTGCATTGGTAACTGAATGCGAATAATGTAACCAAATTATCTCAATGTCCAACTTATGCCATTGAGGCAAATCGATATAATAAAAGTTGCTTTACTGACTGAATTGGAATATGTATCCAAAAAGGTCCCAACAACACACTGGTTATAAGTGGAGACAATCTAATTGAATGATCTAACCATCTGTGTGAAAAGATTTGAGCTGGTAAGTATAGAAGCACAATAAGTTCCAATATCACATTTGAAATAGGTTGTCACCATACGTTGGAATGAGCCCCTCAGCCGGAGTGTGAAGAAAAAGGATAGGAGACTTGTCCAGTACCACGGAGCCTCTCTGATCCCAACTGCAAATGTCTTTCCCCGTCGTGGGTTCTCAAGGAATATTTGCACCAGCTGTGTTGTGAAGCTGGGTCAAGCCACTCCAGCGGCTCCTGGTCACACTGGGGTGGAGGTACAGGGGTCCGTGTGTGGAATGCTTCAGGCAGTAAACGAGCTCCAGGAGGAGATGACAGGTGATAGTCTGGCTGCACGCATCTGATCTGTGAGTGCAGAGGCGCAGTCACTTGTGATAGAGGAGGCAGCCGGCCGCTCAGAGCCGTATGTGCAAAAGTCCCGGACTGGGCACAGTAATGCAAGCTGTTTAGCAGGTGTGCAATAGTAACGGCAGTTCACTAGTACCATTTGCCTTTTGATAAAACCCCTGTATAGGGGAGAAACGCGTCAAGAATCCAGTGAACTGCCGTTATTATTGCACACCTGCTAAACAGCTTGCATTACTGTGCCCATTCCGGTACTTTTGCACATACGGCTCTGAGCGGCCTGCTGCCTCCTCTATCACAAGTGGCTGATTAGATTTGTGGTTTGTGTAATAACACCAGTGCAGAGACCTTCTCTCTTTTGTCATAAACTGACTTACATCCAAATGTAAACCAGCCTTAAAGCAGTTAGTAAGATCTATAGTATTTGTTGATGAAATCATTCTCATTATTTTTTTTTTAAATGCATAGGGATCATTGTGCCTTATAACAAATACTGGAAAATTATACTAAAGATCCCATTTGAATGTATATATCTCTGTTTTTTTTATATATAACAGCTTCATAATGGGGGTAAGGTGCAATCAGGGAGATTACTATACTTTTCTCGGAGACAGGGAGATTGCTACTATTTTAGGGAGTCTCCCTGAAAATGTGGGAGAGTTGGCAAGTATGGTTCAGGGATTGCTACTGCAATAGAGCCTGGAGTCTTTGGGGACTTGTATCTGGGCACCGCTTTCCCTAAACCTAGTGTGACCCCCTTTACTCTGTATAAAGGGATCCTAGGTTACCAAATCCCTTAACATTTAGGATATACCCACCCTTAACTGTCCTTTAAGTAGTATACCCTTATATCTGGTCAGTGCCTCCACCCAAGTATTTGTGGTCAGTATGGGCCTACTTGGGAAAACCCAATTGCTAATAGTGATTAAGTAATTTGGTGTATATAACACAATGTATAACTTATATCAACATTTCTGCTCACATCGTGATATTCTTGGACTCATGTGGTCTCCAATGACTCCCACCATTCCTCCATGTAACTAGACACTATGAAGTATAGTTTAGATTGAAGTATAGTTTAGATTTAACTCACTTTATATAAGCAAAATGACTCATACATATAAGACCAAGAATGTATCTCTTTGCATTACATAACTTATTACAGTTTGATACATACACATGCATATACTTAACAATGAGGTAATCTTATGCAGAAATGACACCAAAGTACATGAAATCTTCTAGGAGGTAATTTCCAAAAGTCTTGTGGCTACTTAACTGGGTAAGTATCTAAAGTTCCCGTAGATTTGAGTCAATCTTATGATGTGCACACACAGTCAGATTTCCCTGGTCGATTTGAACGATAACAATATCGATATTTCATTATTGTTCAAATCGACCAGTTTCTGGGCCCTTCAAACGACCAAACGATGGTTGATGCGTGGGCACGGATGGTCGATATCGATATGACCATCGCCCGTGCATGCAGGCCAACCTGGTCGATATCGACCAGGTTAGCCTGTTTACTATAGGGACCCTCGATCGTTGATCGTTATAGTAGTTGAGGGGTTGGTGCATGTGTTGGATGTTCGATAGCGATCATTCAGCACATGTAGGATGATCAGACAATGATATCTGATCATTGCTTGATCTGACTGTGTGTATGCACCATCATAGTCTGTAGAACCAAACTGTTCATATCCCTTATATTGGCTAAGGATCCAGGTTTACTATTCAGTTCCTAAATAAAAGTGTAGACTAGTTGTAGAAATGTCTGTATATGGTGGAACAACAGGAGTCAGAGCTGCTATAATCCTAAGGAGCCTCCTACAGCTCTGACTTTAGCTGTCATATAGATACTTTGCAGCAATAGTCCCTATACAACCGATCTGATTAGGAAAGGTTACACAATGTTTTAGTTGTTTGTCCTTTTCTTTTTTACTGTGCTGAATGACTGTAATAAGAATATGTGCTGTAGTAATATCTAGATTTATTAATGAAAAAGATTAATGATCCCTTTACATGTGACTTGGATACTTTCCATTAATAGCCCAATTCCACCAAATCTGCTATACTATAGTCATATAGGTATAATCTGGGCTTTCATTCTCACTTATAGGGGTCTATTTACTAAGCAGTGTTAGGAGACAGAGTGAAAAGTGATAAGAAAGTAATAAGGTGCCAGCCAATCAGCTCCCAACTGTCATCTCACAGGCTGTGTTTGAAAAATGACAGTTGGGAGCTGATTGGCTAGTACCTTATCACTTTCTTATCACTTTTCACTCTGTCTCCTAACACTGCTTAGTAAATAGACCCCTTAGTGCAAACTTGCCGACATTCAGCTCCCTCCTTCCGGGAGGGAGCTCAATGCCTGCACACAGCGTGGCGTGGCCGGGCAATGGGTCCGTTTTGGGGGCGTGACCAAGGGGCGCATCACACCCCATATTCGGGAGGCACCCAACCAAATTGGGAGGGTAGGAAAGCCTGCTTTAGTGTTAATTATCTTTATCTCTGTCCATAGGACTTCCGCTGCCACCTCGGATGGCTGCATCTGGTTTCACTGCTGACAGGTGAGCTGGAAACTCTGCTGATAGGCACTGCTGCTCACCAGCTTCACAGCTCCTGCTGTGACAGGCTCCCTCTCTGGCTCCACCCCCTGTCCCCGACAGCCTGCCATAGATCAGCTGCCATTTAGGACACAGGGGGTGAGCACTCGAGAGAAGGAATCAGCAGACCACCTCTCAGTCTGCCGGCAGCTTCTTTTATATCTCTCTCAGTCCCTGCCCTTCTTTTCCTGACAGGAACCCAATCACTCCCAGCTATATTACGCCGCTCCTTCTTCTATAGTACATGGACATCCCACACACTGATTCACATCCTCACCCCAAAAAGTACCACATCAACCCATATGTAAATACGGTACATGAATCACATATACCTATTGTACATGTATTAAATCATATACATATTTTACATATTTTTTCGTTTACATATTGTAGCAACACATACAAGTTTACTAATATATACAACATATTTTTACCAACTTTAACTAGTTAAATCCCCTCAAGTGTAAATATATGAAATATACACCCATATATGCATTTTTATTAATGTAGTATATTTGTCTAACCCTTAACCTGGGTTACACTAGCATATTGGCAATAGTGCACCGGGTGCTGGAGCAGAGCCATATTAAGGGAGAGCCACACTACCCAACACTGCCAGTTGGACTGCTGGGGGATGATCCGCTAGCCGCTGTGTGTGCCGATCACTGAGACTCACAGAGTATAGTGAAAGCCTGCACAGAATTAGGAACCCATTTATTACATATCGTGTTTTTCACCCGATAATTACAGTTTCTTATCACTGCTGTTAACGGCAATAAGTTGATCCCTGTTCTATTTGGTTCATATTATTTTTCTGCCTGGGAAGATCAGTGTCATTTATTTACAAAGAGAAATCCTCATACTCACGTGTTATGAATATTTGAGTAATGATGATGAAATTGTAGACATCACTGTTTAGTTAGTAAGTTAGTTAGTCAGTGATCTATTGCATGCTGCATGCTCGCATTGAAAGCTCAACATTCGAATACTTCTGAATATGATGCTGCAAAATGGTCTCTGTTTAAAAAAAGGAATAGTATGATGGGTTATTTGTAGAGATGTGAGTTCAGTTCCCAGAGAACCGACAACTGACTGTAAGGGTTCCGAGTCAAACCAAGTCCGAGTTCGGTATCACTTTGGGGTACCGAGCCGACCTGAGTCCCGGTTCAGATATCTTCCCGCGGTTCGGAACTCAGATTTTAAAACCAAACTCAGGTTTTGGATTGCATGTAAACATGTCCAAACATGTCCAAATTAAATGATTTTAGCTGTTTTTTTCTTAAATAGATATCTAAGACCAAAACCAAAAATAAAACACATGAGGGTAGTTTTGTAAAGCCAAAACATGAAGATGAATCCGGATCCAAAACCAAAACATGTAGGCTGGCGCATATCTCTAGTTCATACATACCGACTTTTAGGCTGCCCCTTCCGAGAACTAGGTCTACTCTCTCCTCACAGCAGGTCGGTTGTGTGGGGAGCATGGCGGCTCAATAGAGTCATCATGGCCCCGTCCCTTGCTGTATAGAGACTATATTACTGGCTCTATTAAGTGGGGGGGCGATTTAGTGTGAATTGTGTCATCGCTCCCCCTGGTCTGCCCACTTTTGCTTAGTAAGTGGGCGGCCATGGGGGGTGCGGGCGGCAATAGGGGGTGCAGGCCGGCGGCGGCCGTTTCTGGGAGACTTGCCTAGTCTTCTGGGTGGCCAGAAGCATCACACGATTTTCGGGAGGCTCCTGGCAATTTCGGGAGTGTTGGAAAGTATGTTCTAGACATGTGTTAAGTACTGTATGGTTATTAGGTTTGTTGCATGAGTATGTACTGGACGTATCATAAAATAATCCAAAAATTTAAGCTGATCATTACTGAAAGCCATAGAATTCTTGATCACACTGTGTTGTATAATTGTGATAACTCTTATTTGAAAAATGGGGAATCTATGAAGTAAGATGTCAATTGTCATCCTCCTATTGCCAAGTCTTTGTTTTGGAGCTTCCAGTTTGTTAGTCTTCTCTGGTGTCCTCTGATTGTAGACTGACATTATATCCTCTGTGGATATCTGTATAAAGCTGGGTACACACACATTATACAATTTTTCCAAACAATCCTAATGAGTAGACTTATTCAGACCGACCAAAACGACCCTGAAAACGGTCAAAATACAGTGTACACAATACTCAATAATCGATTAGTTCAAAACGATCCTTTTGATTATAAATTGTCTTGCCGATATAGTGTCTCCATACAAACTGTCAGATAGTTGTGCTTTTAGGGTGGAACATACTAATAATAAAAATGGGCTGTACGAAAATAGACAATACAGGAAGAGGAAGCACAAATTTGCCATTATGGTATTGCTATTGTATTGTGTAGAACAGAGGTTCCCAAACTTTTTTAAATCACGGCGCCCTAGAGTATCAGAATTGTTTGCCAAACGTTTGTTATTGAGAAATTCAGAAAAAATGTAGTAAAGTAGAAAAAGTGAAATAAATTGTGCTGTCATCCTTAGGTTCAGTTATGTGGTGGTGGACAGGTTTGAACTTCTGTTTGTCCACATATTTACATTACATTGACCACACATAATTCAATTTGGTGCTGGACCACCAACCTAAGGCACCCCTGCAAGGGTCCTGAGGCACCCCAGGGTGCCACGGCGCACAGTTTGGGAACCACTGGTGTAGAAGCTTGTTATATACTCTGTTGCTGCACTCTACTACTGATACTGTTGATTCTACCCTGGTATAATATCTGTGAGAATGGTTAGTGAACAAGCTGTTGCTGCCTGTGTGGGAAAAAGGGAAGCAAAAAATAGATATAACAATTAAACCATTTTCCTTGAAAACAAGATACTGGTTTCTCAATGTTTTCCATTACAACATTTTGTAGTCCTGAAGAGATGTGGGATGCTACAGGTGCCCGATGGAGCAAATTACAGCACCTACCTAGGCCAAGGTGTCTGCATTGGTAGTAGCCACACCACAATAGGCCATCCTAAAGGGGAGAAGTAAAGTGAAGGGGGTGCTACAGGTGCCTGGTGAAGCAAATAACAGCAATTCTTGTGCACAGGTGTAAAGAAAGGGGATGCTACTGGTGCCTGGTGACGCAAATGACAGAAATTCTTGGGCACAGGTGTAGAGAAGGGGGTGCTACTGGTGCCTGGTGAAGCAAATGACAGCAATTCTTGGGCACAGGTGTAAAGAAGGGGGAAGCTACTGGTGCCTGGTGAAGCAAATGAGAACAATACTTGGGCACAGGTGTCTACACTCACATGGGGGGTATAGTAGACATACTGTAACAAGCCATCCTAAAGGAGAGAAGTAAAGCAAAGGGGATGCTACAGGTGCATGGAGAAGCAGATGACAGCAATACCTGTCCACAGGTGAGTGCACTCACTTGGGGTGATGTAGATGGCACATTATTACTCCTGCCACAAGCAAGGGTAACATCAGGGGTTGATCAGATGCTGCACTTCATCTGCAGTGGAGCTACACATGCCAGCATGCACTGCATATCTCCATATTCAAATCCAGGACGATTTCGCCTAAGCAGAAAGTCAATGCATTGTAATAGGCGGAAAAGTATCTCTTATGAACAGCAGATGAAAAAAAGTGCAAAATCTTTATTTTGAGGTGCAAACATGGGAAAAAAACTCAGAACCCTTGGGACAGCCCCCCAAAGGACAAATCAGCCAAAATAAAAATTTACCACCCAAAAAGATATGTAATTTTTGGGGCGAAAAAGTAAAAAATGGGGGTAAAAACATAAAAACTAGCGAAATAGACTTCTTGAGGGGCTGCAAGAATGGCTCAGGTGTTTTTGGGATTGCAGGTGCATGTACTGTAGCAGGTAGAATTTTCACATTTTTAAAAAGTTCACATTAGAGACATTAAAATATGCTTGCACCCATTTTCAAGTACCCCAAATTTGACTGGACTACTTATTTTCACCAAGAAATACTGCTTTATGCCATTCTTCAACACTTTTACAAAGACGCTAATAGCAAGCTATTTACACAACTTAAGGACCCCAGATAGTTATATTAGGGCTATTAGTACACATCTATATTAATTTCTTATGTTAGTGCTTCTTTTCTTGGGGTACAGACTGATTTCACCTATTCTTTAATTTCTAGCTGCCTGTTCCGCATTCCCCGCTTTCCGTTTTTGCCTGTTTTTTAGGTGAAAAGCGGGGACGCGCACGGAAAGATTTCGCCTCTCAAACTGGCAAAACTTTGCCGACTTTTCACCTGTAATTGTATACGGGCCATAGTGTGTGCAGCACAAGCTTTGTTGGAAGCCGATCCGACTGGTTTTCCACAGACCATAGAGCCCTGGTGCTGCATACACACTACACAATTCTCGATCCCAGCTGGCAGATATAGACATTTTGGGCTGAGAATAACAGTGAATAACCAGCCTAAGTGCAATATTTATCTCCAGAGAACACAAAACAGTTTGCAGTAAATTAGAGCAGGTAGTGAAACCAGGAAAGATCAGTTACAAGTGGTTATATCATACTTGCCTATTTCCCCTGAAGTTGCGGGAGGCTCCTGTTTTTTAGGTAGCCCCCCACACTTTGGAAAGAGTAGGCAGATCTCCTGCATCCCGCCAACATCCTAGTGAAGTGGACAGGGAGGGGAGATTTTGTGGGTCCATAGGAAGGAGGGGCTAAAATAACGCAATCGGTTAGGCACTATTGCAGAAATTACTTGTTCTTGGCTACCAGGCTGGCAAACACACCAGAATGCTGTGACAGCCTTGGCAGACATGTGTAAGCAGACACATGCAGTTATACAGGCTACAACATGTCCAAGCATATGATCACTACCAGGACTTGCTGCGACTTGTAGTTGGTGGCCTGAGGGTTGGATGATATTATTTTTATTGACTCTCATCATTGTAGCCATTTACCAATGGAAAATGATGGTTATTGTGGTTTTGAACAGCGGGG
The DNA here is from genome assembly GCA_031769625.1 of Taudactylus pleione. Lineage (NCBI taxonomy): Eukaryota > Metazoa > Chordata > Amphibia > Anura > Myobatrachidae > Taudactylus > Taudactylus pleione. Next base: position 1,101,239 of record JAUIMM010000863.1, on the reverse strand, counting down.
GGCAAGGGCACAAATCCCACAATTGTGGTGACACGCCCTCTGCTCATCTGACATGGTTAACCACCCCAGGACTCTCCTGGTGGGGGTTTTAAACAAGTCGGCAAGTGTTTAATTATTACCCTGGCAACCACTCCCTAAGTGGACGCTGCAGTGTCTGACTCAGAACTAGGCCCTTAGAAGTACAGAGTTGTATTTGAGACTGCTTGGCTCCTGACCAGCAACGAGTAGACCAGTGGTTCTCAACCTCAACCTTCAAGTTTTCCAATAGATCAAGTTCTGAGTATTTCTGTTTATGGAAGCAGGTGGGCTAATTACTGATAACAGAAGGAAATCCTGCACTAAGAATATTGTATCAGTAGCAATTTACATCAAAGGAAATATACAAATATTGCTTACACGTAGAATAAAGAATGAATACTTTGGTATAATTTGTAGGTGCTACCCACTGATTCAAGTACAAATACACTAAACTAAAACAAGAAAAGGAATCAGTTAACAGTAGGGTGCACTACAGTATATCCCTTAGTATTACTCTAAATCTTAAAGTATGTTTTTATTAGGTACAGTATGCCCTAAGTGGTGCACACTTTTTTAGGTTCACGTGGCAAGAACTCATTGCAATGGCCCATAGAGAGGTCCTGTTATAAATCATAGTTTCCTCAAGGCGTGACAACACCAAAAATCTCATAGAGTTCACTACTGCAGAAACCTCGAAGACGAACTGGAACGGTTTCCCTGCCACCACCAGTTCACATAAACCACCATCTGTAAAGAGTTGGTACATGTCAAGGAAGTACTCAGTGGAGCTGGTGTAGTTGTCACCCTTGCTGTCCTGGGACATGATAGAGAACTCCTCCCAGTTGTTTTGGTTCTCTTCCTACCTATCTGATTGCTCTTTTACTGTTTGTTTTTCTGATTCTGCTTCCTCTTCGCTACCTCTATCACTTGGAGTACCACAAGGCTCTGTCTTAGGTCCTCTGCTATTATCAATCTATACCACCTCTCTTGGCAAACTAAGCTGTCCTTTTGGATTTCAGTACCATCTGTATGTGGATGATACTCAAATCTACCTATTGGTCAGTGTTACTGAATGTCTTTCTGCCATTTCATCTCGGATGTCATCCCGCAACCGGAAGCTTAATATTTCTAAAACAGAATTATTATTTTTCCACCAGCCAATATCAGTTACCAAACTGATCTCTCTATCACTGTTGATAACTCGACAATCCATCCTGCCCCACAAGCTCACTACCTTGGTGTTATACTTGACTCTGAACTGGCCTTTGTTTCCCACCTTCCATCTGCTCCAAAATCATGTTACACACATCTAAAAACATATCTAAAATTCAACCATATCTCACACAAGACACTGCAAAAACTTTAATCCATGCACTCATTATTTCCTTCATTGACTTTTGCAATAGTCTTACTGGTCTTCCCAAAAATAGGCTATCGCCATTACAATCCATTATGAATGCAGCTGCAAGGCTTATCTTCCTTGTCAAACATTCATTGTCTGCAGCCCCGCTCTGTCAATCCCTCCATTGGTTGTCGGTTTTCTATCATATTCAATATAAAATACTTTTACTAACACATAAGGCTATTAACCAAACCATGCCAACATACATCTCTTCACTAATCTCAAAATATCTCCCAACCAGACCTCTTTGCTCAGCACAAGATCTGCATCTCTCATCCCCACGCATTACTTGGTCCCATTAACGGTTGCAGGACTTTATTCAGGCTGCAACCACTCTATGGAATGCCTTACCATGCACAATAAGACTCTCCTCAAGTCTCCAATCCTTCAAGCTTTCCCTGAAAACTCACCTCTTCAGGCAAGCTTATCAGATTCCAGAACCGCCCACATAACCTTCATAGCTTCCATATCTAATTATATCCCCTTTCACAGTCCACACATAACCTCACACATTCTATTTCTTTCACATACTCCTGATATTTCACTGACATTTCTGTGTGACTGGATCATGCAGCCTGCCAAGCAACTCTGCATTCTGGCTGGACCAAGATGCAATGTATAGCACCTATCCTTGTGTGTCAATTCCTATTTCACTTTAAATTGTAAGCTTGCAAGCAGGGCCTTCCTACCTATATATCTGTCTGTTATTACCATGTTTTGTTCTATTTATGTCTCCAATTGTAAAGCGTAACAGAATATGCTGCACTATATAAGAAACTGTTAATAAATAAATAATAAATGCATCACAATTAGTTCACGCACCTCCCTAGCTATTATATGAGTATCATACTGTACATGAGATAGGAGAGGGACCAGAAAAGGCAGGCTCTATCTCCTGTGATGGGGATAATAGTGTGAGGCACCATCTCCCCTTTAACATACAAAAGCTAAATTGCCATGTTCGATAAAATAAATATTCCTAATACAAAGCAAGTGAAGTATCTGAAAATTGTGAAAGTGTTAAGTCCTTAGCAGTGGTGACTCCAGAGGTGGGGCTGCAGTACGGTACAATATTCAAATAGTGGAGCCACATCAACTGTCACCTAGGGGCTGGCTGGCAACTTTTAGCCTGGGAGGCAAATGCGGCAGGCAGCCCTGGCAGAGGAGTAGCGTGTAGCCAGGGTGCCCGAAGAACTTGCATGCTACGGCGTCCCCCCCCCACCTCAAGTGTTCCAGGGAGGAGGCGGGTCCATATGGGATTAATCTAAAGTAAAAATAAAGATTAGGGGCAGCCCCGTCATGGTGCCCATATGCAGTGCCCACCTGTGCCCCAGGAGAGGACCCCCTTATGCAGGCCTGCAGTAGTGCCCCCAGTAGTGATCCCCCCTGTACAGTGCCTCTTGTGCCCCCAGTAGTAAGCCCCTTATATAGTGCCCCCAGTAGTGGTACCCCCTATGCAGTGCCCCTTATATAGTGCCCCCAGTAGCAGTCCACCCCCCATGCAGTGCCCTCAATAGCGGTAACCCTTATGCAGTGCACCTTAAATAGTGGCCCCAGTTGTAGGCTCCCCCCTATGCAGTACCCCCAGTATTGCCCTTTTATAGAGCCCACAGCAGTGGTCCCTCGATGCAGTGCCCCCAGTGGTAGTCCCCTCCCCCCTATGTAGTGCCCCTAGTAGTAGTCCCCTCCACCCTATGCAGTGCCCCTAGTAGTTGTCCCCTCCCCTTGTAGTGCCCCTAGCAGTAGTAGTCCCCCCTTTGTAGTGCCCCTAGTAGTAGTAGTGCCCCCAGTAGTAGTCCCCCCTTGTAGTGCCCCCAGTAGTAGTCCCCCCAGTTGTAGTCCCCCCCTTGAAGTGCCCCCAGTAATAATCCCCAGTAGTGGTCTCCACCTTGCAGTGCTGCCAGTAGTGGTCCCTTCTTGTAGTGCCTCCCCCTTTTAGTGCCCCTAGTAGTGATCATCCCCTTGTAGTGCCCCCTGTAGTGGTCTCCCTCTTGTAGTGCCAACAGTAGTAGTCACTCCCTCTTGTAGTTCCCCCAGTAGTGGTTCCCCCTTTGTAGTGCCCCCAGTAGTAGTCCCCCCCTTGTAGTGCCCCCAGTAGTAGTAGTCCCCCCCTTGTAGTGCCCCCAATAGTAGTAGTCACCCCCTTGCAGTGCCCCCAGCAGTGGTTCCCCCTCTGTAGTGCCCCAGTAGTAGTAGTCCCCCCTTGTAGTGCCCCCAGTAGTAGTAGTCCCCCCCTTGCAGTGCCTCCAGTAGTGGTTTCCCCCTTGTAGTGCCCCAAGTAGTAGTAGTCCCACCCTTGTAGTGCCCCCAGTAGTGGTCTCCCCTTTGTAGTGCCCGCTCCTCCCCAGTAGACACACGTAATTTAAAAAAAAAAACAACACTTACCTGAATCCCCGCTCCCGCCATCGTCATCCGCTCCTCTGTTTGTCCTTCCCAGGCTGGGCCGCTCTGCATTATGGGAAAGTCATCATGACATCATGACGCCTCTCCCATTGCCCAATGCGGAGCCAGAAGATGGAGCGGCTCCTGCAGTGGGCGCAGCAGCAGCTAATGAGAGTCTGACAGACTCTCATTGGCTGCTGATCAAAACAAGCACACAGCTGCCGGTGCCGGCGGCTGTACCGGCAGCTGTGTGTTTGTTACTTGTGTAGTGCTGACCGAACTGCATCCGGTCAGCGCTGCACATGCGGTGCAGTCTGTGTCACAGTGACACAGACTGCCCATGGCCCGCATGATGCTGCGGCCCTGGGGGCACATGGCACCCTGCCCCCCGGCCCAGCCTGCCACTGCTGTCACCCCAACTGCTGCCAAACATCACTGGCAGTTGGTGTGGCTCCCCTATTTGAATATTGGACTGCAGTGCAGCCACACCTCTGAAGCTGCCACTAGACCCAGACAATGAGCTTACAGTCCCACAGCACATGAGACATGTTGCTTTGTCACCCAATCATTTCAGACGAGAGGAAACATTTTACCACTTTTTACCCCTTAAGGGGTCAAAGTTTGAAAAATCCCTGCTTAGTGGGTGCTTACATCTTGGAAGGAATATACTCTCTGCATTTCATGTTTCTTGGTCAAGTGGTTTGGGGAGGGCATGGATGAGTCAGTCAGGCAGGACATTGGAAAGGGGGAGGAAACATTTTAGCCCTTTTCACCCCCTTATGAGTCTTATTTAGAAAAATCCCTGCTTAGTGGGTGCCTATGACAAGGCATATTCTCCACAAATTATATGTTTCTAAGTACAGGGGTTTGGGCTAGGCGTTATTGAGTCAGTGAATCATGACATTTGTTATATATATGTGATATGTGTGCAGCCTGATGAAGGGTAATAAAGCCTGAAACGTTGCTTTACAAAGCTGTGAAGAGTCATTTGTAACAAAACCACTGCCTTTTGGAATCATCAACAACTATGAAATGAAATAATCCAAGTCTGGCCTGAAGGGGAAGTCCAAATACTACCCGATTGAATCTACAGGAAGCCACATTAACATATTTTACGAAATGGTGAAGAAAGAACTATGTGAAGAGGAATTTGAGCCAACAAAGAAGCAGAATCTTAAGAATAGAGAAAAAAAGGCACTAAAAGAACTGAAAAAGAATACTAATGTGATTTTAAAACCAGCTGACAAAGGGGGGGTATTAGTACTCATGGACCGGTCATATTACTTGAAAGAGGCCGACCGACTTTTAGGGGATAAAGAATCTTATACTTTGCTTGAAAACGATCCCCTGGAAGGATACATTGATGAGCTGAGCACCCTTCTAGTATATGGACTACATAATGATATTTTAGACAATAATGAGTTCCAATACCTAATGCAAACTAGTCCCATAACCCCCATTTCTTACTTTCTACCCAAGATACACAAATCAGTGGTAGAACCACCGGAAAGACCAATAATTGCTGGTATCGAGTCAATCACTTCACACATTTCCGAATATGTCGATATATTTTTCTAAAAAAAATATACAAAAACTCAAATCATATCTAAAAGATACAACACATGTACTACAAGCATTGGAGAATCTAGAGTGGAAGGATACCTATTCCTGGGTCACTATAGATGTTCAATCACTATATACATGTATCGAACACCATAAAGGGATTAATGCTTGCAGACACTTCCTCAATCAAGATTCCTCACTAAACATCACACACACAGAATTTTTGTGTGATTTAATGGCCTTCATACTAGAACACAACTATTTTACATTTTTAGACAACTTTTATAGACAAGTATGCAGTGGCAATGGGGACCACCTTTGCACCCAACTTTGCAAATCTGTTTATGGGATGTTGGGAAGAAGAATATGTATATAATAATAATAACCCTTTTAAAACAAACATCATTTTTTACAAAAGATATATTGATAATATTTTAATGGTATGGGAGGGTTCACAGGATGTTTTAAAATCTTTTTAATCTCACATATCAAATAATAAATTTAAAATTCACTTCAAACATCAACAAGATTTCCATAGAAATTTTAGACTTGGTACTGACAGGGGAAGATGAGAAAATCCTTACAAACAACTTAATCAAAAAAGTTGATACCAACAATTACATACATAATAAAAGTAACCATTTGAAGAGCTGGAGGGATAACATTCTGTACTCACAGTTCCACAGGATTAAACATAATTGGAAGCAATCAACATATGTGTGACCAACAGTTTAAAATTTAAAAAGAGAGATTTCGGAATAAAGAGTATCCAGAAGAAATCATCGGTAAAGTTATTCAAAAAACTGAAAAGTTGGTGAGTTCTGAATTATTAACATACAAACAGAAAGAAAACAAAGATCAACTTATAACCCCTTTTATTACCACATACAGTGGACAAGAGAAAATTTGTATGATTCTGAAGAACGTACTTCCACCAAGGTCACCAATGGTGTTCAGAAAAGTGAAAAGCCTTAAAGACTCTCTAGCTCCCATCTTATTGAGAACCAACACATTAGAACCTAGCAGAACTCTACATAAGTGCATTGGATGCTACAAATGTGGGAGGTGTAACATCTGCAAATTTCTTAACCCTCAGAGGAAGACTTTAAGAAACCACAACAATTCAAAGGAATACAAAATTAAAGAATTAATGAACTGTAATTCCACATCAGTGATCTATCTGCTAGAATGTTTATGTGGTATCAAGTATGTGGGGTAAACAAAGACGCCTCTCAAAATAAGAATGCAAGAACATGTGAGAAACATCAAGAATAGAGTAGAAAACCACATGGTCTGAAGACATTTCACCACACATCATGGATCTAACCCAAAAGAATTATCTTTCAAAGCAATAGAACATGTTACTATGGGAGAAAGAGGAGGGAATATGAGCAAAAAACTCTCACAACCGGAAATGTTCTGGATCTTTGAACTAAATACTATATTTCCCATGGGGTTCAATGACAACTACGAAATAGCCCCATTTATATAAAAAAATATCAGATTTATAACATGGGAAAAATGTTAATTCTATTTACATCAAAAATATCAATAGCCATTGACAATACTGTATCTCTCCACCAAAAAAATACATGGATTAGAATCTTAATTTCAACACCTATAGACAGTTGGTTAATAACTAAATGAAATTTCGCTATTTTTAAGATGCATACTTTACCTGATGTAAGTGATCTCAAGGCAATGTCCATAAACAGATGCATGAGAGATAACATCCCTACAACCATACCAACATGTCAATGCCCAATCTCGTCCGATCTTGGAAGCGAAGCATGGTTGGGCCTGGTCAGTACTTGGCTGGGAGACCACTTAGGAAAACCAGGTGTTGTAGTATACAATGTCACTCCATATTAAAGGCATTTGCAATGTGATATGGATCTGAGTCTTGTCTTACACTAAAATTGTGGGATTTATGAATATATATTGATATATATATATATATATATATATATATATATATATACATACACCTAAGTCATCTAAGCACTAAGCATAGATATATGTATGTGGTAAATCTGACTATTTTTGAAATAGATGTTCTTCTTTTGATTATGGACCCCACCAACTATATCATTGTGATTGAACTAAATGAATTATTTAAACTTGATTAATTAAGATCAATATTACTGAATCCAAATGTATTTTGAAATTGTAATGCTTAATACAAACCATTATGGCATATAAAGCATATAAAGCTCTCAAACCATTATGGACACAAAAGCTCTTTTATATATATGTATCTGCATTTAATTTCTCTTTTTTGAATATATAGAACCATGAAAAGTTGAAATTAATAGATGAATGGACAACTAATAACATTCAACATCCTCAGCTATCCAAGATGGTTGATCGATGGACTTTATATGTTACAAGTGAAGGACCTGGAACAGAAACCTGATCCGCAACTAGCAATACCCTAAAAAATGACAAAGATGGCCACCATGTGCCCTGAGGACCGGAAGTTATCACGTGACCTAAAGAAAACTGGAAACACGCAAGCGAAGAGAAAAAAGTAACACATTCCCCAACCAATTCCAATAGGTTGAGGGAGGGTGATGAGCCCCACCGGCATCCTATGGAGTGGCAGAGCGGACCTCTGGCCGCGATGCACCGGACAGGCTGGAAGCTATGTAAAACACTGATGATATGCACAGTCCAGGTTGTAAGAAGACGGAAGTGACACGGTGCGGTCCATCTGCGTTCCACAAGGACATACATACTGACATACTTGGATTAGCCCTTAGTCCGGGAACCGGAAATGACGTGGTGCGCTTCAGATGCGTTCTACTGGGATTAAATCATGATCTTTCAAGTAATAGAAAGGACATTTACCTATATATTTTTTTTTACCATGAACCTAGACACTTATAACCAATGTTACGATATACACTTTAGCTTTAAAATTACTAACTAAGATATATTTAGCTAAATACGAAATACAGGAAGTAATGTCCATAAAAAAACATGTGATCCAATTAGGGCCTAAAGTTTTGCTATAAAAGCCCTGTTATGTCCCTTTACACTCACTCCCCTTGATGAAGTCCAAATAAGAGGACGAAACACGTTGGGCCCTGATCTTTGCCCACATGAACTCTACATAACACTTTGAAAGATAAGCTGATATCCGTTTTTTACAAATATTGCTATACATTGTCTTTTATATTATTATCATCATTGCCTTTTTATTCCTTTCTAACTATTTATATATGTTCTTTTGTATATTTTTTAATCAATTGTCATTATCTTAAATATCTTAAACTCTTATTAAATAATATTTTTTTTATATGAAGTTTTAAGCCAGTTTTAACTTTTTATATACCCAAATGATGTTTCATAGTTATGAATTACTCATAGATTTTATGTTATTATATTGCACTGAGTCACTTGTTTTAAAAATAAGAAGTTTCAATTTGAATATAATGCTTATTTGTAATAGTTAATTTCAGGCAATGGCAGCTATCCCAACTTCATTAAGTCCCCAAGTGGATGAAATGCGTTGGGTTAGCTGCAAATTCCTGAAATGAACTATTACAGATAAGCATTATATTCCATTGAAACTTCTTATTTTTAAAACAAGTTTGGAACTTTTTAGAATGAGTTTTTTACTTGTTTTTACATATTGATTCCTCTGTGTTACTGGATATTTAAAATATATGAATTCTACTTGCCTTTAAATGGTTGAATTGTATTTAGCATCTTTTTAAAATATTTATAAGCACTTTTTGCACATTGTGGATCAGTATCTATTTATATGTATGTTTTGTGTATTTATTTTTATTATTAAATTGTGATATTATTTTTCATCTATATACATTCTGTGTATCATGTTTGCCGGATAAATTGCACATCTTACAAATAATTACACTAATATACGTCAGTCGCTCATCACCTAATACACATATATATATATATATATATATAGTCTTTTTTTTTTATCTGCACTCGCACATCAGAGTCCCATTCCGGGGTGCCACTCCAAGTGGAATCAAAGTCTAGTTGCAGATTCAGGGGTTCTCTCTATAGGTTTCTGATGTAGTAAAAAAAATGTTTATTAGTTTATTAACAAAAGTAGTAAACAAATTTGATGTTTCAGTCACATACAGATACATTTGTCAAGGCATAAAACATAGGTAAAAATCAACTCAACTTACTATACCCAAAGTGCCAGGTTCACATAACAATTTAAAAAAAAATACCAACAGTAAAAACATACTACATTCACCATGAAACATGAATTGGAAAAAAACCAACAAGCAAAGTTTAAAAAAGAACAACATTGTTAAAACACCAAATATATGATCATAAGGGTAGCATAATAGAATTGGTAATCTAATAGCATGAATTCAATCTAATGTTGTAATAGCATGATGGAAGACTCCGCCATCCTTGTACTGCAAGTGATGCTGTGCAATTAATCTTGGAGGACAGAAATTGATAAAAATAACAGAAAATATCTCAAAATCTCAGTGAAAAAATGTAAAATCATATTGGCAAAGAAAACCAGAAGTGCATTTCACAATGCAATGCAATGTAGAAGTAAAACATTGATCTAAATATATAAATAATCAAATTTAAAAGCGGCAAAAACATTGACATTTAAATAGCATTATAGTAGCCATTAATGGTGCATACACACGGGATGATCATCAACGATAACGATTTCGTTGAACGATCTCCCGGATGTGCTGGATGATCGATATCAATCATTCAGCATACCACCAACCCACCAACGACAGCTATCGAACCGCGATCAACAATCGCGGGTCCCTATAGTAACCTAATCAATATCGACCAGGTTGGCCTGCATGAACGGTCGATGGACAATATCTTTATTGTCCATACGTGCCCGTGCATTGCAGGTCATTGGTGGGTTGGAGGCACCGAAATATGCACTATATGAACGATAATGATATGATCGATATCGTTATCGTTCATATAGTGCATTTTAATCGTACCATGTGTACGCACCATAACAACTAAATGTAAATATAAAACACCACCATTCAGGGACTGGAAAACCTGCATTATATTGCAAAGGAGAGTACTCAAGTTAAAATCAAAGTAAAAAAATATACATATAATTTGGGATATCTATATATTCGTTGCAATGCAATGATTAATATGATAATACAATTGAGCAAAGAAGCTACACAGAAAACCAGAACATCACAGTAAAAGAAATAAACAAATGGACAAGTGTAGAAATGTCCAAATCCTTTTTAAATAATAATAGCATAGAAAGGCAGTAAGTAAGACCTGGATACTGCATAAAAAAGTACAACTTGTATTACAGATGATAAATTCTAAACTGGTAAGCTGGGTACACAATAGGTGATATATTGGATTATTTGTTTTTTGAGGCAAATCGGAATGACAAATCGTCCACATCATCCAGTGTACATGCACTATTGTATGCTCCCAATTCAGATACATCAACTGCAGAGAGTCAACTACAGTACATTCCTGAATTGTGGTTACAGCGCTGACATTATCAGTCTATAATATAAAGCCCAATTCATCCATTAGGGTAAATACCACAAAAAGGCATCCGATTTTTTTTATTAATCATTTTGTTATTTCTACTATGCGTAATTCTAACAGCCATGCTATGGATAAACATGCAATAAAAAACAATATGCCATAAACCAACACTGTCATGTTATTTCTACAGATGCCATTCTGTGGCATTCTCTAACAAAGAGGCCTTTGCTTAGGTATAGGAGAGGACCAATCTAAGAGATACCCTGCTGAGTATTGATATTGATTCAGTATTTCTACCCATTTGTTTGCTGAAAGTTGGCTATTTAACTCGACTCATTGCTTTAAATGTTTAAGTTGTACTATTGAACATGTATTGGAATGACAGCTGGCAATTCATCCTCAAACCGATAACATTGCACAAATACATCTTGGGGTAGATGTATTAAGCCTTGGAGAGACATAATGTACCAACCAGGTGTGTTTTAAAAGAGGAGAGGGCCCGTGTGCAGACTCAGGCCCTCATTCAGAGTCGGTCGCAAGAAGCGATCGCTCTCTCTGAATGAGGGCGGCCGCTTCTTTTTTTTAGTGCAGCCTCCTGGTCGCTAGCAAAGCTGTGGGTTACCACCCACAGCTTTAGCGACTGACCAGGTTGATGGTCGCGATGGTCAAGACCATCGCGACCATCGGGGATTGCGATGAGACCCTAAGGTTGGGTCTCGGCAGCCGCAAGACCCAGGGAGCTTCCTGCTCTGATCAAACAGGAAACTCCCCACTGACATCACTGCTGATGTCAGTGCGGCCGCCCACAAAACGGCATGCGTTCGCTTGGGAATGCCTCCGTTTGTGTAGCCACCCCCCTGCCCCGCCTACAAAATGGGCCGAGCTGTTGATCAACATCGACAGCCGGCCCTTTTGTAGTGAGCTCCTGAGCGAGAGAGTTTCTCTCTCGCTCCGGGCTTGCGCACGTGCAATGTGGCCGCTGCGCGTGCACAGGGCCTAACCATCAACCCGGTTGCGAGCGCTCAGCGCTTGCGACCGGGTCTGAATGAAATCCTCAGTACGGGCCCCCTCCTCTCTAATGGAGCAGTAGATTCTGGCTTTGTGCCAGAATCTACTGTGCATGCGCCTGGTCTGCGGGAAAATGGTGCCCGTGCCTTATTTCCAGGGACATCAGTACTTCACATGCATGAGTCACTGGGAAAATGACCACTGCCATTTTCCCAGTGATTTTTGCTGTTCTGCAGTGCCAGAAACTACTGACAGGTAAGTATAACATTCTATGGGTGCAGGGTGTATGGTGTGGGCTCCACTGGACCCAGGGGCCTGTGTGCGCCACACACTCTGCACCCATTATAAATACGCCTCTGATACCAAGCAATCAGCTCCTCGCTGTCATTTTTCAAACACAGCCTGTAACATGACATTTAGAAGCTGACTGTTTAGTACTTTTGGGTCTATTTACTAAGTTTTGGATGTAGATAAAGTGAATAGAGATAAAGTACCAGCCAATCCGCTCCTAACTGCCATGTCACAGGCTGTGTTTGAAAACTGACAGTTAGGAGCTGGTTGGTTGCTACCTTATCTCCATCGACTTTATCTCCATCCAAGGCTTAGTAAATAGACCCCTTTATCTCCATGCACTTTATCTCTCTCCAAAGCTTAGTACATCTTCCCCTAAATTACTTACATGGCTGTTATACATATTGATTATATTGTGCTATTTATGTATATAGACAAACTGTTAGATGTTTTCATGATAGAACGGCAAATCATAGGCCCTTCGCTGAATTAGAGATATAAGCTTATGTACAAATGTTATTTTCAGGAAATTCAAAGTCTTCAGGAAAAACAATCACTTCTTTCTCATCATCAGGATGGGCTCTTATAGGAACCATGACTGAAGGATCATACAGGGATGCCAACAGTTCTGCCGGGCCCAGGTACAGGATATAGGGGTGAAATGCATCAGAGGATCCCCAGTTGCTATATGCTTTGACCAACAAGCCCTTCTTATATTGCCGCCTGAACTACAGGAGACTGAGCGCTAACATAATATACAGTCTTATGCAATCTGCTCTAAAACGCTCCCATTGATTGCTGGAAACTTGCTTATTACCAAGACCCAGGCGGAAAGGCACAACAGTCACGCAAGATACTCCTGAGCTGGTCTGTGCTACAGTTACCCTGGGAGAGATTTTGTGAATGCCAGTACAGCATACCACAGCTGAATATTGGAAGCTGGCAGTGCACTACAGACCCACAAGGGAAGTGCACCGATCACGTAAGGCACCTCTAAGCTGAACATGTCAATTTATCTCGGAGAGAAACTCTGCATATTGGATTGCAGAAACAGATCAGTGATTATATATGACAGTGCTGGGCTGTGTTGTGGTCAAATTAACCTCATGAGAGGAACTTTTCTTATTTGTATCCGGCAATTACCTGGATTGTCTCTCTACAATAATATAAGCTACACTGTTTATGCCTTTCTATAGACATTAATCTGTATTTGTGAACTAGCACTACATATAAAGACTGAAAGGATATTTCTGCTTTTATATATATATATATATATATAATTGCCTCTTTATCACTTATATATAAGTGCAAAGCGAGTATTGATTTTATGTATAATAGCTTGACACTATTGAACTATTGAATGGATATTAGCTAACTAGGTGATTACAGGCTATTTCATTGTACTCTTATGTGGAAATGTATTTAGATGACTAATTCTTATTATTCTTTATAATTAAATGTGTGGATTAATTGAGTCCTGTTAACATAAGGACCTAAGAGAATATTAGTGTTTCACAGCGCTGAAGCAAATTTTTAGTTATACAGGGAGGGGACATGGCAAACCCAGGGTGGTATGGCCAGACACCTACCTTCCAAAAAAAAATTATTAACATGCCCGTGGCTGCGCGCGCCACACAGGGGGGCGCCAGTGTATGGGGGCGCAATCGCTCCCTCCTGCATATAATGCAGGGAGAGAGAGGACTGACTGCTGCAGCAGCCTCTTCCTAGCCCAACACATAGCGCGACAGCAGCATTTGTGTTGGGTTTGGGAGAGAGGATCTACAGCAGCAGTCAGTTCTCTCTCTCCCTGCCCAAACTAAAGTAGAGGGGCAGCAGGGAGAGGGCTGCAGGAGCCGGACCCCAGCCGGGACCCTCCAACAAACCCGGACCCAGGTATATAGTACCCACTCTACCCCTTCTCGGTGTCCCTGGAATCATACATGCCTTTGGGAAAATATATTGCTGCAATAAGTAACTTTCTTTGTCATTAATACCAATGATATACTAATGGTACACCCTTCAATTAGGGACACAGTGCTATACTGTATGTCTTTAATGTAGGGTCAGATTATCCAAAAAATAACTAGAAAACACACTCCAAGAAGAAGATATCTGTTATCCATGTATATGCGCTTAGTTTGAACTTTAAATTGATTAAAATAAAAAGCAACAACATTCTGGTATAATACGATTGTCTCAAGTTATCCAATACATAACTCCAATTGAAAGAGGATTGATTAAAGTAATATACAGTATGCTTCTAAGGAAAGTACTGTGGGAACTGAAATGCGTTAAGGAAGGATATTAATGTGTTTCTGACCTGATAATCCCTGGAGCTATTATTATTAACACTATTTTTAATTTAAATTTGCATGTTGTTTATTTAACAGAAGTATTTAGAATCCAGCAAAGCATATCTTAATCAAATTCAGCAAGCCTGACATGAAGGGCATTGTAGTTCTGTCAATACAATATCACACAACGTGCTTACTCAGCAGCAAATTGGAAACTTTGGCCCTCATTCAGAGCCGTACGCAAACAGCAGTACGCTCGTTGCGTTCCGATGTTGACTAACCGCACCTGCGTCGGTGTAACACTGCGCATGTGCGTACGGCAGATTGCGAGTTTTTTTGGTCTCGTTCGTCAAATAGCGTACAGGAAGTGACATGTCAAATGTGATTGACAGAACAGGGCGTTTTTGGGTGTTGACGGGGGTGGAGATGGAAAAACGCAGGCGTGGCGAGGCGTTTTTGGGGCGTACATACATTAGCAGATGCGAGCGTAAAATGTGTACGGACCGACTCATACGTCACTGGATGATCCTCTTTCCCTTCAAAATGCTCACACAGCTTAGGGTCTGGATTACTCGACCACATTGGCGATGGCCTTCTCCTCCATCCCGGCACTCCTCGATGTTGCTGCGATTAATCGCGGGTGGTCTGAACAGCAATTAGTGGTGGATTGAAAACCGGCATGGTATGTGTTTGGAAGTAGTTTTTTGTGTTAGCACAAAAGCGTACGCAGGTGGAACTCATAGCTGCTAATGTGATGATTACACAATCAATTTACGTACATTTGTGGTAGTTTCTTTTGGGCTCAATTTGTTGGTTAGGGCCTATTGTAACAATAATGTCATCATATTTTTTTGTTTTTACCTTTTTCTTTTGGCCTGTTGAATTTGCATCGTTATGTTAAATTTGAGATGTTCCTTAAAGAGCCCTTTTTTGGGGGGGCATGTAAAATGTGGTTTTTGCCAGTTTGTGCCTTTTGGCCCAGGATTAAATGTAATCCATTTTGACAATAATGTGAGAATACAATGTCAGTTTTTTTTTTTTTTTATTGCTCAATCAAAAAATCAAAAAATAAAACAATTTGTGGCAAAGTTTTTTTGCAGGGTTCATTCCCAAAGTTACAATAATTGGGCCAACATAAAAAAAATTTATGAAATGTAGAACACAAAATTAAAAACAATTCACAAGAAAGGAGAGGGAAGTTTTGACCAGAAAGGAATATGAGCCAAGCACAGAAGGAGTGTGGGAAAAGTCGCCATTGCTGTCACCGTTTTTTCACCCGTTTAGCTGGGGGAGGGAGGGCGCCAGACCGGGTCCGGGATGTCATCGGGCTTGCCTGTCCAGAGGCAGATGTTGTGGCCTCTGGACTAGGCACAGGGCTAGGCACATTTGGAGGATTGGCTGATGTTGTGCCAGAGGTGGAGGATCCTGATGTTCCGGCAGGAAGGGAGGTCGGCTCCACCATGTGCTGGCGAACGACCTGCTCCAGGGCATTGGCGATGCGGATGTTGGCCCTGGTATTTTCCGCCAGGGCCTGACCAATGGTCACATTGGCCGCAGCATTTTGCTCCAGGGCCTCAGCCACCCGTAGCAGACTGGCATCCATCCTCTGCAGAATCTCCGTATGGAAATCCGATTTGAAATTGAGTTCTGTGAGGAGGGCCACTGCCTGCGAGGGAGATTGCCCTGGACTGGCTTCTGCAGGGTCCTCAGCCGGATGTACTGGTTCCTCCCCTGCAGAGCCAGCAGAAATTCAGCGGCCAAGGCTCCCCTCTGGAGCAGACTCATCCGCCTGTGTCTCTGTTTGGAAAAATGAGAAAAGACTCACATTAGAATCTACATATTGGCCCACTAACATTTCAGAGTTGGTGATATCACAAGATTTACCTGGGACAACATGAGGAGCCGCAAAGTCTGGCATGTCCGTATCCATGTTGGACACGCCAAACACCTCCACAGGCTGCACACACCCCTGGGCCAGCTCTCCTAAATCCGTCAACTCCAATGACACAGGGGTGGGACCCCCACCTGTCCCCCTTGCATGCCTAGCCCTGTCCGCGAGTTTTTGCTTTAGGCGATATTTGAAGTCGCCCCATCTGTGGGATAAAATGGAAACCATTATCCTTTTGTTTAAAATGGGGTTTGTTTTTATGGGGGGCAAGTGTTTACTTACCGCCGTTTGACATCCCGGGCTAGACGGACATAATCACCCACCCTATTGACAGCAACGGCTACCTCTTCCCACATTCTCCACTTCTGGCTTGTACTCATATTCCTGTCTGCCTGTGGCAGGATGTCCACACACTTCTGAATCAAAACCTCCATCTCCTTTCTTGTGAAATGTGGCTGCCTTTTTTTTTTGGCAGCTTTGGCAGGAATACTGGGCCCAGCAGCCTCTTCCATGTCATCCTCCTCACCTATTTGTGTAAATATGCAGATTTCTCAAATTCACAACTTGCCCAATCTTTTGTTTCAAATTAATCATTGAGACAAAATGCATGAAAGACTTACCCCCTGACTCTTGTCCATTGTTTCCCTGGTCTGTAGCCATGTCTGAGGTCCAAACAAGAAATACACCAGAATTTAAATGTGTTTTCGTGACGTATTTATACATGCGTCCTTATTTTGTGGCCGCATCGTTGATTGTGCGTTCCTATGATCCTTCCTTAATTTGTGCGGGAAACGAAACACTATTTATGGCTTGGTGTGTCTCGAGTCGAGGTGGCGTTTTTGGATTGTTGGAGGTTACCTTGGTTGGAGTTTCTTGTTTGCGGATTAAGGAGTTGGCGTTTGGAGTTTATTTTGTTTGCTAGATTTGCGTTTTTATTTTCCGTTCGCTTTTTTTGTTAATTTTTTTTTTGCCTCGTTTCTTGATTTGGTAAGTTTTGTGAAGTTTAACTTTGGTTCAATTGGTGTCTCATTGTGTTTCTTCTTGTTTTTAATTTTCTGATCAATATTTTCATCTCTTTTAGGTTTTTTTTTATTTCGGACCCAAAGACCTTTTGATTGGGAATCTTATATCTTTGCTCTTGGTAAGTCCATTTTTTAACTTGTATTTGCGAACTAATTACCGCATTTTTCTCTGTTTGTATAGTGACTTGTATTTGCGAACTAATTAGCGCATTTTTCTCTGTTTGTTTTTTAACTTGTATTGGTGAACTAATTAGCGCATTTTTAAATGCTTATTAATCCTGTAAAATTGTTTGTGGTTGCCCTTTAGCATTTTTGGCTTACATTTCAACCCATTTTGATGTACTGTGTGCAATGTCGTTTTGCTCTTTGCCCAAATGTGTGTTTCGCCTATTTTATGTTTTGTCTAGCACAAAATTTAGAAACATAAATGCACAGACTAAACTTTACAAATTAATATTGGGATTCTTTTCAGTTTGGACGTATCATGACAATACCCCGGCATGTAAGCAGCAATGGATGGTATCATCAAGCTAAGTTGTTCTTAATTTTCTTTTGGGGTGGTCCAAAGCCTTACATTCAAATCTTGCCATTTCAGGTTGATCTTGGGCGGATTGTTCTGGCCATGCTCCCGGAAGCCGACCAACCTCAATCTCGTCCCAGGCGTAGGCATCGTAGGCGTGCAAGGCCCCAGATATTTCGAACACGTGTCACCCTTTTTGGAATGCCCGATGATGAGGTTTTAAGACGCTACCGTCTTCCTCCCAAAATCATCATAGACACTCTCTCATTAATAGAGAGTGATCATGAGCGGCAAATTGACAGTCCAACAGCAACACCACCACTTACGCAATTTATGGTGGTGTTACATTTCTGTGCCTCAGGATCGTTTCAAACAATGGTGGGAATAGTGGCGGGCATCTCACAATCCTCCTTTTCAAGGATCCTGAGGGCAGTGATGGAGGCACTTTTCAAGCACCTCCATCATTTTATTAAAATGCCTTTGGATATGGGTGCCCTTAGTGTGGCCAAGGCCAATTTTTACCAAATAGCTGGCTTCCCACTCATCATAGGGGTTGTGGATGGTACTCACATACCACTTCAGCCTCCAGCACGGCTGGAGGCAATATTTCGCAACCGTAAACACTATCACTCCCTGAATGTAATGGTGGTATGTGATGCCTCCCTCCAGATCCTGTCCCTGAATGCAAAATTACCAGTAAGTGCACATGACTCCTTCGTCATCCGGCAATCAGAGATATGGCACAAATTAAACAACCTACAAGCTGGTGATGCGTGGCTTCTGGGTAAGTGGAGACCTTTAGTACATAACAATGTTAAGCTTGATACACAGTGATCCTGATGTTGTCTATTCTTTTTCACAGGAGACAGTGGATACCCTTGCATGCCCTGGCTGCTCACTCCTTATTTGGCTCCCACACCAGGCCCGCAAAGTGAGTTTAATACCGCACTTACAGCCACCAGGCAAGTGGTGGAGCACTGTATCGGCCTTTTAAAAGGCCGATTCAGATGCCTCCACCGCTCTGGTGGTGAGCTCATGTATTTGCCGGATATGGTTTCGAAAATTGTGGTCCTGTGTGGGATCTTTCACAACATCGCCATAAGGAGTGGTGTTCCAATGCAGCCAGAGGATGCCTTACCTGAGGATTGCCCCCCCGAGGTTGGTCAGAGGTCAGTATGTGGGGGGGCCATACGCGATGATGTGGTGGCCCGATATTTTAGGTAATTATTGACCAAACAACAGTGTGTATACCCAATGTGTTTAGTTTTTTTGCCATTCATCTTTTTTTATAGTGATTCTTGCACCATCTTCTGTTTGTTTGCATAATCTTTGCCACTCCCATGATTACTACTTCCTGCTACCCTTCAAAAACCTTTATGTGGAAACTTCTGGAATATATTATGACACCCATATTGCAACGCCATATTTTTGAAATCATGTGGGCATGGACCTTCGTCAACCAGTTCTTGATTTGTTGTGTGTTTGTTTCCTGTTTTTGGTATGTGGTGTATTTCTGATTATCACTGTGTGTTTTGTTTGTGAGTGACCACTTTGTATTTTGATTTCTGTTGTGAATAAATATTTGGAGAGTGTAATTTGTTTCCTTTTTGGGCACGTTAGAAGCAAGTGTAAACAAACTCCCAAACGTTAATTTTACCTAAGGGGTAACCCAGTAATGAAGCAAGTGGAGCTAAAATGTAATATGTTTTCGGGGTACTAACCAACACACCAGTACAATCAGTTGCCTTCGTAAGATTGTCCTAAGCAGATTGGCCACCAAATAGGAACCTGAAAAATGTTGTAAACTATCATGTTGTCCACCCCAAAAAAGGAAAATGACATTGGTACTGGGAGGGGTTTCTTGTGCCTGTTTGCCTTCAAAATACAACACACAATCTGTAGTGAGATTCTGTGGCAAACCTTGCTTGAAGAGTCTACTTATGTCAGTGTAAAGAATCTTGGATCTACTAAAAACGCATGAGACAGAGCGTGAATTAAAACTGATTTATTTGTAAACAATTAGAAAAAAAATAAAAAAAACAACTAATTCCTAAGGAGGACCGCCAGATGGTCAAGGCCCTGCAGAAGCCCGGTGACTTGCTCCCACATACGTGCCACACACTGACAGATTTCTGCCCGACGCCTCTGTTCCTCTGTGGGTGACAGAAGTTTGGGGATTAATAAATCAATAATGAAGCAACATTATAAAAAAACACAAAACAAGCAAACCAAAACTTAAAAGCTTGTGGCCAAAAAAAACATTTCACGGATAAAACCCAGCACCCCAAAATGTCCTAGGCCAAAAATACAAGGGCCCTAAAAAAATGCACACAGGTGTGATATGTGTATGGTGAAATCAGCAGGAACAGGTAAAGACAACCCTCAAAAATACCCTAAGGCGACAGAAAGCCTACAAAAATGGGGACGACACATGATTACATACAAACAGTTTGTGGTGCCCAAAATAAAATAAAAAAACATACCGTTCGGCAAAACGCCAGAGCGAGAAGCCACTCCCTGGACCACCTCGGAGGTGGCTACATTCCCCAAACCTAGGTGCAGGGTGTTTGAAGAATCCTGGGAGGGGGTATTTGGAGGAGGGGCGGATGGAGGAGAGGGGGAATTAGGCTGGAGGGGAAGTAGACCAGAAATCTCGGCCACAGGGTCTGGGGAGGAGGGGGTAATTGAGGAATTGGGGGTTGGAGAGAGGGTCCTGGACCCGCGTCTTGTCTGGCAATGACGCCGTAGTCTTTGCTGTGCCCCTAAAAGATGAAAAAAATATTGAGGTTAGTTTCAACAGGAATCCAAACTAAAAAAAAAATAAAAAAAAATTGTACAATGACTAAATAGGACAGACATGAAAACATGCACATGCAGATATGACTACAATGACTAAATAGGACAGACATGAAAACATGCACATGCAGATATGACTACAATGACTAAATTGGACAGACATGAAAACATGCACATGCAGATATGACTACAATGACTAAATAGGACAGACATGAAAACATGCACACGCAGTTAGGGCCCACAAGATAAACTTGAAAACCACAGTCCATAAAACTTACTTTCCTCGATCTGCATGCGAAAGCATGCCAGCAAGCGGGGCGTACGCCGGTGCAGGTCCGACCACCTGCGCTCCAGCTGGCCAATATGTCGGCGTGAGCCGAAGGAGCGCAGGCGGCGACGTACCTCCGCATATGCGGAACGCTTTCAGCTATTTGAGATGGGTGGAGGCTGACTGGTGATCCGCCTGTCCATCACCTCCGTCAGCACCAGCAGTTCGCGCCTGGTGAATGCGGCGGATCTCATGATGGCAATGGTGTTTTTTTAGAAAATTATTTTTAATAAAGCACCCAAAAAAATTTTGATTGGCTAATGTATTTGGGAAATTAACAGGACAAATTCTATTGGTTAGTGTATGAGTCATGTGTTCGACAGGGCCACAAATCTCTTGAGAGTTATGATAGGCTTGATGCAGTGACATGCGTAAGCAAATTTAAATAAAGAAATGAACCACAGAAAATTTGTGGGGATACAAACAAATAGAACAATTGTTTAATTGGGGCTAACATGTCTTTTGAACAATAAAAGCGAAGGTTTCAGCCGTACGTATTCTGCGAGTAAACACAAACACGGACAAGATTAAAGTTTATTGCATTGTGTTGAAAAAAAAAAAACAATTAAGCTAATTGATACATTGATTGGCATGATACGATTGAGGGAGGTAGGCAGAAAAAACGAGCAGGTAATCGGAATCTGACAGGCCCACTTCCGGTTTGTACTTGTGCGTGCGTTCCCTTCAAGCCATTTCGGGGATGTACGCTCGCTATCTGGCACGCTCGTTAGTTAGAGGAGGGGTCGCCTGAGTTTGGGGCGGATTTTTACCTGCGTACGAAAATACGAGCGAGTGCATGAATTTAAATATTTTTCTACATACGCCGAACGTACGTACGCCCACTTGCGAGTGGGTCTGAATCAGGGCCTTTGTCTTTAAGTCTTGTTTGTGAAATGTTATTGGATATTATTGTAATTGATGCCTTAGGGCTATTTCGGATACAACGGTTTTGTCCAGTGGAAAAAAAAGGTAATTTTTTTCCTGTGGATCAGTTGCTTTCACAAGCAACGGTTTTGTGTAATGTTAATGCCATGTGTTTTCAATCTTTAAACTTGAAGACTGTTGATGGGTCAACGTACAACTAAATACTGTGGTGTGTGAAAACATGCATAAAATCATGTACTTCACTATCTTACAGTGACGGCATTGTGGAATGTTACGCACCAGTATAAACAAGTACACTGACAGCAAAACCAGTTCAGTACTGTAACCAAGGTAACGATTTGCACATGGTTTCACCATTATATATATTGTGCAGATACAATTTTGATAAATAAAATTATTTTATGATTTTTTAACTTCAATTGTTAATTTGTTCTATGCTTTAACGTCAAAGTACACTAAGGGCTGAATTCAATTATCCTTGAAGTGAGAACTAGCCGTGATGCTGTGCCCGGGGCTATTTAATTGCAGCCCACGTTAAGCCCGCTCGCTGCGCTTAACACAGATTTCTGTTCACCTCCGCCTGAGGCTCAAACAGAAATCCTTGCTAAGTAGGGAATTCTACCCTTATCCTGGATCCCGAAATCTATGGGTTAATGCATGCTAGCCGCAGAATTACTGCGCAAGGAAAAGGGCTTGTAATGGAATAGCTTCAGGCACAAAAGTCAGAGGCTACAACCTTTTTCTTCATGCGGTAAGATAACGAGGCTAACTGCATCAGGCCCTAAGACATTACACTTCATACATTTCAATAAAAACTGGAAAAATAAGGCTGTTTTAAAACTTTAGTGTATGTATGCATGTATGTATGTATGTATGTATGTATGTATATGTATCTGTTTTTCATGATACCAGAAGAAAATCTTGCCATTCCAGAAATTCTAATAAAGCTTGGAGTGCAACTTATCTGCAAAATTATCAGGAAGGTAGAAAACTGTTATTATAGCAAACAATCCCATCGTACAGGATGTTTTCTAGTGTGAACTTAACACCTTACATCTTTTACATTACAGGTAGAACATCTTGTACATGAACTAAAACCACTTCCGGAACAAGCCTGCAGGAGTTGGGTTGACACCTAATATGACAATTTCTACATAAACCTGAATTGTAACTAGGTGATTCATGATTTATGATTACTTGTGCGGCAAATAGAGAAAGTAAATATGTCATTTTAAACAAATTTTGCCTTTAAACCTCACTAACCTCATAAACCTGCTCAAATTTTTTTGTTAAATAATCTCATTCTGATCCAAACATTTTATGAGTCAACACATTATATTAAAGAGTAGTGAGCAACCTGCTGAATTTTGGAGGCCTTACACCATACTTACCTACCCTCCCGATTCAGCCAGGAGCTGCCCAAAAATCGGGTACACCTCCTGGCCCCCCCGAAAAGGCAAGCAAGTCTCCCGGCCCTAGTGACCCACCTGCATAGACCCAGGCCGGTGACACGATTTGCGCTGAATCACATCATCGTAGCCTCAACCCCTGCATCGCAATACCATTAATCTCAGCATTGTGAAGAGGGGGCGGGGCCACAATGTCACACCCTATGCCCTGCCCCCAACGGAGTGTCATCCTCCGAGCCATGCCCCTTTTCTCCCACGAGACGCCCTCTTTTTGCCGCGAGACTCCCCCTCTGTGGTTGCCCAACAGCTCCCTCCCGGGAAGGAGGGAGCTAAATGTTGGCAACCCTGCCTTACACTAGTAAGGAACAAGCTTTTAATTACCATTTTACCTGCAAATGAGAAGGGATCTTGATAGGTTTGTAATGAGACTACAAATGACTGTAAGGAACCACTATGAATTTTCACTAGGATACCTGAGAACTATTGTACAAAATCAGCTCTGTTGAGTATACCAGCAGTATTAATAGGAATGGGTACGGGACAGTGGCGTAACTTCATCCCAGGTGCCCAGAGGCAAGATACATTTTGGTGCCCCCTCCCCCCCACAAATTAAAATGTACCCCCCAGCTTCCGCTGCCCCCCTATGCAGTCCCTTTTATACAATGCCCCCAGTACTGGTCCCCCTATGCAGTGCCCTCAGTAGAAGCCCCCTATGCAGTGCCCTCCTATGTAGTACTCCCCAGTAATAGTCCCCCCATGCAGTGCCTCCAGTAGTGTTTGCCCTATGCAGTACCTCCAGTAGTTGTCCACCTATGAAGTGCCCCCAGTAGTAAGGCCCCTGTAGTGTTCCCAATAGTAAGGCCCCTGTAGTGCCCCCAATAGTTAGGCCCCTGTAGTGCCCCCATATGATGCCCCCAGTAGTAATTCTGCTGTAGTGCCCCCATATGATGCCCCCAGTAGTAAGGCCCCTGTAGTGCCCCACTAGTAAGGCCCCTGTAATGCCCCTGTAGTGCCCCCAGTATTAAACCCCCTGTAGTGTCCCCAGTATTGTGCCCCCTGTAATGCCCTCAGTATTAAGCCCCCTGTAGTGCACCCTGTAATGCCCCCAGTATAGTGTCCCCCCTCGAACGCACACACACACACAAAAAAAACTTACCTTCAACCCCGCTCCCGTGCTGCTGCCATCCATCCCCAGTGCCCGCTCCTCGGAGCTACAGGAGTGACGTCTTGACGTCACTCCCATAGTGCACTGCGGGACCCGGAGCTCAGTAGTGAGCTCCGGCTGCCACTGGCACTGGGGGGGAGAGAAGGAGCGGGCGCCCGCTGGTAACACACTCAGTGGGCGTCCGGCAAATGGAGGGTGCAGGGGGTGTGGCTGCACCGCTTGCATCCTCCGTAGTTACGACACTGGAGGTGGAGCGCCAATCAGCGGCACTCCTTCTCCATGCGGCTCCTCCTCAGCAGTGGCCAGCCCGGATGACAATGGAGCCAGGTGCCCCCTTCAGGGCTGGCGCCTGGTGGCAAATGACTCCGTTGTCTCCGGGAGTTCTGCCACTGGTACGGGATGCCAGCACTCGGCATCCTAACAGGGTTAGAATACCATCACTTGTCGGTCAGTATTCTAACCCTCCCCCTCTCCCTACCCTAACCCTCTCTCCCCAGTGCCTGACCCTAACCCCCCCAGTGCCTAAATCTAACCTCCCCTCACCCTAAACCTAACCATCCCCTCTTAGTGCCTTACCCTAAACCTCCCCCAAGTGCCTGACCATAATCCCTTACCTTAATGCTAACCCTCCCCCCAACCCCGCTACTTACCTGTGTCGGGATTCCAGCGCCATCATTCTGAGTGCCGGATATTGACTGCATCCTGTATTAATAATATTAATAAATAAAATGGTAAAATGAATGCTCATGTCATGTCCATTGCTATCCAACCAGTGCAATAAATGCTCAAAAATATGCCCCCAGAAGTAGCAATGAATAGTAATATACCAGCAGGAGCACTAATGCCCAGTTATACAGTATGTCATCAGCTCTAGTAATTAACTGTCATTTTCCAGCAGAACCTGTAACATGACACATTAACAAGAATGCTCATTAATAAGCCAAATGTAGTATATAATATTAATAACATGTCAGTGTTATAGAGTCGCAATTTTCTTATCATTTCAATAAAGTTGACATTACATATGAGCGAAATCCCAACACCCCATACACAGTAAGAGTTAATCATGCAAGATACTTGGATTTGTGTAATAGCCTGTGATATACAGGTGTGGATGTAACTCCTACAGATTAACCCATGTTTTTAATAATACAGACAAACTTGCCATAATCACATGGCGCAGGCTATTACATAGGGCCCATAGTGCTAAGAAACAATTTGCATAATTAAAATTCAAACAGACAATTCTGTTTAAATTGGACAGATACCAAGGGGTATATTTACTAAAGGTAAATTTTAATTGATTTCAAATCGATCAACATCGATGTTGTGGGGCTAAAGCACACATTTACTAACACTTAAAACCAAATCAAAAATTGTCTGTTAGTAAATGTGTGATTCAGCCCCAGAAACACAACATTGATGTTGATCATTTAAAATAGATTGAAATCAATGGAAATCAACTACAATCGATTAAAATTGACCTTTAGTAAATAATATACCCCCAAGTCTATGTTAAACACACTCATTACAGTAGAAGAGACGTTTGTTACACACCTGGGAGTGCACACAATAGGATTGAACTAAAACTAGAGATGTGCGCCGACCCCCTTGTTTTGGTTTTGGTGTTGGTATTGGATCTGGATTGGTATTGCCAAAATATCACCTCCGTGTTTTGTTTTTCGGTTTTGGTTTTGGATCTGGATTTTTTCTTAAGAAATCATAAAACCAGCTAAAAATCACATAAAATTGGCCTTTTTTTGTTCCTACAGTATTATTAACCTCAATAACATTTATTTCCACTCGTTTCCAGTCAATTTTGACCACCTCACAGCTCACTATATTGTTTTCATCTAGTTTAGGCCCAAAATTTGGGCCAAGCTAGCTGGCTGACTAAGATAAGCGGCAGCAGTGGGCGGCACAAACACATGGCAGTTCAACTTCAAACATGGCACATCAGGAAACACTTTTATTATTCAAGAGAGGCCTGAGGGAGTTGGAATATGTATGTAGTTGAAGGCAGGGCAGGGACAGGAAGGGTTGATTGGTAGTAAATTTAATTTCATTTTTTGATTCTGTGGAAAATTTATGAGGGAGAAAGGGAGGGGAAGAGGCATTTACAATTTTTTTTAGATACATTCACATCAGTCCTTGCCACAGAATAATCCTTGAGCATGGCTGCTGCTGCTGCTGCTGGGAGTGGATTCTCTCATCCCAGAAGGGGACCAGGAAGACTTCTAGTAGTGCTTTCCTCATGAAAGAGCATTTTCTAACTTGCACAGGGACATTAAAAAAAACATAGTTAGTTAGTAGCCTCAAGCGTAAGATCTATGATTTAAAGCAGGGTTAGCCAACCCTGGTCTTCAAGAGCTACCAACAGTGCATGTTTTCCAGGTCAACAACTGTAATAATTAACTCCATCTGTGGAGTAATGAATACATCTGTGCACCAGCTAGGTGGTCTGGAAAACATGAACTGTTAGTAGCTCTTGAGGACTGAAGTTGGCTACCCCTGATTTAGGCCTTACGTTGTGTCTTTCTTGAGAATCCTGCGCCTGCTTTTGCGGCTAGGAGTGGATTTTCATCCCAGAAGGGGACCAGGAAGTGTGCTTCCAAAAACAATTGACTTAAATAATCCTTTGCAAACCTTCTGTAAAGGCATTTTCTAACCTGTACAGGGACTTTAAAAAAAACAGAGTTAGTTAGTGGCCTTCAAACTGCTGTTGTTCCCACTGTCCACCATATTACTTAAGTATGTGAACAAGCGGCAGAGAGCATTACATACAACATTTCAGTTTAAGTTTTACGTTGTGTCTTTCTTGGGAATTCTTAAGCGCCATGCTTGGTTGCTGGGAGTGGATTTTCATCCCAGAAGGGATGAAGAAAAAAGTTTCTAAAAATTAAAAGTGTTCATGTTGTCCATAACAACCAATAACATTTAGTTATCATATCTCTATTGCATTGTAGAAAATGATAGACAGGATCTGATTGGTTGCTGTGGGCAACATGAACACTTTTCATATTTAGAAACTTTATTAAATAAATATACCCCTTGGAGGCCCTTAAACAAATTGCCTTTGCTTTACTTGAGCTGCCCTGAGGGTCAGTGTGTACTCAGAAAGAGTTTTCAGCTCAGGCGGGAACCTTGTCAGTGGTCGGCCACTACTTCCCCAAAATGTGGAAAAGATGATGTCCATCAAAATGAACTACAAATTCTACAAGAAAGACCTTTACCGTCAATTACGTGCAAAAATTACAGAGGCACCTGTAATCGTGGATTCCAGAGGGACAAATTAATATTATGTGAAGAATATGATGTATACATCAGCCCAGATTATACCATCACCCAAGTCTACTATATATAGCCTAGTATATCATCATCCCATCCTGTGTTGTATATAAATTACAGCTTCGCTCCCTGTTAGATTGGGGATTCATTGTCCACTTTAGTGGATGTGAGCTCCATTTTAGTCCATATTATCACCATACCCCCTACACATTTTCTCATCTGGGCTACAGAAGGAGCAGCTTCACTCTGGAATATGGTTGCATGGAGTTGCCCCTCTGATTCACTGAAAGTCAGGTAGAGGGGCCATGGGTAGGGAGTAGGGACACTATAATCAGAGATTAGCTGATTTATTCCATTTTTAAACCATAGTCTTTATTTTTTTCACCTTTGAAAATGTTTATGCAAATCTCAGCAGAGGCGTTTGTGATGTCATGCCTAGCTCGCACACACATACACAGAAAAAAAAACACATTGATTGAATTAATTTTTGAGGGGCACTTGGGAGAGAGAGCACCTGAACGAGGCAGCAGCCTCTTGATAAACAACACAGGCAGCGCCCCTGCCCACCTACGTTGCTGATAAGTGTGGCTAACAGGCGCTAATACACAAACAGAAAAAGTTGGTTTTATTTTTTTTTACACTGGTGGTGTGGCAGGCTAACACGCACACACCCAAAAAATAGTTTTTATTTTCACACTGGTGGTGTACATACAAAAAATTGTTTTTATTTTTTCACTGGTGGTGTGGCAGGCTAACACGCACACACCAAAAAATTGTTTTTATTTTTTCACATTGGAGTGAACCCCTGAAAGAGGCAGCAGCCTCTTGACAGACAGCAGCACAGCACCTCTGCACACCTACGCTGATCACAAGTGTGGCTAACATGCACACACACAAAATAGTTTTAATTTTCTCACTGGTGGTGTGTGGCAGCCTAATACGCACACACCAAAAATTATTTTTATTTTCACTCTGGTGGTGTACATACAAAAAATAGTTTTTATTTTTTCACTGGTGGTGTGGCAGGCTAACACGCACACACCAAAAAATAGTTTTTATTTTTTTCACATTGGAGTGAACCCCTGAAAGAGGCAGCAGCCTCTTGACAGACAGCAGCACAGCACCCCTGCACACCTACGCTGATTACAAGTGTGGCTAACATGCACACACAAAAAATAGTTTACATTTTTTCACTGGTGGTGTGTGGCAGCCTAACACGCACACACCAAAAATTATTTTTATTTTCACTGGTGGTGTACACACAAAAAATTGTGGCTAACACGCACACAAGAAATTTTGTTTATTTCATTTTTTTCACACTGGGGTGAACTCCTGAAAGAGGCAGCAGCCCCTTGACAGACATCAGCACAGCACCCCTGCGCACCTACGCTGATAACAGGTGGGGCTAACATGCACACAGAAAAAAATTGTTTGTTTTTTTGGGAAGCAGCCCCTTGATAGACAGCAGCACAGCACCCCTGCTCACCTACGCTGATGACAGGTGTGGCTAACACGCACACAAAAAAAATATAAATATATATTTCTCACATAACATAATTTATGAAAAATGGCACATTAACACTATAATTAGTGTCCACAGGGACACAAGGATAGAGGTTTTTATTAATTTCCATATCAAGGTCCTACTGTAATGTATGGGGGTAATGATACAGAGGACACTGCTTTCTCTATGTATCTAATTATCTAATTATCACCTGGACATCCCATTCCCCTAGACATCACAACAAGTACCCTTGGGATACTAGAACCCCTGAGTGAAAACCACTGGTATAAATAGTACCTTATTAATTCATTTATATCTAAAAGTAAACCTAACCTCCCCCCAAGTGCCTAACCCTAACCCCCCCGTGGATGCCTAACCCTAACCCCCCTTCCCCTAGCCTAACCCTAACCCTCCCGGGGGGGTGCCTAACCCTAAGTCGCCCCCGGGAGCCCCTAACCTAATCCTCCCCCCCCACAGCTGTCTGCGTCCGCCGCCAAGCTTACCTTTGATCAGTATGCTGGGCGTCGGGCTCCCGGCGTAGGTAAAATGACAAGCATCGGGATCTTGACGCCTGTCATTAGACCCCTGCCGGGATTAGACAGTCGGAAGGCCGGCGGTCGGCATTTCAACCGTCGGCTTCCTGACTGCATCCCTTCTAGATGAAGCAATAATTAAAGCTGAAATTATCAGTCTATATCTAATATTCTATTATATTCCCAAAGGATGCTCATGTGGCCTGAATGGGAAATAGTCATTAGGTCATCATTTACAATGTCGACATTCACAGTTATGATGTTGACATTGTTAAATTGTAGAAGTCAGAGTGTCGACATTCTTAGAATGCCAAAATGTGAAAAGTCGACATTGTCAAAATGTCGACATTCAAGCTAGGATGCGGGCAGGAGGGTTAGAGTTTGTCTGCTTGTGGAGTTTAGGGTCAGGCTGTGGGATGGGGAACCGAGGTTAGGGTTAGCCACTAGAGGAAGGGTTAGGGGTGGGGATTAGGGTTAGGGATAGAGGAAAAACACTCACTGGAACACTGCAGCATCAGAGGTCTGACCTGGAAGTGACAGTCACATGGCCGCTGGGAAAACTGTGATGGGAGCCACTGCTGCTGCTATCAGGAGCAGGTAAGCGACCGCTGGGCCACCAGGGATGATATTTCAATAATCTAACATGCCGACATTTCATCAGTGTCTACATGATTCAATGTTGACATTATGACCATGTCGACATATCATTCCACACCCTGCCTGGGCTAGCTGAACATGACACCATTGCATGGGGAACTGTTAAAGGAGTTAGCAGTCTCTTACAAGATGTGACTGAGGTGCCTATGGTGTCTATTTACTAAGCAGTGTTAGGAGACAGACTGAAAAGTGATAAGGTGCCAGCCAATCAGCTCCCAACTGTCATTTTTCAACACAACCTGTGAGATGGCAGTTAGGAGTTGACTGACTGGCACCTTATCACTTTTCACTCTGTCTCCTAATACTGCTTAGTAAATAGACCCCTAAGACTCTGACTCACCCATAGCTTACACGTGCTCAACAAGCACGATCCACCAGCAAAACTGATTTGTGTTCAATTCTGCATGAACCCCAATGTGACAATTACTAGCTACACATTTTATGTAATGGTATCTTTCCCCTGCAAACATGCACAATATTCACATTTTCCCATGCCGGAAAATTATGTAACTATTCACATTCCAGCAACTTGTACTAGACTTATAACCTTGAGATTCATTAAAAAAGTGCCATGCCGCACACCCATCATGTGAAAGTAAGATACACAAGGAGAAATAGAGCATGAAATATTCAATTACACCTTTCAAGTAATGAACTAGAACAATAAGTTGAACTCTGACAAGGCAGATGATAGTGACAGTGACAGACTGTCAAGGCTAACATGGGAAGGCCTCATTACATATTCATTGCCTGGGTCGGCCACCAAAAAGAATGTCTCCACCTTGTTATATATTTATAACCAGAGCTACAGTATGTAAAGCTCTTCACCGAGGCACATCCTGAACATTTCATCACCCTCCAAGTAAAACTCTCATCTAACACTTCATTCAAAATGTGCTGCAGATCTTATCACGTGCTTGTCTTGTGGACTTTTCTGTTTCACTGGTAAGTGGACTGTAAGTTTTTATATGTAATGTAGCATACAGAGAATATTTCATGCTTTGATTACTTGTCATATCGGTGTGATGATATAAGAATATGATTTAATTTTTTTAATTCACTGATATCAGAAAAGTTATACTGAGTCTTTCAATGAGACATCAGCAATGTACTAATTTTATACCGCATTATTTGTAGTTGTCATTCCAAGTTGGTGGTTGTGTTTGTCATTTTGCTCTCTGCTATCAGCTCTCTTACTTCTAATCATGGCCATAAAGGGATGTCTTTATTTGATTTCCTATCACACAATATAATAGGTTACTATCACATGATGAATTTCTAGCTAAACCAGGCGTCAATACCCAGTTTACTGTTGTTTTAGTTAAACAGTCCCCTATGACATACAGATGGTGAAGAGTTCAGCCCTGGCTGCTGATGGATAGATTTGTCATAAATTGCAAAATACTCAGTGCACCTCCAGTCATCTATGCAAATCTTCTATCTATGTACGTGCTAGAAATTCTACAGTGAGAATAGGGGTGTGTTTTACAAAGAACTGGATGTTCTGAAGTTTTTTTTCAGCTTTACTTTTATAGTATATCAAAAACAGGGTCCCTCAGAAGGGAATACATGGAATGCCGGCGTTTGGGATCCCGGCGTTCAGAATACCAGCGGCGCCGACATCCCGGCAGGGTTAGAATACTGACACTTTGTTGGTCGGTATCCTAACTCTTCCCCTGTCCCACTCCTTACCCTAATCATAACCCTCCCACCTCGGTGCCTGAACCTAACCTCCCACCCTAGTGCCTAAACCTAATCTACCCCTCCCTGTGCCCTAAACCTAACTCTCCCCTCTTAGTGCCTAAAACTAACCCTCCCCCTAGTGCCTATCACTAACCCCTAACCATAACCCCAACCCTCCCCCTAACCCCAGTACTTACCTTCAGGATCCCGGTAGTCGGGATGCCGACATCAGTATTCTGACTAGCATCGGCATTCTGACCACCGGAATCTCAGAAGCTGGGATCCTGGCCGTATCCCCCTCAGAAGAAACTAGATTAATTGTAAAAAGCTGCATAGTCACTTGCGAGTTACGGTTCCAGTCAGCGCTGTGCAAGCTCCAAGGCCGGCTTTCTGCTGGGAGGAACTAAGTGGTATATTTACTAAAGTGCGTGTTTCTAGAAGATAATAGCTAGAATCTGATTGGTTGCTATAGGCAACAACTCCATTTCTAAAAACCCGCACTTCAGTAAATATACCCCTAAGCTTGCTGAACAAAATGCTCTCGCCACGGACGGAAAACCCGCTGTTTTGCTTATTATATAGTGCAAAAGACATAGATAATAGGAAGTATGATGAGACTTCAATTATTGAAAGAACAAAATAATGTAATAAAGTGTAAATAAATATACACAAGGTACTGTATACCAAATTTCATCAGTTCAAGAATTGCTCCAGAGAAGAGGTTATTCAGCTGTACAAGAAAATACATGTTGATTGCACTAGCCTCGAAAAGTATGATCACCTGCTAAGAGGTACAGTAGTAACTGTGACAAACGATGACTTTACGGACAGCAATACATGTTGTTAGCTTTTTTCTGTATTTATGGTTGTATGGACAATGTGCTATATTTATAGGCATAAACGGGATTAGTGAGTACCAATACCCTAATATAAGCAAAATGTACATATTTATTGATACTTTGTAGCATTATTATATCTTATATTATTACTTCAATTTGGGGTCCTTTTATGTGTTACCATATGTTTTTAGATCACGTTTTGTCTTGTATTTTATTATTTAACATAGTGATAGGTCTGCTCTTTAGACCTAAACTGAATTTTTTAAAAATGTTTTACTCACATAGGGCCTGATGCTGAGTTAGATGGAAAGGGTTCTATGTTCTCTCGCATTGCGTGCATGGTCAAAAATGTGTATATTATTTTTATGCAGAGTTGTAAGCTTCTTGCCTTGCCGCTGCCCCCATCCATACAAAAATTATTGCTATGTACAGTAGCAAGGGAGGGTTACGTCTTTGTAAAAAAATAAACTACTCAAACATGGTGACATAAGAAAGGTCCTACAGTACTTATCCCAATAAATCAACATAAAAGTTGCTTGAGTAAAACTAAGAAAGTTACCCCTGGTAAGACTGAATGGGTGTAAAAATTTGATGAATTCTTTGACGCTTTGAGGTTCAAATTTGGTATGGACTCTTGTTAGTAAAAGGGCTTGGACATTCGCTATCTTTATTTTACTTTATACAAGTAGCAACTGCTATAAACAAAAAAAGATGCATTATTTAATATGATGGCACTTTAAAGCAAGGCTGAGAATATCATTGTGAAATATTTATCCAGCTTAAACTATGTACCTGTCAAGCCATGGAGATGCTTTAAAATGCCTATCTAATCACATATTATTTTAATGTATTCCTTCCTAGTCATATGTCCTCTTTAGAAGCAGAT
This sequence comes from Taudactylus pleione, assembly GCA_031769625.1. Lineage (NCBI taxonomy): Eukaryota > Metazoa > Chordata > Amphibia > Anura > Myobatrachidae > Taudactylus > Taudactylus pleione. The sequence continues at coordinate 1,067,379 of JAUIMM010000863.1, read as the reverse complement.
GAGACAGATGCTGTACCAGGGTTTCACAATATCACAAAGGACTATAATAAATATCTACGACCACAGTTAAATGGTAAGTATTATAGTTTCCCTTTATTTGACTAAAACTTGGACGCTTATTCCTCCACTCATTGTTAGTTTCACACATTTTTTAAATCAATGTGCAAATATATATGAGCGGTCTCCTCCATTGGTTCGGCAGACTAACATCCATTTGTTGTGTCTTTGTGCATTTCTATTATGCTGCATTTGTAGATGTGTTTATGTTCATATATGATTTGGTTTTGTACAAATGTAAAGTGTCACGCTTTGGCTATTTACAATCTTTAAAGGCATGTTTTGTATAGCTGGGTTTAGAATAGATTTGTGAGATCAGCAATAAATTATTTATGTAACAATTGTTCACACATTTTTTTCAGGCAATATAAATATAGGTTTTAGCTATTTATCAAGTGTTAGGTAAAGTACACAACACTATAATATTAAATGCAATCATTGACTCATCAGTTCAGGGGAAGGTTAGGCGTCATTTGACTTATGCACTTGTCATTTGTGTTCTACACAAGCCACAATATACCAAATTTGATGGACATAATTTCTAAAGCTATCGTTTGGCTACATGGGTGTTAGGAAAAGTGTTTTAGGATGTCTCCTGCATTGTGCCCTCTGTCTAATACTTTCAGCATTGACGGTTGATGGTCATAGACGTGATGACTTTGGAATTTTCCAATACAATTATTACAAGCATTAAATGATCATGAGTGAGGATTTATAATTTACACCTCACAGTTGTTGATCAAATGTAACTGCAGTCCCAGTCCCAATAGTCATCGCTCATAACATTAGCAAGGACAACAATATGTGATATACTGTACATTTAACACATTCATTTGTATCTTTGGAATAAGCATTTCTTACATTGGTTTCCCATCGGGGAATATGATGCCTTTAAATATGTTGGATCATAGATGACGTTCTGAGCCTTGTCCCATGCTGACTGACACTTTGGGCGGAACAATTGTTTTCGCGGCCCGCATCTCCCGTCTAAAGTGACAGTAGATTGCGGGCCGCTATGCAATTGTTCTACATTTTCGTGCTGATCGCGCCCAAAGTTGTCGGGTTTAGCCACGTATAGCAGCTAAACCCGACCGAAGTGCTGGGCGCGATCGCGAAAAGTGATGATGACCCCAGGGGCTCCGAGCTGAAATGTAGCGCTGGCAGCTGATTGTGCCCGACAGGAGCAAGAATTGGATAGCTCCATCGGGCGCGATAGGGGCTGGAATCAATTAAATTCCGCCCTTTGTGCACATACTAGCTACTTGCAGTAGCGGCTGGCCCTTCTGATACTGTATGGGTCTAATTTCCTGAGCTGAGGACTTGCTAGGGGCATATCTGTAATGCTGTGCAAGAGATTCTTTTAGCCATCACACTGTCTGGTACATTGGTTACACCTATGATAAGTTCAGTCCAAATTTTTTGGGTGGTGTATGATGGGGGAGTGGTGATTAGAAGAGGCAGTTGGTGGAGCAGGCAATTTGCTTCTTCTGGAAATAGATTGCCTCATGTCATTTCATTCTGTAATGCTATGCCCGCTGAGTCTGCAAACACAGAGTTCTCATATTGTGCACAACTGACAAATGTCGATCACATATTACAGAATACATTGATTGGATGAGAATGAGAAGGCATTAGCACTAAATTGCTTTAAACATCTACGACAGACAACAAACCATTATGTTTCATGCACAATGTGGAGAAGTTACATTTACAATTTTTGCCCCTAGAACATTATGTACTAAGCCCTGGAGAGAGATACTGGTACTTTATATCCATCCACTTATCTCTTTCCAAGGTACGGGTGGGCAACAAGCGGCCACCCAGCTGTTGTAGAACTACACATCCCAGCATGCGCTGACACAGTTTTGCTATTTGGCCATTCTAAACTTGCAAGGCATGCTGGGATTTGTAGTTTAACAACAGCTGGAATGCCGCTAATTGCCCACCCCTACTCCAAGGCTTAATACACCCATAGGCTAATATCTTGATGAGGAAAAGTCTTACTTATCTGACCAGATGTGTGCATAAGAGAATCAGGGGTAAATTTACTAAAGTGAGAGTTTTTAGAAGTGAGTTCTAAAAGCAATGTTGCCCATAGCAACCAGTCAGATTCTACTTAACATTTAACTAGCACCTTCTAGAAGATAATAGCTAGAATTTGATTGGTTGCTATGGGCAACATCACTTTTAAAACTCACTTCTAAAAACTCTCACTTTAGTTCATTTACCTCTCAGTGTTCACCCTCATCATTCCTCTGAGAATGACTATCCCATGTAGCATTAGAATGATTTAGCAACTGCTGCAAGTAGTCACTGGCACTTAATTTTAATTTCACATGTACTTTATTTTCTCCACTGATGGGACCTGTCATACTGTCCTCATAGCTCACAAAGGTGTGACTGAATAAAGTTTTGTATCACTATTTTATAAAAGGTATGATGGAGATTAACAAGCTGTATTATGTGAATAGCCTTCATAATTTAAGCTTTGACGTAAGGCAACGGTTTTCAACTGCTGTGCCGGCACACTAGTGTGCCACTAGCGGTTTCCAGGTGTGCCGCTGGAGAGGCGGCGCTAGGGATCCCATGCCCGCAGTAAACTCCTAACTTTGGGTCCGGGCAGAGCTGGGCTCTTACGGGTGGCTCAGCTGCTGCCCGAACCATGACCAATGGAGACGCGGCGGCATGATATCATAGGTCATGCACACAGTGTGGCAGTGTCATTGCTGAGCAGTGAGAGGTCCTCTATTGGATCTAGCAACAACCATGAGTTTGACAGGCTGCCGCTGCACCCGCTTCCACAGCTGAGGGGCAGGGAGCACCTTTCTCTGCCACGGACAGGTCGGGCCAATATAAAATATTTTATTTTCGGTAGAGGCCAGTGTGGTTATGTTTTTTTATGTGGGGACCAGTGCTTAAAGTGGTCCTAGATAAGTGGTGAAACTCACCCCCCCCTGCATATTTTTAAGTAAAGGACAGCGTGCAGCGTAGGTGCGCCGAAAAAAGGGCGTGGTCTTTTAAAAGGGGTGTGGTCATACAATAGTATTCCCAATTCAAATTACGCCACAATCTTAATTCACCCCTGATTCACATGACACCACATAGTAGTGTCCCTTATTCATGTATGACACACAGCAGTGCCCCTTTTACACAATGCCCACATTTCTGCCCCTTAAACGCAATGCACACAGTAGTAGTGCCCCTAATACACATAATGCCCACAGTAGCAGTGCCCCTTATACAATGCCCACAGCAGTAGTGCCCCTTACACATAATGCCCACAGCAGTAGTGCCCCTTATGCAATGCCCATTGGAGCGGTGCCCCTTATGCAGTGCCCATGGTAGTGCCCCTTATTCAGTGCCCACAGTAGTGGTAGTGCCCCTTATGCAGTTCCCCCAGTAGTGGTAGTGCTCCTTATGCAGTGCCCACAGTGGTAATGCCGCTTATGCAGTGCCTACAGTAGTGATAATGCTCCTTATGCAGTGACCCCAGTAGTGGTGCCCCTTATGCAGTTCCCCCAGTAGTGGTAGTGCCCCTTATGCAGTTCCCACAATGGTAATGCCCATTATTCAGTGACGCCAATAGTGGTGCCCCTTATTCAGTGCCCCCAGTAGTGGTGCCCCTTATGCAGTGTCCCCAGGAGTGGTTCCTCCTGTAGTAATGCCCCCTGTAGAAGTAATACCCCCAGTAGTAATGCCCCCTATAGTAGAGCCTCCTGTAGTAGTGCCAATAGTAATTCCCCCTGTAGTAATGCCGCCAGTAGCAGTGCCCCCAATAGTAATGCCCCCGAGTAAATGCTCCCAGTAGTAGTGCCACCAGTAGTAGTCCCCCAATAGTAATGCCACCAAGTAAATGCCCCCAGTAGTAGTGCCCCTGAGTAAATGCCCCCACTAGTAGTGCCCCCAAGCAAATGCCCCCAGTAGTAGTGCCCCCAAAAGTTATGTCCCCAACATGAAGTCGCTTACACAAACAAAACCCACAATACTTACCTTAAGCACTGCTACCGTGTCATGACATCTCTCCCATAGTGCACTGCGGGAGCCGGAGGCCGGAGCTCATGCGTGAGCTCCAGCCTCCCGCTGGTGTTGCGGGGAGGGAGCTGGGCACCCGCTGGTAACAAAATCTCATCAGGCGCCCGGCTAATAAAGCCTCCCTGCGGTGTCAAGCTAAGGTGGGTCGGAGGAGGTGGAACTAGTCCGTCTCCAAATAGAAGTGACGGAACGCAGTTCCGCCCCATCCCGGCCCACCATAACCCCTGGTGGGGACAATGTGTTGTTTTACCTTCTGTGGGGACAATGCAATGGGTTTTTTATATGTTGCGGCAATGTAATTCATTTTTATGTGGGGACAATGTATTATTTTTTCTTTTGTGGTGACAATGTATAATGTTTTGCTTTCTAAGGGGGCCAGTGTGATTGTTTTTTTATGTAGGGGCTAATGTGTAATATGTTGCTTTCTGTGGGGGCCAGAGTGATTGTTTTTTTTAAGTGGGTGCCAATGTTTTTTATTTTTGTTTTCTTTGGGGGCCAATATGTTTATTTTGTTTTCAATGGATGCCAATATGTTTTATTTTGATTTCTGTGGAGGCCAATGTGATTGTTTTCTTTTGCGGAGGCCAGTGCATGTGTCGTCCCAATGTGCGTGTTTTTCTCTGTGGGGGACTGATGGTGTGCCTTGGCAATTTTAAAATTGAGTTCGGCTTGCCGCTAGTTGAAAAAGGTTGAAAATCACTGGCATAAAGGAAGTACATAGAACTCTTTGAAGAACACATTTTGCTTCTTTGCACAAGTTATCAATTGCTATATAGTAACTGATGGCCAATACAATGACCTTGATAGTAAAGGTTCACAATATAATAAGGATACAACCAGAGGTGATGGATGGACTGTTAAATGATCAAGACAAATGCACCAGTTGACATGGCAATGTATTGCTTGGGTATTTCCAAACCTATATGGGTAAGAACTGGGATTGGGATTTATTTAAACACTAACGGGTCTATTCATTATCTCCCAGAGTGAAAAGTGATAAGAAAGTGATAAGGTGCCAGCCAATCAGCTCCCAACTGTCATTTTCCAAACACAGCCTGTGAGATGACAGTTGGGAGCTGATTGGCTGGCACCTTATCACTTCCTTATCACTTTTCACACTGTCTCCTAACACTGCTTAGTAAATAGACCCCTTAATTTCTACAAAAGCAGGTGAAAATGAACATTACGTTTTGGGTCCATTCATCAAAATGCTAAAGCAGGAGATATCACAGATATTTCCTGCTTACCTTTCACTTCCAATGTGGCCCGCAGTCCCAATACACTAGTATGGGGATAGAAATTCATCAAGCTCCGAAAATACAATATTTTCAGAGCTTGACTGTGGGAGCATTCGCCATCTTCAGATGGTTTTTGCTCCTGCTCGCGGCGATCACCCTGCTCCTTCCCTATGGGAAGCTCCTTCCACCGGACGTCGGGGCTTTGTGCGCCTGCATGAACTTAAGGTCACAAAGGTGCACTAGCACTGCCAAGTTCACTCAGCAGTGCTAAGTGTTAAAGGAGCAGTGAAAGCCGTTCGGGGAGACAGCTGATTTTTGGATCAGCTGTCTCTGAGCCGGAACAGCGATGAATTGCTCTGGTGCTCGTGTTAAGTTAGTATGTTAATTATCGGGGACACCGATAATTAACATAATGAATAGACCCCTATATGAAATAAAAATGTGAGATTGTGAGAAGTGAAAATACAGTTAATTTGTATATTAAGGCTAATTTGTATGTACAATGGAAATTAAAAGCTACAGACAACTCTTGGACTCAGGGTGGGGCAATGCACGGCACTCCAGCTGCTGTAGTAGAACTATACATTCCAGCATGCCCTGCCGAAGTTTTGCTGTTAGGGCATGCTAACATTGTGGCAAGGTATGCTGAGATATGTAGTTCCACAGCAGTTAAATTTCGGTACGTTGCCAACCTTTGCCCTAGAACAACCTAGGATAAATGACTACCTTGCCCCAGGGGAACTGTAAGACCCTTTTATAAGACTATAGACATGACATTTCATAATTTTAATACTTACTGAGTGGCTTCTTCACATTCCAAGCTGTCTAATTGACTTAATTGTGTAAAATATCTGAATCTGTCAAGATGATTTGCTCATCTATTTTCAACACTGAAAAACACTGTTTGATTCTTTACTATTAGACAAATGGCTCCATCTTGTGGCATTTCTTAATGACATACTGTATTAAGCTGTTTCTAGAGTCTGTCATTCTGGTTATAAATAAAGGTATTAAAATGTGGCAGAAATGGAGGCTGTGTAACGGAATATTATGACAGAAGTAGTTGTTGCTGCTGATGCACAGTGATGCACAATGGAAACTTTGCTTTATTTATAAAATACAAGGAAGTTAAATATTTTACTACAAATTATCACACTAAAGACATCTACATTTTTACATTGGCATTTGAACCAGGCATTAATATGTATCCTGAATATGTGAGATGCCCAGGAAGCCCAAAATACTACCAAAGGGAAGCACTGCAGAAGACTGCGTCAAAATAATTTATCTACCAAAACTCGAAACTGCAAAAACATGATAATAAAAGGTCCCAAGGGACACTAGCCTAAGAGAAAGTCTCACTGGTTTCTGTTGTAATAGGGAAGCCATAAAGCTGGTTTACTGCAGAGAAAATACTGCAAGGTCAATGCACACTGTTGTTACTGACTCCCAAGCTGGTTATGAAATGCTGAGAGCAGGGCACAGAAATTGTCTTCCAGTGGCTCATGATACTTATGTCTTTGCTTTGTTTGTTTGACTAATATACAGTATATATATATATATATATATATATATATATATATAATATTCAAAAGGAAACTGTGGTGTTAGTGTTCACAACAGTATTCCTCATGGGGTGGAAGTGCACAGAGGGGGCCCTGATTGTCTGATTGTGTTTCCTCGCTGTTGAGGAAGATATTAGGGCCCCCATTTATTTACGAGTTTTACCACCAAAACGAGTAATATATTTCACTATGTATGATAAATGGTGCTCCAGCCAATCAGCTACAACTGTCATTTTTCTAACAGATGACAGTTGGGAGCTGATTGGCTGTAGCACCATTATCATACACAGTGAAATTTATCACTCATTTTGGTGATAAAACTCGTTAATAAATGAGGCCCTCAATCTGTAAAATCAAAGAACTAGGTGCTTCCTAGAGCAAAGAAATCTTTAAATAAAACACCAATGTGTTCCAAATAAAATCTGTGATAATACAAATGGCCTTGTACCAAAAATAAAAACAAATGTGCTTATCTGAACCACAATACTTCTCCAATGATAACACTTGATACATCAAAACAGACTTCTAAATATCAAATGTATGATTTCAAGAAAATGGAAATGAGGAAATCATAGAGTACCAAATATATCAGAAAAGAGTTATTATTAGATAAATGCAAACATACAATCATTAAAATAAAAATGTAGCTTGTATGAACAGATTTTCAGGAGATCTCATGTACCTATAATCACTATACACTGGATCAGGATGCTAAACCAACACGTTTTGTTGGCAATAAGATGGGGTAATGTCTACTTTCCATGTCTTTGAGAGTCTACATTGAATATTTGGAAGTATCTTCCTTTGATGAAACAAGTGTTATCATTAGATAATTATTGTGGTTCAGATAAGCACATTTGTTTTTATTTTTGGTACAGTATGGGGCATTTCATATGATTACATACTTTATTTGGTACACACTGGTTTCTTGCTGCACCCCTCCCCTCTACCCCATTACTCCTTACCAGTGGGAGATACATCAAGATTTGCATAACATTTTTTGGTGCACTGCAGTCTAGAGATGCATATTGTATGGAATGAAACAGACGAAAGCCCAACTCTACATGAGACCATGTGTTTCGTTAAAACACCACTGCGTGTTACGTGAATGGCAGTGTTAAACACTGGGGAGTATATTTACTAATGTACAGATTTTTAGAAGTGGAGATGTTGTCCATAGCAACCAATCAGATTTTTCTTAACATTTATCTAGCACATTCTAGAAGATAATAGCTACAATCTGAATGGTTGCTATAGACAACATCTCCAATTCTAAAAACCCGCATCTTAGTAACATTGGTACATAGATAGGCAATTAAATTGTGCACAAAACATCCAAATTAACACAAGACAGAGAAAAAAATTTGCTTTGCATTACAAAGCAGCATCTTTTAGAGGACACATGTCTAAAGGATACTGTATATATGCGTTTGATTACTTAAAATAAATTGTTTTCAAAACTAGCACTTTTATACATTACAATTACTTTATAATACAATAAGGTAATGTATTAACATTTATTTCGTTTTATTCAGAAAAGCCAGCTGAAATTTCAGTAACCCTGGAAGTTGCAAGCATTGCGTCTGTTTCCGAGGAAAACATGGTAAGTGATTAATTGTTTTCTATTAATCCACTGTGCTTTTGCTTTTTTTTACAGAACTTTTCCTCACAATACAGAAAATTACCTGATATGGTTACTGAATATAAGGGCATAAAGGCCTATTTACCAAACCCTAGAAAGGCCTATTTTAAGGTGTGAGCTATTAATTACTGTAAACCCGTAATGCTGGAGAAATCACTGATTTCTCCAACATTTACATAGTTACTGGTGAATACCGTTGTCACCATATATCTCGATATATAGACAGTATAAATATCTAATTTAGCTATTCAGAGTTTGCCCCGGTAACTAACATCATCATAAAATGGTGCTAGCTAAAATTTTACATTGTTAAATCTCAAATGACAGTGAGCTACACCATTTGCAAATGTGCATCAGGACGTGAAGCATTTTGCGGCTGCATTGAGCTGTGAGAAAGTGTTTAGCTGGGATAACCTCTGTCCAGAAGCACTGCCCCAGCACACATGCATTCTTACAGAAATCTTAGGTGTGAATTGAATTACAAAAACCCTGAGAATTAATACATAGGCACCTTAGTCTGGTAAAATATGCAAACTGTAAAACTTGTTACATATTGTGCAGTTTCCAAATTAGTAACAAGTGAAGTAAATGGAGGAGAAAGTGAATGTTAGAATGTTGGTGCAGCTCATCACTTATGTAGTCTTCCCTACAGTACCATGCACGCCGTGATTATATCTGTCTATATGACCCTTTCACATTTGTACTGTATGCTTTAACATTATATTATTAGTAGTTAACTGAATAATTGGTGTCCAATTAAAATATGTCATGCCTGAATATGCCTGTTGAAATCTACAGCTTATGTAATAAGGCTAATGCCGGGTACACACTTGACGATATGTCGTCTGATCCAGTGAATCGGACAACATATCGTCCACATCGGGCAGTGTGTACCCGCTATGTCGCTGACAATGCACGCTCCCACACGTCGTCAGTGACATCCCTCTTCAGAAATGCATGCAGGTCCTACGGGTGATATCGTCAGCAGGGGCCATGGTGCCGAATACCGCATGGCCCTTGCTGTTGGTAATGTAAGAAACACAACAGGAAATGTATCCATACACAGCAATAAGATCAATGCCCACTGAATCCTCAGGATGTCAATTATTATTTATTAAACACATTTTTGTGCTTTAATTAGCTTGAAATAGAGTAAACTACTGCACATTCTACCTACAGTGCTGATAATCTTTGTGGGGCAATGCTTAAATAATCAAAATGGGGATAATGGTAGTATATTTTGAATACAGTAGACTGTAACTAGTATACTCAATATAACTGTACCACTGACTACTAAATAAAATATTTGAAGGCATTAGCAGTATATTAATTACATTTGCATGGTTCATATTTTGATTACACAACCTTCGCCTCCATATTAAGTATATCAGAGCTTCACAGAGCTCATTATTTATTTGCAAACTTTCAGCAAGGTATTATTATTCTTTTTATGATGATGATGATTATTATTAATAACAATAATAATAACAATAATAATAATAATAATAATAATAATAATAATAATAATAATAATATTATGGCATATAGATGCTAGGGGGTATATTTACTAAAGTGAGAGATTTTAGAAGTGGAGATCTTGCCAATCAGATTTTACTTAACATTTAACTTGCACCTTCTAGATTAGATACCATCTCCACTGCTAAAAATGCTCACTTTAGTACATTTGCCCCGAGGTTTATGTGTTTATGTGTACACATCTATACAGTGCAGGGGCTTCACCAAGTTAAAGGGCTCAGAGAACTATGAGACATGGAAATTTGCCATGAATCATCTCAGGGAGCACCCCACCCCAGATGTAGATAGAGCCAAGGGGATCATATGCTTAGCTGTAGAGCAGCACATGTATTCCACAATTTACAGGAAGGTGACAGCAAACAAAATGTGAGTGGCTTTGCAGATGTCTTATGAAGGCAAAGGCCTAAGAAGACAAATCAACCTGAGGTACATGGTGTACATGGTGTAAGTGCATGCAGGAACATGAATGAATATATAGATAGAATGCTGTCTATCTCTCAGCAATTGACATCAGTAGGCATGCAGACAATGAGGAAGTTGCAATGGCAATGCTGCAAAAGCTTATTATTTCATAGTAGTAGCTTTGAAATCATACACTGCCAAGCAGACAGAGATTGTACAGGACAAGCTACTGCAGTTTCAAGAGTGCATTCCTGTTGAGACCAATGCTGAGAATTATTTTCTGCTATCAGAAGCCCAAGTACAAGTGCTTCAAGTGTCACAAGGTGGGACATAAGGCCACAGAATGTAGAACAAGTGAACCAAGTAGTACTTCATCATGCAAGCGTGATAGAAAGAAATGTGTCAGCATTAAATGTAGTCAACAGTCACCGCATAAACTGTTGGTACATGGACTCAGGAGACACAATGCACTTCAGCTATAATGAAGGTTGGTTGAAGTCACTAAAGTTGTCTGATCCTATAAACATCAGAGGATTAGGAGATAAAGTTTTAAATGCGACAAAAATACATGGACTCAGGAGACACAATGCACTTCAACTATAATGAAGGTTGGTTCAAGTCACTAAGTCGTCTCATCCTATAAACATCAGAGGATTAGGAGATAAAGTTTTATATGCCACAAAAGTCTTGAATTTAATTGTTAATAGTGGAAGTAACAGCAGTATGCACACCCAGGAGGAGCAGCAGCCAGGTAATGGTATGCTGGCTGTGGGGACTGTGGCCCTCATTCAGAGGCGGTCAGAGGATGCAAGCGGTCACTCAGAAACTGTGTGGCCGCTTGCATCCTGACCGGCCACCTCTCTTTTGGTCATTAGGCTGTGGGTTTACACCCACAGCTCTAATGACCACTAGGGTGATGGTCACGATGGTCATAGACCATCGCGACCTTCGGGGCTTACGACGAGACCCTAGGGTAGGGTCTCACTTGTCGTAAGCCCCGGAGAGCTTCTGGCTCCCCCAAACGGCAGGTGTTCCCATGGGAATGCCTCCGTATGGGCTGCCACACCCCCCCGGCCCGCCTTCCAAACGGGGCGAGCTGTCAATCAACATAGACAGCTCGTCCCCTTTGGAAAGAGACCCGCTACGACCGGCGCTGTCGGTCGTAGCGGGTCTCACGCATGCGCATGAAGGAGCCGGCTCCCTCGTGTGCATGCGCACTGGACAAACATCGAGGCGGCCGTGCAGTCGTAGACCGTATGGCCGCCTCTGAATGAAGCCCTGTGTCCTCCTCTCCCTTCCCTACCCCGGCTGCTGTGTTCCAGGGTCTGGTGAAAGTAGGAAAGAGCAGGTGGTCCCCTCCAGTGATGGGGGAACTGGACAAAAGGTCCTGGGCAGAGAAGGCTGGGCGCCGGCCACTGGTCTGCCATAGGCTACAATGCTGGTCCTCTCCAACATTGGTCGCCATATGAATGCAAACTGCTCCCCCCATCCCGTGACCTTGCCAACTCACTCTGTCCAATGCTATGCTGGTGAACTGTGCATGTGCAGCCAGATCATGCTTGCCGAGACCGCAATATCTAAGAGTACTGCACCTCTCCCCAACTCACTCATGCACTTATAACAGACCTGTATCCAACTAATTATACCAGCAATGTCTCATTACTGATTGGTGAAAAAAGATTGATGCCAATATAGAGGACACATCTGTGTATCTTAGCAAAATAGGCAGTGGCTGCCAAGGTAGAAGAGGCAGAGAGCTGAGGAGCAAAGAAAGCAGGTGGCAGGTGAAGAGGACAAGAGGACAGAGAATGAGGCAGGTGAAGGGGAGGAGGTGGAAGAGGAGGAGCAGGAAGAAGAGTAGGAGATAATTGAGCCAAATATGTGGTGTGCAGAGATAGTGATATAAACAAGTATGAGGAAGCAGCTAGCATACACATGAAACACATAACAGGTTTATGCAATTTTTCGTTCATGTTCTTTATATAAGTTGATCTTTTCCTATAGTACTGTCACATTGGATTAATTCATCTTCGCTTGCAAAGAACTTTTCAATTGGTAGGACTTGTGCCAAAATGAACTTTCTAAATTCACCACTGTTTATACTGTCCCCCACTGATTATACCAGGCCTACATCCAACTAATCATACCAGTATTGTTCGATTATTGATAATTACCATCATATTAATTATACCAATACTGCCTGTGTTGACTATACTAGCATTATTGCCAATGATTATACTAGCAATATCCTCATTAATTATATTAGTTTTCTCACCCAATTAACTTTATCCGGCCTGTACCCATTGACTGTACCATCAATGTTATCACTGTTTATACCAGCTCTGTCCTCCATCGATTGTGCCAGCAAATATGGCTTAAAGCATGCATAACAGATCTAATAAATCCCATAAAAGATACTTATAAAGCAGGGAAACACCCTGTGATGTCACTGCAACCGTCTATTCCATGGTTCTCAAAAATCAGTCTGATTTGTAAATTTTACATCAGGATTTGGCTGCATCAGTGTGAATAGAACTTCTGGAATTCATACATCTCTAAAGACACCATGACCATCAACTAGCTTATCAGATATTTTTCTTTATTCTTTAAATTGAATTTGTAAAAGGTTGGTATATTAAAGGGAATGTTCACTTTAGATACAAGAGGCAGATTTTATGTTTAGTGCCCATACAAAAACGTGCACACAATCACCTCATAGAGGGGTCTATTCATCATCACTTAATTTATACAAAACCAGGTATCTCCTGCTTACCTTTCACTTCCAATGAGGGACGCTTTCCCCATACACTGGTATGGGGACAGAAAGTCATCAAGATCCGAAAATACAATATTCTCAGAGCTTGACTGCTAGAGCATTTCCCATCCTCAGATGGTGTTTGCTCCCACTCGCAGCGTGCACCCCACTCCTTCCCTATAGGAAGGAGTCCCGGGTTGTGAAGAGGGATCCTTTTGGATCTCTCCGCCCCTGTGCTGCTCCTTCCGCCAGACATCGGGGCTTTGTGCGCCTGCGTCAACTCGGCAATGCTGTTTCATTGCTCCAAAAGGAGCAGTGAAGCCGCTTCATGGAGAAAGCTGATTTTCAGGTCAGCTGGCTCTGCGTCGGAGCAATGATGAATTGCTTCGGCACTTGCTGCAAGTTAGTATGTTAATTATTGGGGTTAGCTCAGACCCCGATAATTAACATAATGAATATACCCCAGAGTATGTTAAAACTACACTAATCCTACACTGTCTGAGAGTAACTAACAGGAATTGTAGGCGCTACTACCTAGGGAGTTCATTCCGAAGCAATGTGACAAATCAAATGTGTATGTCACAATTCCATTCTGTATGTACCATGACAATTTCTGAGCCATAGGTGACACCTTATAAAATGTACAGATTTTTGGCACTATGTAAATTATATTTCAGTCTTAATTATACAATAGAAATAACTGTTATTCACTTTTATATTTAAGCATATCCCCTATTAATTTAACTAATTTTAGCATTGATGTCTCATAAAAGAATCATATGTCAACAGTTGATATTAACTCAGTTATAGCCCTTAAAGAAACTGTATACAACATACTGAAATAAAACACATGACAACAGAAGTTGGTTGCAAATTTGTCAAATTTTATTGGACAATTATTTAAGTTTACTTGAAATGATTAAAGTTATTTGGTAGCGGACAACAAGAATGAACAACATAAAACAAGACATTCATGCATTCCAAACTCAGGGCCTGATTCAGAGCCGCTCATAAGCTACCGCTTGTTCGTTCCGAGTGATGTTTGCCCAACTGCGCATGCGTACGGATCATAATACGCATGCGCGAATCAGTCAGTGCGGCCGAAAATCGTTTGTTCGCTAAATAGCGAATGCCTGCTATTTTGAGTGACAGGAGGAGGCGTATGTGGGTGGTAACCGGGGAAGGTGCTTGAAAAACGGGGAGTGGAGATCCGAACGCAGGCGTGCTTAAAGGTCAAAACGGGCGTTTTATGGGTGTGCATAATTAATACAGCAGCATCATTGTCCACGTCACTGGGTTATTTTATAGTCAGAACTGCTCGCAAGATTGCGGTAGGAAAAACCAACCACAAGAATAGTGAGCAGTTCATACGCTGGTCGATGTACTCGATTAATCTAATAAATAGCGGACATGACGTAGGATGCGAGCGGCCAGGGGGTGTAGTTATCCAAAAAATTACCGCAAGTTTTGTTCGCTCGTTCAGACCTAGAGGCGTGAACAGACCGCAAAGAGCGAACAGTTCATTTGAATAGCCAACCCCTTTTTTCTGAACGAACGACCGCAAATAGCGTCCGGCTCTGAATGAGGTCCTCAGTCATTGGTGTACAAGACAGCCGTTCTTAACACCACTACGAGAAACTTCCAAAGAGGGGAGGGTTTCCAGCAGGCAAGAGAAGGAATGATTGACAGAGATCACTAATATGATCCTGCAAAATCCACACTTATCTTGTGATAGGCTGCCAGTCCACCACCTCATTACCACATTAACATATAAAAGAGAAAATGCTTAAAATTTTATAGAGGCCCTGCACTAACAGCCTGGTGGTTTCATTTTGCTCAAATCTCCCCACACCAAAAATATGTGTGAACCACTGACCTACTGATTCAAGAAAAGGACCACTGTTGCTTTTTAAAGAAGGGGGAAAGATAGTAAAGACAATATACAGTACAAGTAAATGTCTCCTTTAAGACAAATCATTTCACTAACATTAGAAATTTAGTTCACATGTTATTGTTTTCAGATGGTTTATGTGAATTTCAGACACAGCTGTATTTTAAAAAATATATCAGCCTGTAATTGCTCTTTCCCTTGGTTGTACCTCATCTTTTGTTTATTTACTTTAAATGAAGAAGGTGAAAAAAATGGTATACAGATGTGTCCACATATATCTATCCTCCGTGCGCAACAAGTCGCATTAAACATAATGCTTGAGCGCTGTGTGAATCGGTAGCGCTGTGCATCTTTTCAAGCAACTTTCTCCCTTAAAATGCATCTTATTCGCAAAGCGATGCAAATAGGATGCACAAGCAGCTTATGTTGAATAAAATGATATGTGGCATGCCTATATTCTGTGTGACTGTGGCTGTATCTCATACTACAGTATATGCTACGTTACAGCGTCACAGCCGCTGACACTGTAATGTAGCATTTATAGACATGCCGCATATCATTTTAATCTGCATAAGCTGCTTGTGCGTTCATGTTATTGACATTCGACATCATCTGAATGCTGACATTCAGACTGTTGACAGAAAGACAATAGAATGTTGGCAATGACAGAATGACAATAGAATGTCGGCAATGACAGTAGAATGTTGGCAATGACAGAATGACAATAGAATGTTGGCAATGACAGAATGACAGTAGAATGTTGGCAATGACAGAATTACAATATAATGTTGACAATGACAGAAAGACAATAGAATGTTGGCAATGACAGAATGACAATGTTGACAATGACAAAAAGACAATAGAATGTTGGCAATGACAGAATGACAACAGAATGTCGGCAATGACAGTAGAATGTTGGCAATGACAGAATGACAATAGAATGTTGGCAATGACAGAATGACAATAGAATGTTGGCAATGACAGAATGACAATAGAATGTTGACAATGACAGAAAGACAATAGAATGTTGGCAATGACAGAATGACAATGTTGACAATGACAGAAAGACAATAGAATGTTGCCAATGACAGAATGACAGTAGAATGTTGGCAATGACAGAATGACAGTAGAATAATTGACAATGACAGAATGACAGTAGAATGTTGACAATGACAGAACGACAGTAGAATGTTGACAATGACAGAATGACAATAGAATGTTGACAATGACAGAATGACAATAGAATGTTGGCAATGACAAAATGACAGTAGAATGTTGGCAATGACAGAATGACAATAGAATGTTGGCAATGACAGAATGACAATAGAATGTTGACAATGACAGAACGACAGTAGAATGTTGACAATAACAGAATGACAATAGAATAATTGACAATGACAGAATGACAATAGAATGTTGGCAATGACAGAATGACAGTAGAATGTTGGCAATGACAGAATGACAATAGAATGCTGACAATGACAGAACGACAGTAGAATGTTGACATACATTTTTTAAACGTACACTGCGCTTTGGTCATGGCTAACCAATGTATCAATATGTATAAAAGATATATCTATACACTTCCAATTTGATATGTATAAATACTTTTACTTTAAAATGAACACAAACATATAAATTGCACATAAGAAATAATCAAAGAAATTTACATCACAAGGATTCACAGTTGAAACATCTTCTGAGCAGTAGAAATATGAATACAATGTTGCTATTTAAAATAAATGTAGCTGGGTGTATTTAGTTCTAGCATGAAATGCTTGTTAAATAGCACACTACGGATCCGTATTAGAAGTAAGTTAAAATGTAGCCGTCTTTTTGTCAGTACCTGTTTTGTAAAGTAAATCCTAATATCTGTGCTGGCGTCCCAGCACAGAAAACATGCTCCGTTCAGCCACACTTTGCAAATCGCGGGATCTCCGAGTGGGCTTCTGGGTATTCCCATAAGTATGCAAGTTCACCAGCACGGATGCTGGTCATAGCTGTTGAAATAATTATCTCACTCTCTCTTAACTATGGATGTTTCAGGGAGAGCTATGCTGCTGCAAGTAGCTGGTGGATCTAGCTGCGTTAGTATGCAGCTCTGTTTTCTGGATTCAGCGGGAAAGTCACTCTTGGGTTTCTCTGGGCAAACAGGTCTCGGGCTACAGCAGAAGGATATAACAGCTGATGACATCAACGCGTTTCGTCTCTGAATCACAGAGACTTTTTTTTGTTTGATCTCTACCACTTGTGGTGCAAGACATTTTTTACACAATTTTAGGGTAAGGGTACGTCTTTGGTTAGGGTAGATTTAGGGTATGACATACTCACCTTGCCAATGTAAATATGGATGGTCGACATGTGGACTGCTGACATGACTGTCAATTCATACTACACTCACAAAAATTGTAATGGACAACATTATGCTATCTCATTATTCTAGTGAAAATTGTTATGTCTTCATGATCTTTAATACCAACTAAGCAGTTTATTATTTATTACTAACAGGATTACACAGCCACAATATTTTTGCGTCAGCGCTGGACAGATGAACGTCTGATTTTTGAAGGCAATAAAAGCATTACATTGGATCCCAGGCTAGTACAATTGCTCTGGGTCCCAGACACATACATTGTAGATTCCAAGAACTCCTTTTTACATGATGTCACTGTGGAGAACCGTCTTGTTCGGTTATTTTCCAATGGAACTGTGCTGTATGCCCTCAGGTACCATAAACCTTCCTAAATGTTATAATATAGAAATGTATTTTCTAGGGATATGTATAGTATATGTAACATTTTACAGATGAGCTAATATGTCTGCTGTAAGGATAGATAGGAGCACGGCATTTCGACCGTCGGCTTCCTGACTGCATCCCAGGAGCACTGCCCAATTCCACATTTTGGGTAGTGTTCCTATATATCCTACCCAATTCCACATTCAGGATTATGATGAGAATATGCAAGCCTGTATGGAATGTATGTGAAAGGCATTAGATACTTTTACAATGAAAGCAGTACAGAAGTGACTGTATGGCCTGCTGCCACCGCCGTGCACCTGACCACTGTTGAATTACTCTTTAATACTTACACTTCCATTGTAAATACAGCATCATTGCTAACAGTAGTACCCACGATCACATTGCTTATCTCATTAATCACCAATGCTCATACTACAAATTAATACATATCCTCTCTTTAGAATCACTTCCACTGTGGCTTGCAATATGGATCTGACAAAATACCCCATGGATAGACAGACCTGCAAACTACAGCTAGAGAGCTGTAAGTATATTATCCAATGTATGTGTTTTTGAGTTACTGAGCTACTAAGCAATGGAACATTAGCAAAATTTGGAGAAACTAATTCTACTGCCTGATGATACGTGCATTAACTAAATAAATAATCACAATAGTTAGGCACATAACCACTTTACTTGAAAGAAAAACTTTCACATAGTGTAAATTGATAGATCTAGGAATAACGTACAACAATAAAATGACAGATAATGTAGAATAAGGACATGGGGAGAGGGTAGGGCAACTCACTATCCTGTGGTGCAAGTGCTGGAAAATGTTCGACACTCAATGAGCCTGAACAAAGGGTAAGGGCAAGCTAAAATGATCAGAGTCACTTAATGGACTTGGAGAGAAAGACAAGGAGCACAGGTGGCATGGATAGTTCTAAGGGAGAAAAAAGAGTAAAGAGGCCCATGACTATGAGACCTTGCATAGCAAGAGGTGGAAGGGGTGAGCACACTTGGCGAGAGACCAGATCAAGTGCAGAGAGATAAGTGCAGATTAGGAGAAGGGCTGGTAGATTGTAATGAAAAGGTGTGGTTTAAGTGCACATTTGAAGCTAGCGAGACTGATATAAAGTCTGACTAGGTGAGGAAGTGAAATCCAGAGGAGGGGGGAAGAGCAGGAAAAGTTTTGGAAGTAGGGGTGAGAAGAGGTAACCAGGGTGGAGGTGATGTAGAGATCAGCGGGAGGAGTGGAGGGAGCCAGGGCCGTAACTAGGGTAGTGCGACCAGTGCCATGGCACAGGGCACCGCAGGGCAGGTGGCGCTGTTTGAGCATGTTAATTTTCCTGTTTATCATCATTCTCATTTGTAGCTTCCTCTTCTTTTATCCCCAGTATCTCCTGGCCTCCCCTATCTCTTCCCTGGCCCTTCCCCATGAGGCCATGGCCCTTCTTATGTCCTTATTTAAAAATGTGGGGGGCGGTGAGGTGGCGCAAATGCTCCCTCTGGCACAGGGCACCAAAAAGTCTAGTTACGGCTCTGGAGGGAGCGGGAGTAGGTGTGGATTGAAAAGAGGTTGGAGATTTAGGAATGGGAGGAATTATTAATGGCTTTATAAGCAAGAATAAGAGCTTTGAACTGGACTCTAAGGAGGTTAAGGAGCCAGTGAAGCACGTTGCAGAGATGAGAGGCCAGAGAGTAACATGAGATAAACAGCAGTGTTCAGGATAGATTGAAGAGGAGAAAGTCAAGAAAAGGGGAGGCCAGAGTGGAGGAGGAAATTACCGTAGTCAAAGCAGGTGATGATGAGTGTGTGGAAGAGAGTCATTGGGCCGTATTCAATTTGAGGCGAAAACGTAATTTTCACCTGTGTCAATTATCCCCGTATTCAATTATCAAAGAAATTGCCGTTAAAAAAAGTATGCGGCAGGTGATTTCTTCATTGTGGGTGGTAGCGGCAGGTGTATTTTTGAAGAACTTAGAAAAAACATTTTAGGGACTTAAAAATATGCTTGCACCCATTTTCATGTACCCCAAATGTGATGGCCATAGTTATTTTTCCCCAAAAAAATTTCTAAATTCTATTCTTCATCTGCTCTTCACAGGCGCATTTATGCACCTGCCGCGGCTATGTAAAAACCCCGACTTCCCTTCAGCATGCCAATTCGGGGGTACCCATAGTGATCCCCCATGTCAGGACAACTTTAGGGGGTGCTAGGATGAATTCCCAAAAATTGACCGGACTTTTTGCCACTTACCTTTCTGCCACGTCCTGATTCCGCAGCTTCTGAATTGAATACGGGGATAAGCGGGCACGTGCCCAATACTTTATCCTCTGTCGAACCTTCAATGTGGTGCGAAAAGTCCGGCATGCGAAAATCCCAGACTTTTAGCACCTAATTGAATATGGCCCTTAGTGTCATAAGGGGTGAGAAAGAGCCTGATCCTATATATTCTGCAGAGATGGAAACAGCAGGAGAGAGAGAGATTTTGAATGCTATGGGTTAAGGGGAGGAGAAAATTGAGGATGACACCCAGGCAACAGACTTGAAGTAAAAAGATAGTGGGGATATTAAGGGGCTTTGGATGGAGGGAAGACAATGAGTTTAGTTTTGGTCATGTTTAGTTTGACAAAGTGCTGGGACATCCAGGACCAGATGTCAAAGAGGCAGGAAGAGACACAAGAGAGAATGGAGGGATAGAGGTTAGGAAATTAGAGGTATATTTGAATAGCATTAGCATAGTAGTAGTATTGGAGACCAAAGGTGCTGATTAGGTTTTCAAGAAATGGGGTATAAAGGGAGAAGAGAAGGAGGACAAGGGCACATTAGGGACACTACCAGGTAAAGGGGGGTATAGAATCAGAGATAGACACAGAAAGGAATGGATAAAGAGAAAAAAAGAAAACCAGGAGAGGATAGACTCACAGAGACTAATGGAATGGAGGGTCTGAAGAGAAGAAGGTGATCAATAGTGTCAAAGGTGGCAGACAGATCTTAGTAGATGAGAATTTAGAAATGACTATTGGCTTTTGCAGTGAGAAAGTCATTGATAACCTTGATGAGGGCAGATTCTTTGGAGGGGAAAGAACAGGAATCATATTGAAGAGGGTCAAGTAGAGAGTGAGAGGAGAGGAATGTGGTGAGCCAGAAATATACAATCCATCCTAGTAGCTTAGAGGCATAGGGGAGAAGAGAAATAATGCAGTAATTATAGTGAAGGAATCTTGGTCACATGAGGTTTTTTAAGAATGGGTGAGACAAGGGTATGCTTGAAGGATAAGGGAAATAGCTAGGGCAATGGAGTTAAGGGTTTGGTTTTGGGTGGAGTTGTAGAGGGAGACAGCTTGTTCAGGGCAAGAGATGGTGGAGAAAGGAAAGAGTCCAGTGAGGAGAAGGAAAAGGAAGGTTCAATTGCATCAATAGCAACCTTGGGCCAGGGCTGGTGAAGAAAGATGCTAAGGGAGAGAAGACTATGGCCAGAGAGAAGTAAGGGGAGAGTTAATGAAGTCAGACCTGACAAAATAGTGGAAGAAGACTAGATCCAGGATGTCACTGCTGGAATGGAAGGGGGTGGAGATCCATTTACTGAGATCAAAAGAGGAAGAGACAGAGAGTATTTTTGAAGCATTAGCATCTGTGGAATTGTCAAGTGGTATATTAAATTATTAAAGGATATTTTAGAATAAGGGATGGAAGGTCAGGGTACAGAAAATGAGACAAAGCTATCTAGGAATAAGGTTGGGGGTGGTACTGGAGATGACTTCAACAAAAGGGTAGAAGAGATGGATTGAGTGGATCTCAAATGGGAAAAACAAGAGATAGGACGCACAGGGTAGAAGATGAAATGTGCAGCAGGGGAGAGAAGGATAACCACACCACTGTCTTGCCGATCATAAGGACGAGGGGTGTCCAAGAGAGAGACCACCGAATGAGAGATAGCAGGGGAAGTGATTATGATGAGCCTTTCCAATTTTCAATGTGCCTAAATAGAATATAGCAATGTCAATAAGGAGCCCTCATTAGTCTGTGTAACATGCACATTGCCTTATATATGAAGAGTTTTCCTTCTTATGTTGCATGCTATTCAAAAACTGTACTAATCAACCAATTAAAAGAAGTCATCTTTAGGAATTATTTGCCAGTTATTTTGTTTTTAATACGCATTACATTAAAAAGTTAGGAGCTGAGTGGCTGGCAGTTTATCACTTTTCCATTTATCACTTTCCAGAGCTTAGTACATCTCCCCCAACATCTGGAATAAACAAGAGGTATTTAGCATATATTTTGATGAGATTGTAAAAGTCCCCTCTACCATGTGACCTCCACTTACACTTCAGTTCTATTACAGTGCTTGTTGGTACCGGGCTATACGTTACTCTAATTATTATTATTATTATTATTAAAAGCATCTATAAAAACATACTAGTTCTCAAAGAAGTTCTAAAAAAATAGAGAGAAAAACAAAATGCTACTGTTTGGGGAAGATTTCTGCATAGTGTGACCGTGATAGGCACTGCTAAATAATTTAGCGACGAAGAAAATTCCAGGGCAGTGTGGGTAAGGGTGGGTTCCCATATATGTATTTTAGGCATAGCCATAATGGGGAAAAAAACATATATGTATATAGTAAATAGCAATATATTTGATTCTGATACCGATATATTTTTTCTTCTAGGGGGCTATACTGTCAAGGACCTTACATATACCTGGATGAGAGGAAATGATTCAGTACGTGGCATTAATACTTTGCAACTTGCTCAATACACAGTTGAGAAATATTACACTACAGTCACCACTGGAAAGGATGAAACTGGTAATGCTGGTTATTATAGCTTCTTCAAAACTTTTGTTATTTATAAATAAATCATATTAAGTTTTATATATAAATTTAATGTATATAATATCATGGTTGTTTAAGAAACAGGACATACAGTAATGCATATAGTGCATACAATATAACAAATAAATATAGACAGCAGGTGGAGACATATCCCAACTATTGAAATAGGAGGGAGCAACGGATGAATTGCTGCTTCATGAAAGGACAATGAAAAGTGTAAACGTCCTTCACCTTACATCACATTATGTCACGTTTATCAGTACTCCAGCAGCTGCAGTCTTTTTTAGTACAGTATATAGCCTTATTAGGAGACACACTGTAGAGACAAGCAATTGTAGATATACTGCAACACAATGCATTTATACTAATATAAAAAGTTACATATAGCGTACTGAATTTCTATATTTACTAAAAGTATTCAGACAATGTTGAAGCATTTTATAAGATATAATAATGTGGTTTTGTATTGTGTGATGGCTCCACTATAAGAGACATATTTTTTGTATGTGTTATAGGGGCTGATACTGATTTGTTAGCAAACTGGACACAAATTACTCGCAAAAAAAAAAATTGCCCGCAAAAACAACTTATTTCAGCCCATATGCAAAGCTCAAAATTTGTTCCATTCGGCAATAGTAGCATTTGCACTTGTGCACACTTACAGAACATCTCATTTGTCTCCATGTTGTAAACAATTTGTTTTATGACCAACACATCCATTTGCTATTATCAACTAAACCACCAAAACCTTAATAATAAAGCAGAAACAAGTCCATCATCTTGTGTATGGAACCAAAAAGTTTTGCTTAAACCATACACAAATGTGAACCCTGTAATATATGCACTAGCAATGAATAAATCAGTATCAGCAGAACACATATTTGCCTACTTTCTTGAAACATTGAGGAGACTCCTGAATCTCAGGGTGGCTCTCCCTGATGCCCGCTAAGGTAGGCATGTCTATCAGAGACGGGATCCTTGATGTGCGATCATGAAAATATGCTCCGGCACTGCCCAGTTGGCTGTACAACATCTAAACAGCCAATCACAAGTAGTTTGCTTGTTCTGGAAGCTGTCATCTTCATGCAATATTTGTACCTGTCCCTGAGCATCTGCATACACAGTAATACAGCTTTCTCAGATATGAATGTGTCTCTATCCCGTTCAGAAATGGCGCATAACACATACCATGTCAGCTAGTAGTGCATCAGCCCCATTGTGTTTTAACTGTTAGCATTAAACAGTGTTTTCTTTTCCAAAGGTACTTACCCAAGGCTTATTTTATATTTTGTGCTGAAAAGGAACATTATATACTTCATTTTGGAAACCTATATTCCATCATCTTTATTGGTTATCCTATCTTGGATATCTTTTTGGATTTCCAGAACTTCTGTTCCTGCAAGGACATGCTTTGGTAAGAGAATGGATAATGCATAAAATCACACAGATGTAAATGTATTATAATTGTGCGCTTCTACTTCGTATTCTACATATTTATAGTTACAATAACTAGAGATGTGCGCCGACCCTTGTGTTTTGGTTTTGGTTTTGGATCTGGATTCATCTTCATGTTTTGGTTTTGCAAAACCACCCTCAAATGTTTTGGTTTTGGTGTTAGAGATGTGCGGTCCAGTTCTCCAGAAATTTGAATCCACACGAATTTCATGATTCCGTACAGATCCGAGTCGCTGTTCTGATCTACTGAGGAGATCTGGACAGATCCGAGTCAAATTTGGAATTCAGATTTTAAATCCAAATTAATCCGAAATACAGATTTTAAATCCAAATTTCAGGTTTTGGATTGCAAAAATTACATGATTTTAGCTGTTTTAAAAACCAAAACATTATCTCACTGATATGTGCAGGCTGCTAGCTCGGGAGAGATTTGCAGAGAGAAAACATTGCAATCTTGGATGAGTAATCTCCTGCAAACGAGATACTTCGGAGAGATATCTCGTTCTGCTTCACCATCGGCCTACTCGTTTAGCCTCAAATCGCCTGTTGGTAAATTTGGTAAAAAAAAAAGGGATTAAATCACCCGAGTTTTGGCGAGTACCAGCAAGATAAATCACTTTGAAAATCGGGACCATCTCGAATCTTAGTAAATTTACCCCTAAGTCTCACAGTGATATTAGAGTATTATACAGAAATGTTAGTTATTGTGATTAGTACTGTATGTCTTTAGTGTTTAACGTGCTCCTGCATTCTATTGCTATAAACAATTTTATAATTATGTTTCATTTTCTTTTTGAAAATCTCTCTTAAATTTATTACTATATATGATTGCCTCCAAAACAGTATATCATGGTTTAAAAAAACAATTCTCTATATTTTATTACTAAATATGTATCTTCGTTATTTCATTTCAGGGGTCACAACTGTGCTAGCCATGACCACAATTTTGATGGGTTCTCGGTCAACATTTCCTACAGCCAATTGTTTTATAAAAGCCATTGATGTTTACCTCGGAATCTGCTTCACTTTTGTTTTTGGTGCATTATTAGAATATGCAATTGCTCATTATTGCACTGAACAGTATAGCATAAGAAACTCAAGTGAAAAAAAGGTAAGATAAAGGTAGACAAACATTGTAGTTATTCTATTCACATAATAGTACTGTAACTGTAGTAGAAAGAGATTTTTCTAGACTAGCAGCACAATTCAGTGTCCAATTGTCATGATCTATGTGTGTGGATTACGCAGCCGTAACCACAGACACACAAATTCTTCTATGTGAGTGTGGCTAGGTAAGAGGCATGTTACGAGTTTAGTATATGCCATAAATGACACCCAGTCACACCACAACAGAACCTACTCCATCTCACTGGCACAGTATACTCCCTAGCACAACAGCAAAAATGACATACATGTTATATTTTATATATTGGCATAAGCCCCCTAGACATGATCTCTGAGGCATCTTGTCCATTAGAATTACCTTTCATCTACTGTGTGTGGTCCAAAGAGAGGAGGAGGCATGTGGGTGTGGTGTGGGGTGATCTTCATGAATTGCATCATCGTTGACTCGCCCCTTGTGATGTTTTCCTGAAATTCCAACTTTGTAATGCTAGGAGCAGGGCTATGATGAAGCAATAATAGCAAATTGCATCATCATGCCCCATATCCTAACCAGTAGGATGCGGGAAAGTTGCTCACTTTCCCTGGAGCTGAGAGAGACTCCCCAATGTGGAAGTCTCCTGGAAGTCCTGGAAGAGCCGGCAAGTATGGTGTCACCTAACATTACCATAACTTAAAGTTCCTGGAAGCTCCTGAAACTTTGAATACTTTTTTCTTACACTACTAGTACTAGTCCCTTGGAGGACTTTTAACGCACATTGGGAAAGTGATTAATTCATTAGGTAGAGATGTGCGCAGACCCCGTGTTTTGGTTTTGGCAAAACCACCTTCAAATGTTATGATTTTGGCAAAACCAGCCTCAAGCATTTTGGGTCAGATTTAGTTTTGGATTTCTTTAAAATTGATAAAAACAGCTAAAATTATTTTAACCAGTTTACATACAGTCAAAAACCAGAGATTTGGATTTTAAATCCAAGTTCCAAACTTACAGAGGACCAGTGCCTCGACAAGGGTCTACTCAGAACCCCAAAAGTGATCCACGCCGGTACTCGACTGGACTTGGAACTCCACAGTTCAGGTTTATCATTAGCACACAGCACATGTGCAGCTATTGATCTATAGCTGCATCCAAAGTCATCTTCATCAACTTCTTCCACAGACTAAGCATTTTTAATGGGTCAGGAAAGAAGCTGATAATGACTGATGTCTCTGTCTCCTTCTTTTTAAAAGTAAATAAAGAAGTATTTTTTTTAGATTTAAACAAGAATGCCTCCCTTCCCTAAAATCTATAAGCAGCTCCAATGCTAGACAGTCTGAGTTGATTACCACTAAAACATAGAGAAAATGAGCATAGGTTCCAATTTTTAGGGGAGATTTATCAAAGCTTGGAGAGAGATAAAGTGGAGAGAGATAAAGTACCAACCAATCAGCTTCTGTCATTTTTCAAACAGCCTGTAAAATGAGAGTTATTGCTCCTCAAACTTTGATAAGTCTTCATAAAAGTAAATGAGCACTAATTAATACAGTGGCACCTGTAAAGGAAAAAATAGGGTTCTTAAAGGCATACATTTTTAAGTATTTTTTGTTTACAGCTCTTTTGAGAATAATGGGTGGAGTCTGGCTTCAATATGCTGAGACCCGTTATTACCCTATAGATGGTGAGCTCTGTCCCTAGCTAACCCTACCTTGTGATTCTGGATGTTGGCGAGAAGTCTGCTCCACTTCACGGAGTACTTGGATGGGCAGCCGGGTGAGCCCTGCCATTAGATGGTTCTGGCTGACTTCTTGTCAGTGCTGCGGCTTCAGCTGCAGACAGCTCCGTTGTGACTGGCCTAGCAGGCTAATGTTGATGACATCACTGGGTCACTCAGCGAGTAAATAGTGCGGCTTGATTGCAGTAGTGCCGTGGACTTCCACACTGGCCTCCAACGCGTTTCGTGCACCTGTTCAGTGAGGGTTAGACCCTTTCTGGAGAGTAGGATCCTGTAACAAAAATGAGCAGGACCCCCTTTCCTATCTCCTGCTCCTTAATAAGCAGCACTGACTCTCTGGGCTGTGGGTGCCGGGTATGGTGAAAAACAGGAAATCAGGTCCCCCAGTGGTTCCAGTAAAATGGTGAACAGGGTACTTTGATCCCTGCCTTATTATACTAATATATAATACATTAGTAAATAAAACATAAACATGTGGGTTAAACTTTATTATTTAATAAATAGAGCACGTAAGTATATTAGGAGGTGTATATATTGCACCCAGTAAAGTGTAGGTGCACGTACACATTTATAATGACTAGTAATAAAGCAGATGCATACACTGCACATGTAGAGGTAAGTGCATCTTCAGATACGTACAGCTTAGCACTAGTCCACTTTACATTTGCGCAATGTCCAACCATTTTACTTCTGATTCTGCATTGGACCTAAAGTGTACAGAATTTCATAATTCCATATAAATAAACAATGATAACAACAGTATTAAAGATTTCCAAAGCACACAGGCTGAATTATAAGGCATTCTCTTCATTTGCAATTTCTGCAGTAAGATACTTTATCCAACATAATTGCATCTGCATTCCAATGTGCTCGTACAGTATGTATCTATGGTGGAAATGTATCTAAGCTTGGAGAGAGATGAGGTGAAAAGAAATATAGTATCAAAACTTGGAGAAAGATAAAGTACAAACTAACCAGCCTCTAACTGTCATTTTACAGGCTGTGCTAGAAAAATGTCATAAGCTAATTGGTTGGTACTTTTATTTATTACCAGTTATATATATAGTGCACACATATTCTGCAGCACTTTACAGAGAATATTTGCCTATTCACATCAGTCCCTGCCGCAGTGGAGCTTACAATCTATATTCCCTACCACATGCTCACACACTTACACAACAGGGTCCATTTTTTTTTTTCGTTGGGAGCCAATTAACCTACCAGTATATTTTTGGAGTGGGGGAGGAAACCTGAGTAACCGGAGGAAATCCACTCAAGCACAGGAAGAATATACAAACTCCACAGTTAGGGCCATAGTGGGAACAGAACCCACGACAATGCTAACATTTAACCATCTGTGCTGCCCTTTTGGTACTTTAGCTTTGTCCAAGATTTGATAAATCTCCCCCTAATTTAGTAAGGTAAGTCAACTTTGTTTATCTGATTGAAGTACCCAATTAACATTTCTATTATACTATTATATATAATTTTATGTAACCTTTTGCGTTTGCTCTATTTTAGAATTCACCTGAAGGACAAGAAGAAAATGTTGTTATTCCCATCAATCTGGTCAGAAAGAACAGTCAAATAGAAAACAATATGGCAGAGACTGATGAAAATAAATTAAAAACAAACATAAAATTAAGATATTGGTTTAAAATCCAAGAAAAATTTGACACATTTATTGATTTATTTTCAGTGAAAAACCCTGAAAACATTGATCGTTATTCAAGAATTGTTTTTCCTCTAATATTTCTGATCATTAATTTATTCTACTGGTGTTACTATCTTTATTTTTAATGTAGTGGTTTTTTAAAAAAATATACATTAGTTGAAGACTATGCAGACTTTATGGTTGCAAAGCCTAAACTTTATTAATTTTCAAAGTATAAACAGTATTTTTCTACTTACATGTTAATTTAACAGATACATTTTTATTTTTAAATAAAATTCCCCAAAAACTAGGAAAAGTCAGCATCTAAATAAATGAAATAATTTATATTGTTCCTAATATTCGGTATGAAGGATTGCTATCATTTTACTGCAAGATACTTATGTAAAAGTTACAGATGTGTCCTCATACACCTAGCCTCATTAGGCCATATGGCGCCAAATGCCTGGCACGACTGGACTGCTCTGAAAGGTATAGTGTAGCATCTTTTTCTTACAAAGTTGCATCCTATTTATATTGCAGAGGCAGTGAACACCACTCAAAGTGAACTACAGACACTGGGCTGTATATTTAACTGCACAGGAAATAGTTTTATACAAATACAAAGTTGCAGATGAAGCACAATAGGACTTGCAATGAGAAATAGCCGCAGACGCTGAATTGTAGCACTTCATATACAGATTCAGGCTCGTTCGCACACAGCTGTACAAATGTCGCACATATATTTTATCAGTGCAGTCTAGCGAAGTAGTTTTGTCACTTGCAGTTGGTTTATTTGTGCGAATAAGATGCACATTTAGAGCAAAACAGACACGTGGCATGGCTTAGTCACCCGGGACCTGGTGCACCGAGAGGGTTTGTTCGGTGCGACTGAAGCCACCGACACACACAGTGTATGATTTAATATAGGCGAATCAACAATTTATACATATTTTAAACACGAAATGTTTTCTTATTAACCAAACATTTCCAATCAAGCAGGCATGAAGTTTACAGACTGGCATGAATTCCAATAAACACTGGAGAATGCCTTGTTTATAATAATAATAATAATAATAATAATAGTAAACCTGTTAATCTTGTCTATAAGAATTTGTGCATTTAAGTATAACAGAAATAATATGTCAATATCTGTCAAGAAGGGCACTTTGAGGGCAACTGCCCATCGCTGGAGAGTAATCTCAAATAATAGCAATACAGTATGCATTGTGGGAATTTCATGCCAAGCAGATCAGGGAAGCACTTTATCTTGACTCTGGTGATTTTGCCACCAAGCATCCTGAAGCCATAACTCTAGCATTCATAGATGTGCAGTACATAATGCAGGTACTAGTAGATGTTTTTAACAGAGGATGGTATCTATGGAAGGTGCTAATGAACCAGGAAACCCAGTTCATGAGAGTGGTACTGTAAACATTATGGGAGAACCACAGAGTTAGGGTGTTTAATTATTGTCATAACCACCCACAAACTAATGGATTTTGTGAGTGACCTGAAGGCTCTATTACAAGCATACTGTATGTACATTGGATTTGGAGCAGGCCCTTTAGGTACACTTTTTTACTTACAGATATATGCCCCAGGGGTCAAACAAAGAGAGAGACAGCCTCTCTATTACACCCAGCTAAATTCTATACAGCCAGCCCCCAATTTAAATTGACCAATCCTATTGCTCAAGCCTAACAGAACCAACTACAACTTAATCCCATGTGTCCTGCAGGACCTTGGAGTGCACAAACCTGGAAGTTTATGACACCTGTCATATAAAATGTAATCCGTGCTCTAGAAAAAAAATATATAATATAAATTATGGCCCTAGGGAAAATGTGCAAACATTGAAACATCAGACTGAACAGGTTCTCCTCTTTTCTTTGATTAAATCTCTGAGTGCCGCCAAAATTGTATGTATATATAGCTGTATACATTTTAAAAAACTGAATAATCTTAGCCTAAATTGCCCAATGCAGTAATGAGGACTGTTTTCTTGTTATAAATTCCGAACCATCACCAATCAAAAAAGAAATCTAATGGAAAGACACAAATAGTGTAATATGTTTACTTTTGGAATTAGCAAAACCACTAAGGGGGAGATTTAATAAAGCTTGGGGGGAGATAAAATTGGAGACAAATAGCACCAACCAATCAGCTAAAAGATGTAAACCATAAACTTCTTAAAAAATACATAACTAAAAATAAAGACACAGATCAAATATACAGTATGCCATTCAAAAATAATGGGTCATCTTTATATATTTGTACAATAATGAGTATGGTGGCAGAGGAAAGAATGGCAAATGAACTGGCACCCACTTGATTTAGGCAAAAGATGTCAACTAAGGCCAACTGTCCCAAGTCAAGGGTAAGTGTGAAATTACTGTAAATACTTGCAAGGGCCAATTCTCCCTTTCAAATCAAGTGAGGGGGTATCCCACACCCATGCCAATGCACTATTTGGGCCCACTCTGTTGAGAGGTGCCTCTGCCCCCAGTAGGGTGAAATCAGCCTAACCAGTGCATTGAAGGGGAGCG
Source organism: Taudactylus pleione (assembly GCA_031769625.1). Lineage (NCBI taxonomy): Eukaryota > Metazoa > Chordata > Amphibia > Anura > Myobatrachidae > Taudactylus > Taudactylus pleione. The sequence continues at coordinate 1,036,187 of JAUIMM010000863.1, read as the reverse complement.
CACCACTCATACTGCAGCAAGATGGACGCTTTATAGAATGCTGCTCTTTCCCTGCCCTGACATAAAGCCTACACGAGACACAAAAGGGAAGGGAGGTCAGGTTCAAAGAGGCAGAAAAACATCACAGACCTACCCACACTCCTACTAACCACTCCCCTTAACAAAACATTCAACAATCCCTATCACTATGCGACTGTTCATCACTTAACAAACCCCCCCCCAACTGTATTAACCCCATCCATCCCGGCCTAGGGGTTTATGTGCCTCTGTTCTAACCAAACCTCATTTATCTTAAAATCAAATTCCAACAGAATACAGTTGAGATGCGAAAGCAACACAAAATACATCCTCCGCCCTTAAGGTGCATACACACACAACGATTTTGTTACCGACGATTTTATGAACGATTTTATGAACGATTTTCTGTCAGATTATCTGTCAGATCTTTTAAAGTGTAATGAACGATTTTTTTGAACTACAAACGATTTTTGCATATTCCCTTAATGAAAATCGTTGGGTTGACAAGTCTGACTGAACTACAAACTACAAACATGAACGCGCATGAATGATTATCGTTCATCGTTTCACTCAGAAAGTGAAAGATTTTTTTCAAATGATTATCCTTGTGTGTTTATGCAGCTTTAGTGTTTTTTTTTCTGCATTAGTGTTTTACACAATTGATTCATAGCCCAGCATTTTGACCCTCTAAAAAGTATAGAATTTATCCTCTATCCATCTAGGCATGTATATAAACTGATCTATTAAATCATCTAATTTGAGAGGAAAGAAAAAAAATTACAGTTTATCAGGTTTATATAACATAATGTTTTATTTTTGTAAGATTTTACTACATACTAATTAGAGATGTGCGGTTTGGTTCTCCAGAAATCAGAATCCACCCGAATTTCATGAATCCAGGTCAGATCTGAGGCCCTCATTCAGACCCACTCGCGAGCGGCTGTCCGCTCGCAAGTGGGTCGATGGTCTGCACTGCACATGCGCACGACGGAGGGAGCTCCGTCGTACGCATGCGCGAGACGCGACGAGCGAAGGACTTTCCTTCGCTCGTAGTGTCTCATAAAAGGGGGCGTGCTGTCGATGTTGACTGACAGCACGCCCCCCTTTGGTGGGCGTACCGGGGGCGTGCCTGCCAGACGGAGGCGTTCCCAAGGGAACGCTTACCGTCCGAAGCCGGCTCCACTGACATCACTAGTGATGTCAGTGGGAGTGATTTTGGCTCTGATAGAGCCAAAATCACTCCTGGCCTTGCGGTTGAAAAACTCAACCGCAGGCTTCTGCTCGCAGTGGTGATGGTTGCGATGGTCAAGACCATCGCGACCATCATCCTGCACGCTCGTATATGCTGTGGGTGGTGACCCACAGCTATACGAGCGTCCAGAAGGACACTCCATAGTAATGGAGGTGGGCCCTGATTCAGAGCGAGCGCTCTGGTCAGAGCGTCCGGCTCTGAATCAGGGCCTGAGTCATGATTATGATCTTCCAGCGGTTTGGAATTTGGATTTTATATCCGAATTGCGGATTTTGGAAATATTACATGATTTTAGCTATTTTTAAAAACTTTTTTAGCAATGTTTTTTTAAAAGAACCCAGATCCAAAACCAAAACACTTGAGGGTGGCTTTGCAAAACCAAAGCACGAAGATGAAACCAAAACACAGGGGTCACGCACATCTCTAATACTAATATTATCAGTGTCAACAGTTGTGTTTCGTCCCCTTCTGCTCATGGAAATGACATAATTACTGACCTCTCACTGGGTCAAGCACATTGATTGTAGTAGTCTCCTGTCTTATTGCTCTCATTCTATCAGTCACCATACTACAGTGATTTCGCATAAATGTGCACATAAAAAACTGTCAACTCCCCACTCGCGCTCAAATAAAGAAAACAGTTGTAAAGAATAGTCATGTTCCTCTATCTGAGAATGTGTCCAATGTCAGACTCCGAAGCACTTTGAAGTAACAATCTCCACACAGTAGTCTCCCAGGTAATGGATTCCAATCCTTTTCTACTTTTCAGATCAGTGTTGAGACGTGTAGCTCAGCCACCATGCATATAGACTATGCACTAGGCATATACTGTACATTGCAAAAAGAGAGGGAAAAGAATATAGTGTAAATCTTTTTAATTAGATATACTGTATCAAGACATCATTAAAACTGTGTATCTAAATCCAGAACAACAATTAAAAATTACAAAAGTGTGTTGGTATAGACACCAGATGGAGTCCCGGTTCACTCCTGCGGGCAGCTTTCTGTTTTCACAGTGAATAAGAACCACATATGTATTGTTTATTAATGTGACATAACCAAAAAATAAGATGTATGAGACAGTGTAAGGAAGCGAGCATGGAGCAAACATACAGTATGTGAGGAGAACATGCAGAACAATGAGAAAAGACAATCCAGATTAAAATATGTTGGCATAAATAGAACTCATAAGAAATACCAAACTATAATAAATGTGATAGTATATGGAAGGCCAAAACTACAGTAACTAGGCTGTTGGTAGCTGAAGGGGGCCAAGAGTGATGGAAAAAGCAAGGATTCCAACAAGAAAACAGGAAATAACCAGTGCTTCAACCAGCAACAAACCAGTTGAAGCACTCTCCAGTCAAACTGAACACAAAGATGTTTCTTTCTGTTTTTTAAGTGTATACATTAATAAAAGCTATGTTTTAAATCTATTAAACAAATGATGATATAAAAGTGTGCCCCCAAAAAGGAGTCTTCATTACTATCCTGCTATAGAGGATGGTTAGTGTTCGTATATTTTAACACATAGATGTGTCAGGGGATCTAAGGTTCCTACGGAATTTATATAATGTGTTTGAGTGCAGGAATCCTGCTAGAATTGACACGCTCCTGCAAGAATTGACACCATAGAAACTTCATGAAGGATTGATCCTGACAGTCAAGCAGCGAGCTTATATTGCAAAAGGAAAACAATGCAAAATCAAATCTGAATCTAACGTAAATGGGGTCATTTCAAAATGAGGGATATAAACTAATAAGAGCTAGTGACTCTGTTGTACCAGGTTATACACCACTGAACTGGAAGATTGAAGCTTCTGTGAAGGGGAAATACTGTGGGTTACTCTGAATGATAAGGAAAACAGGAAGATCACAGCATTCTTTAAAATCTTAAATAATTTCATCATTAGAAAAATAAATGCATGGCGCATATCAGTCCTATCCCATACAATATTTATTTTAGTTTTAGACTTTGTTATACAACTACCTGCTGTGGACTACTGATTCTTGACTAATCCTTACTATTCTGTCTGACAATTGTTGTGTTGTGAGTCCTTCCCTTGGTTACTACTATATCTGTTTTACTATGTCCAGTAAATATAATCCCAACCGGCTCATCCTGTCCATCTATGTAATTTCCTGTCCTGGAATTCCAAACTACTTCTGTTATTGATCAGCAATCACATGGTGATCATTACATTCTTAGGGGCTGAAGAAGGGTTGGAAGTAAAATGGATTCATATTACTCAAAAGTAAAGTGTTTGGAAAAATAGTGAATCTTGTACCTCTTCAGGGGCAGCCAATTAATCTGGTTTACTACAAGTTATCATCATCATGTACGTGAACCTGACCCATATTAGGTAATAAAGTTACACCTCCTAACAGGCGTATATATGCTTACTTGCTGGTCTGGATAGCCACACTTACATATACATGTAAGTATATGTTACTATATTATGTTGCTGTAAGTATATGTTACTATATTATGTTACTGTAAGTATATGTTACATATACATGTCCTTACTATATTACCCACATGAGAACACCATGTCACTCCACTACTTCAAGTCTCCTGTCATTAGTGGAGATACAATTAATTCTCTCCTTTGCATGAGCATGCACAGAGAATATACACAAGATAAAGACACAGGAGATCATAATAAAAGAAACAGGAACACTTTCATTTCAAATAAGGAACTAATAATCCTGAAAATGGTTGGCCCAGTTTATTTTGGATCTGTGAGAAAGAACTTTTAGAGCTCTTCTCTTCTCTTCTCTTCTCTTCTCTTCTCTTCTGTTAGTTATTGCTTGCTGGTCAAGAAATATGTTTTCTGGAGTCTTTCTCAGAAATGTCTAGGATAAAAAGGACAAAGGAGAATAAGGGTCTGACAACAAATAATAGTGGAAGGTAATATGAAGCCCCCTATTTCCTTCCATTCTGCATGGAGCAGGGAAATGGTCTTCATCAATTTGCCTGCTTGGAACTTGAGAGGTGTTATGGGGGTGAATAGGGTGGTCTGACATATTCAGATCTGCACAGAGAAACATATATACATGTCAAAACCTTATCAATTGTGGGGAACTGAGGGAAAGTGGAAGTACACACTGATGATGATGATGTCTAACTGCTTCTGATTAGATGAAGTTGATAAGTGTTTTTTATTAAACGTTATAAAATTGTAGCATTTTGAGAAGAACTGGCACTTGTGGGAACCTGTTTGCCTTTAATCCTGCACCGAACGAGAGGGATCCATAGTTCTATCTGTTCCTTAGGCGTAATATCTGGGTTGATGAGTATAACGGTCATCCTCAGGGGCGCCGAGAGGGGGGGGGAGCAGGTACAGTTTACCCGGGCCCGGGCTACCAGAGGGGCCCGGAAGGGGCCCGGGTCTGGCGCCACCCCCCCTCACTTCCTCCCTCCCTCCCTCTGCAGCACTGCAGCGGGAGATTGCTTGCGGCTGCTAAGTAGCAGCCACAGCAATCTCCTATGCCTGAAGGGGGGAGCGATCACACTGATCGCGCCCCCCACTGGCTTTGCGCCGGGCTGAGGGGCTCACAGCGCCCCCTCCCCGGTGCGCAGCGGCGCTTTGCGGCGCTGCAAAACACTATTTTTTTTCAAGGAGGTGTGGCCACGCCTTATGAAATTAGGCCATGCCCCCTCTTTACCGGGGCCCCGCGTTGCTCTCTACGCCCCTGGTCATCCTACATGCAAGACAGCCATGTCTTTATATGCTTGTGAAGTTCTTTGTGATTGCATTTTGTTATTCAATTTTTAACCTTTTACAAAGGTATCTGCTCTACTGGTCTCTCTTTTCCCATTTCTTTTATTTCATTGATGTGTTGTGCCTTTTACTTCATGAGTAGCACATACCACATCTCCAGAAGGATATAAATACATTAGAGACTGTACAAAGAAGGGCAACTAAAATGGTGCAAGGTCTACACCATAAAACATACCAGGAAAGACTAAAAGATCTTAATATGTATAGTTTGGAGCAGAGAAGGGAAAGAGGGGACATGATAGAAACATTCAAATATATAAAGGGTTTTAACAAGGTAAAGGAAGGAGACATTCTTCAAAGAAAGAGAAATATTAGAATAAAAGGACATGTTCTGAAACTGGAGGGTGGTAGGTTCAGGGGAAATTTGAGGAAAAATTACTTCACAGAAAGGGTAGTGGACAAGTGGAACAGCCTCCCATCAGAGGTAGTAGAGGCTAAGACAGTAGAGCAATTTAAACATGCATGGGATAGACATAAAGATCTCCTTCAGAAGAAGTAAGGCTCAATAAGGGTTGAGGTAACAATATGTTTAAAAATGGGGCAGACTAGATAAGTGATTCTTATCTGCAGTCAAATTCTAAGTTTCTGTGTTTCTATATTAAGAAAGAACGAAAAGTATCCTGAGATGGGACCAGTTTATATGTAAAGAGTACTCATTTTTGAAAGATCACCAGAAGTGGGACTATACATGAGAAGAACTATTGGAACAAATCTAGAGTGATTGACTTTTATATATTATATGAGAATTTGGTATAGGTTTTTGCGTATTGATTGCATTTTATTACGTTTAATGTATGGAGTTCAAGTGAACCTCCTTCTAAATGTTATCCTGCTGCATCTGATTACCTATTTTTAGCACATAATTACAGTTTTTATTGTATGATAAGTGGTTTTTATCAGTGATAATTGTTGACTTTTTTTAATAAATGAGGAGAGTTATTCTTGCTGTATTCATGAGGTCTTTTTTTAATCAGTCTTAACAATGAATGCATATTTTTTATACAATTGGGTTCAGTTTTAATATTAGTCCATAAATTCCCTATCATACAGACTAGGGCCCATTTCTGGTCAAGAAATATGTTTTCGGGAGACTTTCTTAGCCAGAGACAGGAATATTAAGGCTCTGAAAGAGCTTCCCCATATGGCTGAAGTTATCCATGCCTAGAGGGACAGAAGCATGCACAATTTGTGACAACACGATGTGTGCATATGAATACTTTGTCTCCTGCTGCAACACTATAAGCAAATACTGTACCTGACGAAGCTTATCAATGATCAGAGGGTTTTCTTATAATACTTTACCTGCAGAGTCAGTGGGACTAGTCATTAGCAGCCAAGGGATTAGTAATGAGTAGTAGATTATGATACCGATTGTATCTAAAAAGCAAGTATAAATAACTAGTTGTGTTCCTGTGAAAATTTGCCTGGTATAGTGCCATGATGGAGGCTGCACAATGATGCCATGTCTAGGTGGTAGGAAGTCAAGTTTTGCCCTGTAGAAACCATTGTTGTTACAGCCCAGTGTGGTGCATTTGGCTTTGATTCTGGCATTGGTCCATTCAAATATGTGAATATTTAAAATGGACCAATAAGAGACCAGCAAAACAAGCCAGTTGGAGATTGCTGCTGCCATTTTAGATTTTGGCACGTGACAAGTCATATGACATTCCTCCAATGGCTTATATTAGCCATAATGAGCTCAAAGTCCTCCCAAAGAAAGAATCCATAAGATGCCATTCTGAACAGGAAAAGAGGCAGGTGCCGCTGGCTGGAATGGGTTGGGAGAAAAAGGACAAAGGAGAATAAGGGCCTGACAGCAAGGAGACAATAGTGGAAGGTAAAATGAAGCCCCCTATTTCATTCCATTCTGCATGGAGCAGATAAATGGTATTTGTCATTTGGGGGTGGGGGGTGGAAAAGGTGGTCTGGCAGATTCAGATCTGCACTTAGTTCCATTTACACATGTCAAAAGTTTATCAATTGTGGGGACTGAGGTAAATTGGAAATACCGCACTGTACACACCGATGAAGATGATGTCACCAGCACCAGCTAGTTGCTTCTGATTGGCTAAAGCCAACAATTGGTTTTTTATCAGTGATTATTGTTGATATTTTGTCTTTTGTAAATGAGGAGAGTTATACTGAACTTCAGTGAATGCATATTTTCATACAATTGGGTTAATTTTCAATATTAGTCCATAAATTCCATACCAAACACACTAGGTCCCATTTTTGGTAGAAGCTAATTAACCTACCAGTATATTTTTGGACTGTGGAAGAAAACTTTAGCACCCAGAGTAAAACCGTGCAAGTATCGGGAGAATATATTCCTGGTCGGAATCAAGTCCATGACACTAGCCCTATGGGGCAGAAATACTAATCACAGTGCCCCATTTTCTGAGTACTCAGGGGCATAGCATGGGCAAAGGGGCTGATCTGACAGCCAGCAGCAGTGAGGGAGACTCAAGTTGGGGTGGTTTGGCAGTAATTTGTTTTTCAAAGTAATAAGTAATCATCTAGAACCATTCCTCACAGGACGGCTCAGTAATGATTGATGCACCAACCGAAACGGTCCTATTCCTGTGCACAACTGTCCGCATGCTGCCCATTGTCTTTCTGCTTCCATAGGGGCATATCTCCTTCTCTGTTCAGTACACATGCTCCTCCCAGTACCTCTACTCCTCCTCTCCTCCTTTCTACGTACAACTGCTTCTTCTCCTGCTTCTCTAACCATCTAGGTGTCTGCATCCATTACATCCCCAGTCTATGGGGTATATTTAATAAAGTGAGAGTTTTAGGAAATGGAGATGTTGCCCATAGCAACCAATCAGATTCTGCTTAACCTTTAACTAGCACCTTCTAAAAGATAATAGTTAGAATCTGATTGATTGCTATGAGCAACATCTCCATTTCTTAAAACTCTCACTTTAGTAAATATACCCCTGTATGTCTTTATCAACACCCAGTTGGTTTCTGTCTCCTCTTTATGTGTGTCTGTCTTTCTTTTCACCTCTCTGTGTCTGTCTCTCTTTTTACCCATCCTATAATATCTATCTCCAACTCATTTCTACCTTTTTCCTCACACCACTGTACCCAAAACATGTCCCATCCCACCTGGAGATCCTGGATAGAAAGTAGAAGTGGGAGAAGCAGTGGCATCACAAGAAATTGCATTCTTGTGGCCCCACCTCCTGCTGTGAAATGCCACAATTTTGCAGTGAACCTTGTGTGCACTTTGTGAATGATCTTCATTGTTTTCTTTTCTTGATTATTAATATAATTGGATCCCAGGCTTCTAATTGTATTGTATTTCTCTAAAGGGGGGTATCCACTTAGCGATTTTTATGAACGATTGAACGATAACAATCGTTTGATCGTTCAATCATTTGCAAATCATTTACAAATCGTTTGCAAAAATGTCTAAAACCACCAGCGAAGCACGTGCCCCCTGGTCGTTTAGACATCTATGATCTCTCCAACATGCTGGTCAACCTGACGATATCATCAGGTTCAACATGTTTCCAGGTGATTGATGACCCTGCACTGAACGTCTGTTCGTTCAGTGCAGGCTCATCACACAACTGACAAACGACTGCACGATTACAATGTCGTAATCGTGCAGTCGTTTTCAGATCTGGTAGTGGATACCCCCCTTTAAAGTTAGTAAATTGTAGAATTAAAAAACCCAACAATTTTTGTTTAAAAACGCATTATTAGTTTACACCTCATGGGTTTATTACATTTGTGTCTTTCCCAGCCTTCTGCAAACCTCTTAGAGAAATAACAATCCACAATCTCTCTTCAACAATCTTAGATTTCATTTTATATTTATAACTATACAATGATGGTTAAGAAGTATATTTTTATTGTGGTGAATTACACAATATCAAATAAGACATAGATCTTTTTCTTACTGTTACCTCAAGGAGCATATTGATCGCTCTGGGTTTTTGGGACTATACATTTTCTGATTTATTGCTAAACTCAATTGGAAGAACTTGAACTTTGTGACATACAAAAGAAATAAATACAGCAATTTAGCTTACCCTCTAGCACCTTTTACCTCCATCACAAAAATCTGGACTGTAGTAAAATCACTGACAATTTATATTTTAAAAACATTTATTTGTTTTCACTGTTTCACATATCTTGATTATGTGGTTTAAAGATACACATATATATTATACATGAAGTCTTCCTGTAGTTTCAGACAAATGTCAAGAAAACAGCACAAGTACAATATTGTAATGAAACATATGTAGACTAAAATAGTGATTTCCTAATCCAAATCACACCAGCTGAAGTTCATTGATCTTAGCATTCATGTGGGCCTGATACAGAGATGTACTGTACGCTTATGCAATCTCATCTACAATAGCTGCGCAAATATGCTAATGTTTCTAAAGCATACCCGAGCATTGGGATGCCCACTGCTGCCTTCTCATATCCGTCTGAACGACGTACAACAGCGTGGTAACATCGATGTAGTTTGGGCAGCCAATAACGCATATGCAGCACGTCTGACAGCCACACACACGGCAGCTCTCCTGAAACGCAAGGAGTTTGCAATGGTTAATTTGTACATGCTCATTAAACGGCGAGACACGTCCTCATTACCTCCCCCAAACGCTGACTACCTGTCACTCACTTTGCAAATGGTTCCTCTGTGCGCTTGTAATCACAAAACAATTGCTGCGCATTCACAGTGTGGCTTACATGCTTGAACAATGGCAAACGATCGCTCGATCTGCGGAAAAATCAGCATTGCATACATCTCTAAATCAGAAATTGGGAGCGCTGTAGTACCAGTATGAATGTATTTAATGTCTAAAATGCAAAATATATCAAACCCTATAAGGTACAATATAATTATAGTAGAAAATATCTGACCTAATGGACCTAGGTGAATATGAATAGCTGACAATACTGGAATAACTAAATAAGTAAGCAACAATGTGGCCACATAAAAATAACCATAAAAAATAATTAATAAATAAAAAATAAAAAAATTAAAATTAAAAATACATATAAAAAAATAGTCTAGACAGAACCGATGAGGATCGAAAATATAACTTGAGTACAACAGGAAAAGTCATGTAATTTAGATCACAGGTAAAATCCAATTGGAGTAATGATCCAGCAGTGCAGAGATGGATACATATTGTAATACTTGTAACTTAATTGGAATACATTTTTAGTATGACAGATGAATGCATAGTAATATCCTGCAAACAGGGAACAATTAGTAGGTAACACGATTAATAATCACATGAGTGATCCTGCCACTCATGTGCACAACCAACAGCATTTGTCAGACATCACAGATCCCATCGGAGGTATACGTAGGAGAGGCCTCTCCACTTTCAGTGCTGGTTTAGCACAATCACGGCAGCATTGTTCTGCATTTTCTTACGAGAGACTTCTGAGACATGGACACACTTGGAGATCACAGGTACACATCCACCAATGTGGATTATTAATCGTGTTACCTACTAATTGTTCCCCGTTTGCAGGATATTACTATTCATTCATCTGTCATACTAAAAATGTTTTCCAATTAAGTTACAAGTATTACAATTTGTATCCATCCCTGTACTGCTGGATCATTACTCCAATTGTATTTTACCTGTGCTCTTAATTACCTGACTTTTGCTGTTGTACTCAAGGAGTTATATTTTCAATCCTCATTGGTTCTGTCTGGACTATTTTTTATATATATTTTTTAATTTTTTTTTATTTATTAATAATTTTTATGGTTATTTTTATGTGGTGACATTGTTGCTTACTTATTTAGTTATTCCAGTGTTATCAGCTACTCATGTTCACCTAGGTCCATTAGGTCAGATATTTACTACTATAATTTTATTGTATCTATAGGGTTTGTATTCTATTTCTGTGCTCACATTGATATTGTATATTTTGTATTTTAGACATTAAATACATTCATACTGGTACTACAGCGCTCCCAATTTTTGTTCTCTTTGTTCTTGCATTTATTAGGGGTTTGCCACCCCCATTTGGTGAGCTGCAGTTTTTACCCCTCAACAGATTAACACTGAAGCGCCTAGTTTTTTCTCCTCTTTGATCTCTAAATCAGGTCAGCACGCAGCCACCTTAAGGCCACATCATCTCAAAGAGTTTAAGGTCTGGACTGTAACTTAGCCATTGACTTTTTTCAGCCATTCAGTTGTAGATTTGCAGCTAAGCCTTGGTGCATCATCCACTTTAGGCAACACTTTGGAAAGATGGTCTCACATTTTTCTCTGCAATACTCTCTAGTATAAAGAGAAGTTAAGGGTAGTCTCAATGATTGTGAGGTTCCTAGATCCTGTGGCTGCAAAACAAGCCAAAATCATCACACTTCCACCATCAGTTCTGCAGCCCCTAAAAGCCAGGGTAGAGCTGTCTGAAAGGCAATAGAGCTCTCTGCTAACGCAACCTGGACTGGCAGTCTCAGTGGGAGAAAACACCTTCCTCTGGGACTGCCTTTCCTCTGTGTGACTGGCAGGTAGCGCTTCCAATGGGAAGCCACTGCCAGACACAGTGCAACCAGTGCAGTCACCAGCTCACACAGGGGGCAGATTTTTCTGGTAGGGGGTTGCAGCCCTGCAGCACCTAGGCAAAATCTGCCATTGATAATGATGATACATTAGTTTTTAACATACGTATATATATCTATTTGAGAAAATGGATTGAACTAATTTTTATTAAGAATTTAACTAGTTTTTATCATGGATCTTTTTGATATAATCGTTAAATGAATACAGGTGGTTCCTGCGCACTGAGCTTATCAATCAATAGTGAGCTGCTTACAGTAATAGGCTACCCTCTGCCTATCAATTAGGATCAATATATAAAATAGGAGTATGTAGCGCTCAACTTCTTGATAATTAGGTGTTATCTATTTTACCCTATCTTCAACAAAATATATCTGTATATAATTATATTGTATAGATAATGCAGTGAGAAATTGTTGTTACGTAGATGAAAAGATTATATATGTAGTATCTGTATAATACTGTTTAGTTGATTCACAATGGATCTAGTGGATACAGATGTCCTTAATACTATTAGTCACATTCAAAGTGTGGGTCATAGACCATATATCAGCAAGATATAAGTGCACACCTGTTATCCAAACAATAATATAGAGAAAATATGGTTTAGCACTATGATCAATTTAATGTTGATAAATCGGGAAACAATTGTGAAAAAAATATAATAATAAAACTGAAAGATAAAAATAAAAATAATTGTAAAAATAAAAATAATTATATAATAGTTGGACGATAGTTCGGATAATCAGTCCATTGTTAGTAGAGAGGCTCAATGACTTCCAATAAGTCAGACTAGCAAATAAGCAGCAGATTGCGGTGACCCGCTAACCTGTTTGTGGTAAGCCCGTGCACATACCGTTGCAGCTGATGGTGTGATGATGGACGGTGGTCGAGGCTCCGGGCCAGGCCGGGTGTAGTTGTATCTCCGGTCTCAGCGCTAAGCCTGGTAATGGGCCTAACACCATGATCGGGAGCCTCCAACTTGCCGGCTAAGTCTAAGGGGGGTTTTCAGTCACGGCTATGAGCTCCAGCCGGAACTGACTGCGGGACGAATCCACCACCTGCCAGAGACTTACCCTTCACTCTGTCCTGTCTGCCATCTGTTACGGTTCTCACCGTTCCTATGCATCTTCTTTCTTCGGGCGCCTACTGCTGTCTGGCCTCCATACTTCCTGGTTGCGCACGTCAGCCGGCGGGCGCTCCGGCTAGTGCAGGGAAATAACAGTGAACTCCTTTTTCTGTGCAGATCCTAGGTTAGGTAGTCAGTCCAATGAAGTACCCCAACGCGTTTCAGCCTCTTGGGCTTTCCTCTGAGAGTGATTGTGACAAGTGGGTAAAGTCTCTGAGTATTTATAGCCAAGACAAGCCAGGTGTTGTAAATCAACAGGGTCTGGCTAAAGCAATTAGACAATCCCATACTTATCTAGGATAGTCAGCTGTCTCTTCTACTGATTGAATGGTCTATGGGTTAAATGTTTATCATGTTACTAATAGGCCTTAAATTGATATCTATCTTATTGATGAATAAATATATAAGAGTATATAAATAACCATTGCATTAACAGATATTAAGCACTATTAGGACTACTTGCATGGTAATCAAAGATGAGGGGCAATACTAGAGAACCTACCAAGTATAATTAGTCATATATATAAATATATATATATACACATGTATATACATATATATACACATACATACATACAGACACATTGGCCCCACCTATTGTACCCAGATGGGAAATAACTATGCATACAGGTAACAGAACAGGATGTTAATAGAAATTGTATAAATAGATATAAATACCAAGAATGAACACACATACTGGTACACTCGATTTGGAATGAATGGGAGACTAGTTGTGCAACCTGAAGTTAGGCATTCTATTCTGTGTTTCTGTTAGTGTTTAAGTGATAGTGTGTGAAATTCAGTGGTAACCCAACACTGCGTTATAGCCTTTGTGAGTATGTTGACATATCATTAAATCAGTTCCATATGATGCTAATTCAAATCCAAATCGGATAGTTCTATGGTCTATCTTAGAGAAGCCATGTTTTACTGTAAAATTGTGCTGTTGTGAGTATATGCGAAAATCATATATAGATGATTTCCGAATCCAGGTCACTACATGTAAATAAAACTAAGATTATCTAGTTTGTTTGTAAAGAATCGATCTTACTTCATTGTCCTTGTTTAGACCTAGTGGAGTAAAAGTTTTTAGTTCATACATCCATTTAAGTTCAAGTTTGTTAATTTTATTAAAGTAATCACCTCCTCTCCAGTCGTGGGGAACCTCTTGTATCCCTATGAACTGTAGTGTTGAGGGGTCGCTATTGTGGTGTTCTTTGAAATGTCTAGACAAATTGTGTTCATCTTGTCCCTTTTTGATGTTGCGAATATGTTCCTATACCTGTACTTTAAGGGACCTTAAGGTGCGACCTACATACTGTTGTTGACATCCACATTCTAAAAGGTACATTAGCCCTTTGCTGTTGCAGCTTAACTGATTCTTAATAGTGTAAATTTGTGTCGTTTGGTGGGGCACAAAAGTTTTAACTGGTTTAGTACTTTGTTTATTGCCAGTGCGGCACCCTACACATGTTCCACAGTAGAAGAAACCATTGGTGGGAATCTGTCCATCAATGGTTAGTTGTTTCGATTTTCTCGGGGGGATATGATTATGGACCAATTTCTGTCTTAGGTTCGGGGCTTTCCTATACACCACAGTTGGTTGTATTGGTAAGCTATCTGCTAATACCTCATCCGTTAGTAGAACTGGCCAATGTTTTTTCAAGATCTTTTTGACATCTCTGTATTGTCTAGAGAAATCTGTGATGAAGACAGTCTGTGTGTCTTTAGGGTTATTATCTTTATAGTTAAGTAATTGATCCCTGTTAATGATGGCAACTTCGTTCAACGCTTGATCTAAAACTTTTGTGTCCCACCAAACGACACAAATTTACACTATTAAGAATCAGTTAAACTGCAACAGCAAAGGGCTAATATACCTTTTAGAATGTGGATGTCAACAACAGTATGTAGGTCGCACCTTAAGGTCCCTTAAAGTACGGGTTTATGAACATATTCACAACATCAAAAAGGGACAAGATGAACACAATTTGTCTAGACATTTCAAAGAACACCACAATAGCGACCCCTCAACACTACAGTTTATAGGGATACAAGAGGTTCCCCACGACTGGAGAGGAGGTGATTACCTCAATAAAATTAACAAACTTGAACTTAAATGGATGTATGAACTAAAAACTTTTACTCCACGAGGTCTAAACAAGGACAATGAAGTAAGATCGATTCTTTGCAAACAAACTAGATAATCTTAGTTTTATTTACATGTAGTGACCTGGATTCGGAAATCGTCTATATATGATTTTCGCATATACTCACAACAGCACAATTTTACAGTAAAACATGGCTTCTCTAAGATAGACCACAGAACTATCCGATTTGGATTTGAATTAGCATCATATGGGAATTGATTTAATGAAATGTCAACATACTCACAAAGACTATAACGCAGTGTTGGGTTACCACTGAATTTCACACACTATCACTTAAACACTAACAGAAACACAGAATAGAATGCCTAACTTCAGGTCGCACAACTAGTCTCCCATTCATTCCAAATCAAGTGTACTCCACCACTATGTGTGTTCATTCTTGGTATTTATATCTATTTATACAATTTCTATTAACATCCTGTTCTGTTACCTGTATGCATAGTTATTTCCCATCTGGGTACAATAGGTGGGGCCAATGTGTCTGTATGTATGTATGTATGTATGTGTATATATATGTATAAACATGTGTATATATATATTTATATATGACTAATTATACTTGGTAGGTTCCCTAGTATTGCCCCATATCTTTGATTACCATGCAAGTAGTCCTAATAGTGCTTAATATCTGTTAATTCAATGGTTATTTATATACTCTTATATATTTATTCATCAATAAGATAGATATCAATTTAAGGCCTATTAGTAACATGATAAACATTTAACCCATAGACCATTCAATCAGTAGAAGAGACAGCTGACTATCCTACAAAAGTCTGGGATTGTCTAATTGCTTTAGCCAGACCCTGTTGATTTCCAACACCTGTCTTGTCTTGGCTATAAATACTCAGAGACTTTACCCACTTGTCACAATCACTCCTAGAGGAAGGCCCAAGAGGCTGAAACGCGTTGGGGTACATCATTGGACTGACTACCTAACCTAGGATCTGCACAGAAAGAGGAGCTCGCTGTAATTTCCCTGCAGTAGCCAGGGCGCCTGCCCACCGGCTGACGTGCGCAACCCGGAAGTATGGAGGCCAGACAGCAGTAGGCGCCTGAAGAAAGAAGACGCATAGGAAAGGTGAGAACCGGAACAGACGGCAGAGAGGACAGAGTGAAGGGTAAGTCTCTGGCAGGTGGTGGATTCGTCCAGTAGTCAGTTCTGGCTGGAGCTCATAGCCGTGACTGAAAACCTAGCGGCAAGTTGGAGGCTCCCGATCACGGTGTTAGGCCCGTTACCAGGCTTAGCGCTGAGACCGGAGATACAACTATACCCGGCCTGGCCCAGAGCCCTGACCACCGTCCATCATCGCACTATCAGCTGCAACGGTATGTGCACGGACTTACCACAAACAGGTTAGCGGGACGCCGCAATCTGCTGCTTATTTGCTAGTCTGACTTATTGGAATTCATTGACCCTCTCTACTAACAACGGACTGATTATCCGAACTATCGTCCAACTATTATATAATTATTTTTACAATTATTTTTATTTTTACTTTCAGTTTTATTATTATATTTTTTCACAATTGTTTCCCGATTTATCAACATTAAATTGATCATAGTGCTACACCATATTTTCTCTATATTATTGTTTGGATTACAGGTGTGCACTTATATCTTTTTGATATAATAGTGTTTGCATTATTACTAAATTATGGGCCTCATTCAGAGATGTACACAAACCCAATGGTTTACATTGGCGATGGAGGGTGGACTGAGGACTGTGATTGTGCAGGCCTTCATCTGTGAGTTCGAACTCAGTGTCTCCAAGCCGCAGTCTGCTTGAGAGGCTGTGGTTATTTGGGGGCGGGGAGGGTTTGTTGTAGGCCTGCATTGCAGGAGAAAGGTGTGTGTCGCCCACGTTTATTGGGAGTGCCAGGGCCAGTCTCTACATCTAAAGATGCAGATTTCCTGGCCTGATGGCCATTCTGAGTAGCCTTTGGCTTTCTCAGATAGTTGATGCTGCTACCATTGCAACTTCAAACACAGCACTCTGATCTATGATGCTGTCAGTATGCATCCTTTCTCCTCAGACACCTCCTGCTGCATTAGCATATTAGCATACACATTTGCATATTTTCACATTGCTTCTTCGTCTAAAGACGTAGCAGCGTTTTGAACTGCATCCATTTCCAATCAGGCCCTATGTCATAAATTGTGCAATCAGTAATTCAATGATACTTTATGACCTAATTCAGTAATTATTCCATAATCTCCATGCATCTGCATACCACCTCCCAGTCAATGCCCAGGAACGCCTGTTTTGTTTGTATGCTTGTATATCCATTCATAAGGACACTGAAGCAAGGGTAACTCCTGCTGTGCTTCTTTATTTAGCCATGTGCAAACTATAGACATACTGTACAACAGACTATGCCCACTTCCCAGCATTCCTCATGGTACTAGGGACCGTCACTTAAGATACAGGCTTTCACATACAAGTAAGGGAGTGTATACACACATTAAGCATATCTAATGCAATAACATCACAACTCCCACTACATGACCTAGGCAGTTCTGAGACCATCTATCTCAATCATTATTGTGTCTCTGAGCGTACACACCAGAGCCATTTACCAGCAAGGCGCAGCTTCCATGAACCATGTGGCCCGCCTGCCAACTGCCCAGGTTGCCGGAGTCAAGGTCTAATTACCAATCACCACTTATCATTAAGTAGACCCCTTTGTAATTTATTTTTTGTTTCTGTAGCAGGAGGAGGGGAATCAGTATGATGAGCTGGCTGTCAGGATGCCTCCTGGTAGAATACCGACAGCAGCATCCCGAAGGTTGGCATCCCAACAGGGGTCAGGTAAGTATACTTACCCTCCTCCCCACCCCACACCCTAGCCCTACCCATTAGTTCCTGAACCTAAGTCCCCCTCCTTCATGCCTAAACCTATCAAAGTCAAATAATTGGATGAAGTCGTTTGCAATTATTTTCTAGCAATAATATCGTCTCTGTATGAAAATATGCAACTAGCACGCTATGGCGTGCTAGCATGTATTTGCACATCACATGCGAACGCATTTTTATACATATGCATATTTATACATTTGCACACATACACATTCACTTATAATGCAAGTTATTGATGATAGGGAATTAATGATAAGAATGCTATTGTTTGTGTAATGTAAATAGACCAGTTTGAACTAGGTTTTTCGGAGGGAAGTCATGTCTGCAGCAGTTGGAGATCTGACCCCCACCCTTTATGGGCACCCTTTGAACTGGCCAATGTCCGGTTTTACACCAGACTGACCTGAAGCCTGAACCAATGGACACATGCCTAATCTCCTCCTTTGTTTTCTATGTAACTTGAATTGTATATATATATCTGAGTTCTGGGACCAGCAAACAGTCTCCTTTGTGTGACCACAGACTTCAGGATTGAATGGCTGTTTGCTGGATCCAGAGCGCATGCGTATGTATTGGCTGTACTTTTTGCATTATTTGTTAATCTGCTATCTGTAAATATTAAATCGCTTTGTGCTTTGGAACCACACTATTGAGATTATAAAGCAATCATTGAATAGCAACTAGACGAACTTAACGAACCTAACCCTCCCCCTTAGTGCCTAGACCTAACCCCCTCAGTGGTGCCTGACCCAAACCCTCCCCCCTATGGGTGCCTAACCCTAAACTCACCCCCAAAAACCTAATGCTAACCCCGATAACTGCTCTAACCCTAACCCTCCCCTTCCGCAACTACGAGGATGGGCGTCCCGTACTTACCCCATTCGGGTATCTGTCCGTCTGCTTTCCGGCTTCGGGATTAAGATAGGCAGTGGTATTTCGACGCCTATCTTAACTATTTATTAGTCTGCTATCTGTAATTATTAAATCGCTTTGTGCTTTGGAACCATACTATTGTGATTGGAAAGCAATCATTGAATAGCAACTAGACGAACTTAACAATTTGGGGGCTTACAGCGGAAATCATGATACCGGAAGATTCTCAAAGCCTACGGATTTCGGTTCCTCAACAAAAGGGTGGAGACGCATCATATACGGGTAAGAACACAATGTGTTTGAGGCCTGTTTATTATTCTATGTTGTGAAACCGAATGTCCGTTTTTGTATAATCCAAGGAATGCTGATTAGAACCTAGGGACAAGAAAGAAAAACTGTTTCTTTTATTGTCACTGTGCGATTTAATGTGATTCATTTTGCATAGCGTATGCATACTTCCTGTATTGTTGCCACATGTTTAATCAATCGTTTTGATAAATAGTCCTGTTGTAGTTTGTGATCACTTATTAAAGCCTCTGAACAGTTATTACAATCATTTGGGAAAGTATTTTTCTGCGCAGAAAACAAAGGTGTACAGTGTGTATGTGGTTTGTGTGGTTGTAAAGTGAAAGTTGATTTACTGTTGAAAGATACAGGGAATGTTGGTTGCTGTTTGACGAGACAGGTAGGAACAGCCAAGTATCAGTATACACGGCAGGTATACTGGGTACGAAAACAAGGGTTTTCATCACACACGCAATAGTAATCACAAAGTTTATTGATAGTTAGTATCTCTAAGCAATGTGATTGGACTGCATGGTTGCGTGTGCAACCGTTATTGTGACTTGGGAAGGTGTGGGAGGAAATACGCTGGCAAGGTTAAGTGTTAGTAAAATGCTTAGTGCTACCAGTTGTAGAATACTCAGCAGGAGTGCTGGAAAGGCAGGATATTGCTAAGTTGATAATTTTTTTCTCCCAGTTCCTGTGTCAGGGTTCCTCGCTGGGTACACTGACAATCACGGGTATTGCTCAGTTGTACACAGCTAAAGAGAAGTGAGTGGACGCAGCTTGTGTTAATATGTCTATGGCCAATAAAATCTCTAGTGGTAGTGGCGTGCTGCGAAATGTTGGAAGAGTCCATTTCCATATGGGTGCTAAGCAAACGCTAGAGATGGTCAAAGAGGTGCTGCTTAAGGAGGGGCCGATTGGTTCGGCACGCTATCTTATGCATGTGAAATATGGTGCATGAGAGGATGCATGAGACCTTTTCCCAAGATTGGAAGTTTCGATTCAGAGGTGTTAAGTACTGTAAGAGATAAAATATGTTTCATTAAATCACTGAAAAAGAGAATTAAAAAAATAATGACTGTTTGAAACTGTGGCAACTAGAAGGGAACACGTGGCAAAGTAGCATGTGCATAGCAGAAGGAAGTGTTACAAAGCGAGGAGAAGGGAGCGGTTGGGGGTGAAAGTGCAGCCGATACCAAAAAATAAAAAAAATTAAATAAGTAATTTATATCCTGTGCTAAGTCATTTTAAAGGTAGTGTTTCTAAAGAAGATGATGAACCCACTGTTATTTCAGCCATTGCCCATGCTGTTAACATGCTGGATGTACTACACAGGCAAGGAAGGGGAGCGGTCCCACCAGCAGAGGCAGCGGCTGAAATTGGTGAGAGAAAGTAATGGTTTGAAGAAATATTTAAAAATATATTGGGAACAAATTCATCAGTTTAATGTGTGGCCAATCAAAGTAATTTATCATGACAATGATGAGGCAACTGTTGACATTTGGATATTTAAGTAATTATTCATAATTTTGGAATATTAGGATTAAAGGTGATTTTAACTATACAATTTTTTTTTACATATATATATATATATATATATTTATATATGTATATATATATATATATATATATATATATATATATACTTCATAGATAGAAATAGAGTAAATCATGTTGAATGTACTGTATATGTTAAATATGTAAGGCTTAGTCATTATACATTTTAGGAGAATCAGGTGTCCTTGTTTACAGTAAATATTGAGATTAGGAATTCAAGTCAGAATAGTTACTATATGTTAATAAGAACTGTTTTTCTTTCTTTGATCTGCTTGGAAGTCTAGACAATAGATTGAATGTTAATTTGGTTACAAGGTGGTGTCTCAATAGAATGGAATAAGGTATTCCTTTGAAGAGAGTGATGGGTGCATATAAGATCGAAGAGTATTAACACAGGTTATGTCACTTTGACTTGCCATGTGAAGATGCCAGTTAATGTATAAATTAGGGATATATACTGTATTAGGTATGGTGAGTATAGGAGCTGAGAGTCAGAGAGAAGACAAGAAACGTGGCGCAGGATGTAATAATCCAAAAAGAGCAAATTGATGCAAAGAAGTTTGGAGCAATCTCAAATGTCACCTGTACTATTTTTTGCTGACCTGAATGATCAAAGTTGTTCAGATTATGAGACTAAAGGTGATTCTAAATACAGTTTTAGAGTAACTAGAGTTCCCATTGTTATTGAAGAATGTATTATACCTTTAGGGAACAATGTCTTAAACCAGACAAGAGAAAAGAATCACCAGGGAAAAACATAATTTTGTGCCTTGGAACCACAACCGTTCTATTGCAGTTCTGGACAAAGCCCTGGGACCGACAACAGATATATGGCCCAATCTAACAAGTTTTTCTCCACATTAGAATCTTTCCCAGGATTTTCAAGAGTATGATCTCAAAGTAAAGACGGTAGTATCACTTCTTTATCTGTTTTGCTTGTTACATCAAATGCAGCCACCATGGGGATTGAGATTAGACATTGCACAATAGCCTGCAGAAGACAAGACAGAACATTTAGCAAACAACGCTAAAATCATTCCTTGAATTGCCTTGATATTCATTGTATTTCTTTGTTTGAATGTTAGTTTACAAGTTCAGCTTCGCTGCATAACCCATGATGACGGTGATACATATTAGAAGATCATTAGCACAGCAGACTTGATACCTGTCTGAAAACTGACACATGGACAAATCTAAACACAAAAGGAACAGTTCCCTTTAACCCTTTCATTACAGCAATCATTGTTTGTCTGTGTGGCGTTTATCTCAAGAATAATCGCCAGGAATGATGTCATGTAAATGTATATATATATATATAAATGTGTGTATCAACATGGTTTCTAGGCAGTGTCCTGTATTTGACCTGTAGGAATTCAAAGCTTGGAGGAGATTTGTCTTCCTGGAACCAGGCATCTAGATAACCATCTCTTCTCTCTACAGGCCATAAAGTTTGGGGAGAGATACATCCTTAATGCAGATGGTCAGACCTGGTCAAGCCAGGTCATGGGATATAAAATCCTTTAGACGGGAGATGACAGGAATGTAGGGTATGATACCTGCTTATTGGTTTCTAAAGAACCCTTCACACTGTTTCAAGACCCCCTACTTCCTATAGACAATATGGAAGGGTGTGGCCGATTTCTTAATGCCCAGTGTACAGCAATGAAAGAGTGAAAAACCCAAAGGTGGGGGCTAGTGAAGCTGTGAGGGTATAACTATGCATCTCCCTCAGTGATAAGTGATCTTGTGCCCAAGGAGAGTCCTGATGACTGGCCAGAATCCAATGCTCCTGTGTCTCCTTCACGACTGAGTCTAGATGTAAAGACTCTGGGTTCTTTTTCATTTTTAATTCCTTTTACTTTCTGAAACTTATTTGTGATATATTTGTATTGTCCATATTTGTACTACCTTTTTCTGTAATCAATAACCTTGGAAATATTTTTCGGATCAAACATTCTTAATCCAGTGTATTCTCTGTGTTCTTGTCGAATTCACGTGCCTGTGAGGTCAAAGCTACGTACCTATATGTAAGTGAGTGTGCATATTGAGATTTAAGGGGAGAACCTAACGACTCCCGTTAACTTCGTTGGTGGTGGCAGAACCGTGTTAGAGTAACCGCATGTGCTGAGGTAACCATAAGTCACTGGTGGCGATTCTCAGATTGAGGTATCTGGAGAATCGGCCGGCTGGTCGTGACAAATTGTTGTTTTTATCACAAGAACTTAAGTGAATTAATGGTGTGTGATTCTTGAGAGTAACTACATCATAAATTCACTGGAGAATTACGCTCAAGGTTTAGATTTTAAACGGACATACGTAGCAAATAGTTTCTGTCCCCCCCCCCTTCTCTTGTTTTTCTTTTCTATTTTATTTGGCGATTAGTTTGAGGTCCAGAATGACCACAGAGTACCTGAAAAGGGATGACCTTGTGGCCATGTGTATGGAGAGAAACATTGCCTGGACGGGCCAGAACAAGGATCAACTGGCCCAATTACTACAAGTGGCAGATCGTAATCTTGCTGCTGAAGGTGGCCAGACAATGGACAACCCTGCTGCAGAGGCGCAATCTGTACTGGACCTTACAACAGATGCACAGCGGGGGTCGGACACCTCTGCTGGGTCAAGTGAGTCTGCATTAGAGAGTTTCCTTCAAACTGCTGACAGGCATATGAAGGACAGGGACTCTGCCACAACTCTGCAGCTGAGGCAGCAGTTCCAAACGTCTGCGGACAGGGAAGCTGCAGCACGCCGAGCTGACCAGGAAGCAGAAGCTGCCGAGCGGAAGGCAGTCTGAGAGGCTGAGGCTGCGGAGCGCCAGGCTGCGGCTGAGGAGCGCCAGGCTGAGCGCGTGTTCCAGCTGGAGATGGCCAGACTCCGCGGACAGAATGCCACCTGTGAACTGGGTAGGAAAAAGCCCCGGCACGATCAATTTCCTGTATTGGAGAAGGATGGTGACCTCAATACATTCCTGAGGGGGTTTGAAAAGACTTGCCGACAGTTTGCACTGGACCCCAGTGAATGGGCGAGCTATTTAACCCCTGGGCTGAGAGTAAAAGCTTTGGAAGCATTTGCAGATCTTCCCCAGGAACTGGATGGTGATTATGCTGAGATTAAAAAAGCCTTGTTACAGCGTCTCAATATCACCCCTGAGGCTTATCAACAAAAGTTCAGAGACTCAAAGCGCAGTCCCTCTGATACCTATGCGGGACTGTTAGCGCAATTGTCAACCCTGTTGCATCAGTGGGTTGATGGATTGCAGGAGACGGACTTTGACAAACTAAAGGACCTCATTCTCCAGGAACAGTTCCTCGCACTGTGTCCAGCGGAGGTCAAAGAGTGGGTCCTGGATCGGGATCCCAAAACGTCTCAGGAGGCTGCCAGCCTGGCAGACAAGTACACCAGCACTCGGTCTTCTGTGGTGAAGAAGAGCTGGGGGAAGCCAGGACAAGCGGCATGGAGAGAGAGACGACCTGGAGGATCACCCCCGCGGTACCCTGCAAAACCAGCTGTTGCTGCACCTTTTGGGGGGGCGGGGGCAAAATCTGTTTTGGCAACTGGCCGCAGGTGTTTTACATGCAATGAGCTGGGGCACATCAGTGTCGATTGCCCCAAGAAGAAAAGATCAACACCCGCTCCTGTGAGTGGCCCGGCAGGGAAACCTGTGCCAGCCATCCTGTGTGTGGAAGGGCCCCAAGGACACCCCCGGGACAATCTACAAGCAGTCAAGGTAGGACACCAAGTTGCACTTGGGCTATTAGACTCTGGCTCAAACCTGACTCTCATCCACCCAGCCTTATTGGGTCCCGAGGATATTATTCCAGGGAAGACTATTACAGTGCGGGGAGTGGGTGGGGTGCACCCAGAGGTGCCTATGGCTCGTGTGTATCTTGACTGGGGAGTTGGGAGAGGTATATGGGATGTTGGAGTGCTGGACAATTTACCTGCTACAGTACTGTTGGGGTGTGATTTGGGGAAAATGCAAACTAAATATGTAACTGAGAATTATGTTGTAAATGATGCAAAGGTACAATCTAACCCAGTTTTTCCCCAGGTGACCCCTGCTGACCGACCCAGCATGAGTACAAATGAATGTGATTGTATCAGTGATGTAAGAAGTCCTTTTCTAGCAGATAACCCTTTGCAGTTCCACAGGCCAGAGTCTGGTCAGTCAGAACTGGGTCTAACTGTGTACACTAATGGAAAACTGTGTAATGTACTCTTAACAGATGATATTGCAAATGTACCATCATCAGGGGTTGAAGTGAATACTGTAGGTAACGATGCCATCTCTGTATTAGCAGTAATGACCAGGAGAGCCACAGCCCAGAGTAACTGTGAGGTAACCCCTGCACCTGGGGAGAGTGTGTCACTAGAGATTCATCCCCCTCAGCCCCCCTCCTCCTCTCCTGCTGAAGCTGTCAGCACAGAGGCTGGGATAGGGGAGGACAGAAATCACATTTTGTCTCCTCACCCTGATCAGCTAATGAGAAGTGCTGCTTTAAAAGCAGAACAGCAGACAGACCCCAGTTTGGAAGCTGTGAGGGGGAGAATCAGCCAGGCAGGTCTGGAGGGTAAATCAGAGAGAATTTTTATGGAAAATGGACTCTTATATAGAGAATGGGTCACAGCTGAGGGTGCTGAAAGGCAGCTTGTATTCCCTCAGATCTACAGAACTGAGCTCCTGAAAATAGCACACGAGATCCCCTTAGCAGGACATTTGAGGGTGAGACGAACCAGAGACCGGTTGAAACATAAGTTCTACCTGCCTGGCATAGGGAAGGAGGCAGATGATTACTGTCGCTCATGCCATGCATGCCAGATAGTTGGGAAGTTCGGTGATGTGGGGAGGGCTCCTCTCATTTCCCTTCCCATCATATCTGAGCCCTTTGAGAGGGTTGCGGTTGATATTGTGGTGCCCCTAGCCATCCCCAGCAGCTCAGGAAAACAGTACATTCTGACTGTAGTGGATTATGCTACAAGGTACCCAGAAGCTGTAGCGCTTTCATCCATTCGCACAGACAAGTTAGCAGATGCGCTTATCACCATTTTTTCTTGGGTGGGGTTTCCCAAGGAGATGTTAACTGATCAGTTCATGTCCCGCCTCATGCAGAGTCTCTGTCAGAGGATGCAGGTGAATCATCTGATTACATCCCCGTATCATCCGGCTACCAATGGGTTGGTCGAACATTTTAATAGCACCCTGAAACAAATGTTGAGGACTTTTGTGGAATCCCAGGGAAGAGACTGGGAGAGGTTCCTGCCGCACCTCCTCTTTGCATACTGCGAGGTGCCGCAGGAATCAACTGGATTCTCACCCTTTGAACTCCTAAATGGGCGTTGCGTGCGAGGCCCTCTAGATTTGATCAAGGAAGAGTGGGAAGGTAAGCTGGTCACTCCTGAACAGTCTGTGGTACACTATGTAGTACAGTTCAGGGAGAAGATGCAGTCTGTAATGGGAATGGCACAGAGCAAACTGAAGGCTGCACAAGCAAAACAAAAACTCTGGTATGACCGCAGCACTAGGGAACGCATATTTGAGGTGGGGATAAGGTCCTGGTTCTGATCCCTATGAGGCAGAACAAGCTACAGGCTGCCTGGGAAGGCCCCTACACCGTAGTGCAGTGCCTCCAGGATGTTAATTATGTAGTAGAAAAGGGGGATGGACATAAGAGACAGAAGATGTACCACATCAATATGCTCAAAAAGTACCATGACAGAGGGACATGTGTGTTAGCTGTGTGTAGCTTGCCTGAGAGTGATCAGGAACCCGACCCCTTACTAGATCTGGCAGCTGCTGCAATAGAGGAGGGGTCACTTGCAGATGCCCACTACAGCACTGAGCTGTCTGAGATGCAGCTAGAACAGCTAGCTAACACCGCACAGCCCTTTCAGTCCCATTTCACAGGAAAGCCGGGAAAGACACACTTGGTTACACATCACGTAAACACAGATAATCATACCCCCCTCAGACAGCCAGCATATCGTACTTCCCAAGAAGTGCTGGAGGCAATGAAAAGGGAAATTGATGAGATGCTGCAGCTAGGGGTTATACAAAGGTCTCACAGTTCATGGGCTGCCCCAGTGGTACTGGTCCCAAAAAAATGTGGAGGTATAAGATTTTGTGTGGATTACAGAGGTTAAATGATGCCACTGTGTTTGATGCCTATCCCATGCCCAGGATAGATGAACTACTAGATAAGCTTGCCCCGGCACGTTATATCACTATCATGGATCTCAGTAGGGGGTACTGGAAGATCCCGCTGTCACCCGAGGCCCGTGAGTGGTCCGCATTCATCACCCCATTTGGGCTGTTCGAATTTCTGGTCATGCCCTTTGGGATGAAGAATGCCCCTGCGTCCTTTCAGCGCCTGGTTAATGACCTGCTGGAAGGCCAGGAGGGATATGCAGTTGCCTACCTGGATGACATCGCAGTGTTCAGCCAGACCTGGGATGAGCACCTGATCCATCTGAATAGTGTGTTAGGCCGAATCACTGGGGCAGGTTTGACGATCAAACCCAAGAAGTGCCAGCTTGGCAT
Organism: Taudactylus pleione; assembly: GCA_031769625.1. Classification (NCBI taxonomy): domain Eukaryota; kingdom Metazoa; phylum Chordata; class Amphibia; order Anura; family Myobatrachidae; genus Taudactylus; species Taudactylus pleione. The sequence goes on along the minus strand of JAUIMM010000863.1, from coordinate 1,009,159 downwards.
GGGAGAGGTACAATATCTAGGGCACCGTGTAGGGGGAGGTACTCTCCGCCCAGAACCAGACAAAGTGGAGGCTATTGCTGCATGGCCTACCCCTAAGACTAAAAAACAGGTGATGTCCTTTCTAGGAACTGCAGGGTACTACCGAAAATTTGTACCCCACTACAGAACCCTAGCCAAGCCCTTAACAGACTTGACAAAAAAGAAGTTGCCACAGATGGTCAGTTGGACTGAGGACTTTGAGAGGGCCTTCCTAGCCGTAAAGTCTGCTTTAGCTCAGTCCCCTGTGCTGCAGGCCCCAGATTTCAAAAAGAGGTTCATTGTACAGACTGATGCCTCTAATTATGGTTTAGGTGCTGTGCTCAGTCAGGTCAATGAGCAGGGGGAAGAGCATCCTGTCATTTTCCTAAGTAAAAAACTGCTGCCCCGTGAAGTGGCCTATGCCACCATTGAAAAAGAGTGTTTGGCGATTGTATGGTCTCTCCAAAAACTGCAGCCATATCTGTATGGGAGAGACTTTACCATAATAACAGACCACAACCCACTCATATGGCTTAATAGAGTCTCTGGGGATAATGGTAAACTTCTCCGATGGAGCCTTACCCTGCAACAATACACCTTCACCATCCAGCACAGAAAGGGTGCAGAGCACAGCAATGCTGATGGACTCTCCCGGCAGAGTGAAGAGGCAGACAGTGGTACACAGGTAAGGCTGTGACGTGTGTCTCAGTCGCTCCTGTGCCCATCTTCAGAGGGAGGTGTGGCGTTTATCTCAAGAATAATCGCCAGGAATGATGTCATGTAAATGTATATATAAATGTGTGTATCAACATGGTTTCTAGGCAATATTTGACCTGTAGGAATACAAAGCTTGGAGGAGATTTGTCTTCCTGGAACCAGGCATCTAGATAACCATCTCTTCTCTCTACAGGCCATAAAGTTTGGGGAGAGATACATCCTTAATGCAGATGGTCAGACCTGGTCAAGCCAGGTCATGGGATATAAAATCCTTTAGAAGGAAGATGACAAGAATGTAGGGTATGATACCTGCTTATTGGTTTCTAAAGACCCCTTCACACTGTTTCAAGACCCCCTACTTCCTATAGACAATATGGAAGGGTGTGGCCGATTTCTTAATGCCCAGTGTACAGCAATGAAAGAGTGAAAAACCCAAAGGTGGGGGCTAGTGAAGCTGTGAGGGTATAACTATGCATCTCCCTCAGTGATAAGTGATCTTGTGCCCAAGGAGAGTCCTGATGACTGGCCAGAATCCAATGCTCCTGTGTCTCCTTCACGACTGAGTCTAGATGTAAAGACTCTGGGTTCTTTTTCATTTTTAATTCCTTTTACTTTCTGAAACCTATTTGTTATATATTTCTATCGTCCATATTTGTACTACCTTTTTCTGTAATCAATAACCTTGGAAATATTTTTCGGATTAAACATTTTTAATCCAGTGTATTCTCCATGTTCTTGTCGAATTCACGAGCCTGTGAGGTCAAAGCTACGTACCTATATGTAAGTGAGTGTGCATATTGAGATTTAAGGGGAGAACCTAATGACTCCTGTTAATTTCGTTGGTGGTGGCAGAACCGTGTTAGAGTAACCGCACGTGCTGAGGTAACCATAAGTCACTGGTGGCGATTCTCAGATTGAGGTATCTGGAGAATCGGCCGGCTGGTCGTGACAGTTTGTCTTTCAACCCATACCCAATTACACTGTACATTTCATCACTGCGATTATAAAAACTTGTTTTATTTTTACATATACCTTTGAAATCACATGCCTGTATACAAGTCCAGTGTGCATTGTTTATTGTCACAACATCATACCTTGTAAATAGTTTATTTTGCTTTATTTTGTATTACACAGTAGTATATTTATGTTTTTTGTTTTTTTGTTTTTTCTTAATGGCTTCAAAAGAACTAAATATCTGAACCAGGGGATGAGACACTTGACAATGGACAGGATTTAGGAAAAACACAATATAACAGCGTGATCTAATGTTATATGCACACTATGCAGTATCTTCTCATTCCACATTTAATACAAATGAGCACTAGTTGGAACATGTCCATAATAACCATCAAAGATATAATATGTTAAATCCTGTAATTTATCTACCATATGTATCTCATAACATACAAAGGATGGAGAGGGACGAGGATTTAGCAGCTACACAGATACGCATGATTGCATGGAACATTTATATCAGTTTGATTTTTTTTGTATATATATATATATATATATATATATATATAATGCTGGGGTCATATAACAGATAAGAATCATGTTTTATGCATATGACAGCAGCAGGCACACCTGTAGCACATTCACACCACATAAAAGGACTCCTGACAGCGATACATTTACCTAAGGCGGTAGCCGTCAAATCCCTCCAACAGATGGACCTTTTCAGGTAATACAAATTGACTTCATCCAATTACCACCCTGCAGGTATTTAAAGTATGTATTCGTTTAAATTGACATGTATTAGTTTACATTTACTTTTTTTTTCTAGCTGGACAGAAGCCTATCCAGCTGCCTGTAATACTGCTCTTTTAACTGCTAAGAAAATTGTTCAGGAATTTGTGTGTAGATTTGGTATTCCCAAAGTGATTGAGGTACTCATTTTATTGGTGAAGATTCCCAGAACATGTGTAAACACAGGGGTATTGGTAGCAGGTTGCACACTCCCTCTAGGCCCAAGGTTAGGGGACAGGTGGGGAGAGAGTCAATGGGACTATTAAGCACAAACTGAGCAAAGTGATGGTTAAAACTGGGTTAGCGTGGCCAGAAGCATTGCCACTAGTCGCACAGTATCAGGACCACTACAAAACCACCTCTTAACCTGTCACCTTTTTTTAAAAACAATCCCATGTGATGATAGATCCTCAAGAAAATTTTAAATGCAACAATTAAGTGACTGTCCTGTACCTCGTAAAAAAAAATGAGTAAGCACTTGAGGAAGCAACAAAAGTACTTGAAATTATTGTCTCCTGAGACGCCAGAAGCAAAATGCCGTGAGATTGAGCCTGGAGAATATGTTATTATGATCCAAAACTTTTTATATTCAGGTTGTTTAGTAGAAAGGTGGGAAGGACCGTACCAAGTTTTGATGACCAGCACTAGAGCCTTGAAGGTAGATACTTGGATACATGCCACCCACTGCAAGAAAGTCTAAGAATACTGAGAAGATTACTTAAAGAGACTTAAAGAGACAATTGCCATTAAACACCTGAAATCAAGATCCAACAAAAGATCTACTTCTACCGCATTGAACACCACAGTTCTTTTGGAATATTTGTCTCTCTCTTTTCCCAAATTTTGTTTATTTCCACTGGACAATCTATTTTTGCAAAGGTAATCAAGTGATAGAGACTGGGTTTGGTGGTGGTGCTGAAGGTGTGGAAAGTGATAGAAAAATTCGGTCCAGCTTACCTCATTGTTCAGTTTTAGTATAGTAAATAGACCTGATGAAACTTTGGGATTTTGAAACATTATGGAGGGTTTGTAAATATTATGAGCTCATAATTGAAGAGGAAAAAGGTCTATGTATGCTTAATAGTGATTTGAAATAGGCGAATATCTTTTGGAGGATCAGTATTTATTGATGGAGGGTAAAGAAGTGTATGTATAAGTTGAAATATAAAATTGGTTCTATTAAGGAAAGAAATGTTAATAGGTTTAGTCATGCATAATTATAATTATTATATGTATAGTATATGTCCACAAGAGGTGGCAATCGAAGTTAATTATATGTATAGTGAATGTTACACCAGACACCATAGAAAATGTAGCCCTAATTTTCCAAAGCATCCTTTATATGTTAGATGAGTTCCCACATCCTACCAATGATCCCCAGGGGATCCACTGAGCTCGTATAAGGGATGTCTTACCCTTGCCTCCTGTACATAATTGAATGATCGATGTCTGATTTGTGTTATACTGTATATATATGTAACAAAAATTTTATGTCTGGCCACATGTCATAAGGAGAACATATAATAGTGTTTTGTGAACTATCAAAGGGTAGAGCTGTCAAACTCAAATAATTGGATGAAGTCGTTTGCAATTATTATCTAGCGATACTATTGTCTTTGTATGAAAATATGCGACTAGCACGCTACGGCGTGCGAGCGTGTATTTGCATCACATGCAAATGCATTTTTATACATGTGCATACTTATACATTTGCACACATACACATTCACTTATAAAATGGTTCCTACACACAGTCTTTGTAACCAGGGTTGATAGAGTTATTTATAGTTAATAATAATAATGTAAGATATACCATTTAGAGATCTAAGGTTCAGGATACAGAGGACATATCATGTTTGGTATCATTCTAATTCCCTATTTATTCGCAGACATTCGTTCCTATCGGCAAAGAGATCGCACCTTGCGTATGCAAGTTATTGATGATAGGGAATTAATGATAAGAATGCTATTGTTTGTGTAATGTAAATAGACCAGTTTGAACTAGGTTTTTTGGAGGGAAGTCATGTCTGCAGCAATTGCAGATCGGACCCCCACCATTTGTGGGCACCCTTTGAACTGGCCAATGTCCTGTTTTACACCAGACTGACCTGAAGCCTGAACCAATGGAAACATGCCAAATCACCTCCTTTGTTTTCTATGTAACATGAATTGTATATATATATATATATATATATATATATATATATATCTGAGTTCTGGGTCCAGCAAACAGTGTCATTTGTGGGACCACAGATTTCAGGGATGAATGACTGTTTGCTGGATCCAGAGCGCATACGTATGTATCAGCTGTACTTTTTGCATTATTTGTTAATCTGCTATCTGTAATTATTAAATTGCTTTGTGTTTTGGAACCACACTATTGAGACTGGAAAGCAATCATTGAATAGCAACTAGATGAACTTAACAAATGTAACCCTCCCCCCTTATTGCCTAGACCTAACACCCCCCAGTGGTGCCTGACCCAAACACTCCCCCCATGGGTGCCTAACCCTAACATCACCTCCCAAAACCTAACGCTAACCCCGCTAACTGCTCTAACCCTAACCCCTCCCCCTCCGCAACTACGAGGACTGGCGTCCTGTACTTACCCCATTCGGGTATCTGTCCGTCTGCTTTTCTGGCTTCGGAATTAAGATAGGCAGTGGTATTTCAACACCTATCTTAACTCCCTTGTCGGGATATCAACGGCCGCCGGTCAGCTGACTACATCCCAGAGGAGGTCCTTTGTTAGATTTTCCTTCAGCTCCAATTTGTCTAGAAAATGTATTCATTGTACTGTATGAACAGATCGGGATGGGGGCCCCAAATCAGGTCGTAATCTGGCTCTGCATTTACTGTAAAACTTTTTAATGACATAGAGGCTTGTGCAGTTAAAAAGTATCAGCAATTTGTGCGAATATTGGTATAGCATGCGACTCATAATCAGGTCCATGGTGCCATTGTTAATTCATGTAAAATTCTAAAAGATATTTTATGCAGAGCAAAATCATTTTTTGTGGCACCATGCATTTTGATTTGCAATGCAGAACATAGATTTTTTTCTCAAATTTTATTTATTTGCAAAGAAAACTATCAGTATTTGCAGAAGAGTAGAATCTTGTGCTGGTCAGTAGAATGAGTTGGTAGAAGGATGGGGTAGGCTCAATGGCACATAAGCGAATGCAATGCAGTGTAAAAACAAGAATTCACTGCACAGAGCAAGATTATTTAGATGAGATGAAAAGGGCAGTGAGGATGCATTTTTAGGCATGCTACTTGTTTTATGAAGGAGCCCACAGCCATTTTCATTCTGCAAATAAAAACATTTTGTTTAGTGATCAAGTATCATCCTAAACTTTAATGGTAGAATTTTTCACTGTGCTTCAGAGGAGAAAGATACCTCTCTCTGTAAAACTAAGGTTCAAACACAGAAACAATGTCATGTGCAATATTGGCTTAACTATCACATTTTGGGTTTTTAGATCTGAGTCAGAACCCGTGAACTGAACTGATGGGCTGTAAAAGAATAGTGGTGGTTGGATCAGAGGTCTACTCATGGGTGAAACCCATGTGGTAAATGCCCAGAGCATTCAGAGAGGTCTCAGGAGACAAAACAGCAACTAATAATCGGTAATCGGTAGCCCATCTGGAAGTTGCTAACAGATGCTGCAGGGCGATTGTCATCAGAGATGGGTCACTAAAGCCTAAATCCTCAAAGAGGAACCTAGATCCAACTCTAGTCACCAACAATTGGGCACAAACCCCAACACTCTAGTAGTGAACCCACAGAGCAACAATCACCATTGATGGAGGTACCGATGGTACGATGTGTAGTGAGTCCCAGAGTAGGTCAGGAGCTGCAATGTTGATTCAAAGCAGTATAATGCAGGTCAGGAGTAAACTGAAGTACAGTGAGGTTAAAGTCCAAATATACTTTCTAGTAGATGAGATCACTGTGGCAGACTCTTGGCACTGGAAGCACTAGGAGAGTCTTGAGTTGCCCAGGGGACTTCAGAATACTAGCAGGCTGAAATTGAAGGGTAACTCGCAGACTTATTCTGTAGATGAACCTGATAAAAACTGGAGGTTGCAGACATAGAACCAGAGACTTGAACAGGACTGGAACAGGAAGACACAGCAGAGTAGCCAGAGTGTAAACAAAGGCTTCAACCGGACTGGGACTGGAGGTAACTGCAGAGTAGCCAGAGTGGAACTAGAGGTTTGAACCGGACTGGGAATGGAGGTAACTGCAGAGTAGCAGGAGTGGAATTAGAGGCTTTAATTGAACTGGGACCGACGTTAACTACAGAGTAGCCAAAGAGAGCAACAGCCAGCCACATTGGAACCACAGGCTTGAACTGGAGTGGAACTGGAGAGAGCAGCAGCCAGTCCAGTTGGAACTGCAGGCTTGAACCAGACTGGAACCAGAGATAACAGCAGCCAGCCGGTGTGGGACCGCAGGCTTGGACCAGAGTGAGACCAGTGAGAGCAACAGTAGTTGATTCGGACTGGAACAGGCTGGTTGGTGCATGCTTGGAAACAGTATACAGCGCAGTACTGGGTAGATGGGATACACAGAAGCAGCCGTTTGCAGGAATCCAGCAGCACAGGTTCAGGTAGTGGATCGGAGGTAGCACTTACTCTCTAGTGAGCGAGATCACCGGAAGGTAAAGAAACACATTGTCTCGACAAGGAGCTTGTGTCAGGTGCAGGCTTAAATAGGCCACTCTTGTCAGAGATAGGCTGAAGTGGTCAGAACAGTATGAGCGCAGGAGACAGGTAGAGACTGGAAACTGGTGCTCACATAACATGAACACAATTATAAGACATAAACAAGTTGTGTTTAATGAGATCTATTTGAAAATTTAATTTAACCAAAGTGGTGGTTAAAAGTTAGGATACATTGATGTCACATTTGGACTTTGCACACAGATACACTTAGGGCAGTATTTCAATTAGAAATCCTAATGGGCACAAGAATTGGGTGGGTAGTTGCTCGATTGAAAGGTGGGCCTTTCCCCAGGTACAGTGTTCTGTGGTTATTGTTCTGTTAATTAAATGCTGGGTTGGTTTGGGGGTCTACCCAATAATACTAATTCATTTAATGTCAGGGCTGTGTGGGGAGAAACATATTTAGCTGTGAATGCTATGAATTTAATGCCGAGCCTGGTTGAGGAGAAATACTTCTATTTATTAAATATAAAAAATATATAGTGAATGGCACTGTCATGTGTTGCTGCTCCAAGCAGCTGCTAAAAGAAGGTAGTCAGCCTCCAATGTATCAATAAGTAAAAGCAATAAGCAGCGCTAAAGATAAATGTTACAATAGAAATGTAATGATAAATAACATAAAAAACATAAAACACATAAAAAACCAGTACTGAGTATAGGCACATTATGAAAGGATTAAAAAATAATGTATCCATACTATGATGTATATAACGTATAATCAATCTAAAAAGGCATATGTTGTCTAAACACTGAAGGCACTGGAATAGTAGAAATAGAGCAATAAATAAGCACTGGAAAGAAGTCCAGTTAAAATGATATTTGGTTTACTGGATTGTGCAAAAACCTTGGAGGGATCCTTAATTAGCGATGGTCTCACAGTCAATGGTTTTCCAATGCAAGCATATGGAGCCTCATAATAACCAGTTGCTGGAAATATTGCACATAATCCCAAATTCAGACAGTGTCCCAATGAATGGTAAGGTGCTTGCTTCCAAAGTGACAAGTGCCAACAGCCAAGGTGAAACCACCAACGCGTTTCCTTGCATAGGGGCAGCTCTTTCAAGGTGTCTGTATACCTGCAGATTAGCTTTTAAGTAGTGCCTATATTAGTGCTTAATAGTCCTCAGGTGTGCCCAATTACAATAATCATTCACATATATATAAAGAAGTACAAAGACTGTTTATGTGTGTAAAAACAGTAAGAGGCAAATCCATATATAAATAAAAACTGATACAATACAAAATTGCATAAAATGCACTTACTATAAAATGGTACAAGGTCCGATCGTGACAGAAAATATCCTCACTGCTTTTTGTTTACATCCACCTAAGCTCTCATAGGTTATAGTGGTGTCATGTGTAGAGACTGGGTGTCGGCTCTGGAATACAGCGTCGCCTTACGTCACGCTCCAAGCCTCCAGCCAGACCTGCCAGTTCATCACATGCTGCAGTGTACATGTGTCACGGTCCCCCAGGCTGACTCGACATGTGACGGAGACTTAGCCTATCAATATTATTTGCTAGCATTGCTAAGTAACAGTATATACGTAAGTATGAAAATAAAGGAAAATGCTTGGCTGTATGCATACAAAGTTTTTAGTGTTCGCTGAGATTTAAACACAATCATTATAAGATGATTAGTCACCAAAATAAATTCACTAGACACTGAGCAAATCTTAGACCATTTACAGATAGAAGTAGATAAAATTAGGGATTTACAAAAAATATATAGATTATTGTTTATATTAAATAGAGAAAATTATTATGTAATTGGATAAATAAAAAATATTAAATAAGAAACAGAAAAGGTAGTAAAGCTAACAAATAGTAGGGAAGGGAAAAGAAACAAAATATACCCAAGATTACAATATAACATGTAGTTCCAATGCTTCGTTTAGCCCACTAGGGAATAAAGAGTTAAGTTGGAATATCCAGTATATCTCCTGTTGCCATAATTTTCTAAGTCTATCCCCTCTCATGTAGTGTTGCGGGGATGAATTCCAGGCCAGTGACCATCAGAGAACAGGGGTCACCCCCATGGTTTTCCATAAAATGTTTAGGTGTACTGTGAGTGTGCATCTTTTTCAAAATGTTTCTACGGTGTTCCATAAACTGCACCTTAAGAATTCTAGTGGTTCTTCATATTATCACAAATTATCACAAATTTCAAGGGTCACATCCAGAAAGTTTATCTTCCTCTTGTCATATGTGTGTAAAAAAACAAAATTAAAAGTGTGTTACAGTAACCTAGGGTACCCCGTGTAAACCCCTTGAACCCAATGGACGATGTCTTCTGCTACTAACAACCGCCCACTATTCCCTTATAACTAATTACTAATTACATTCCCCTGTACTTAGGAAGCTCTCTGGACTTAAACTCGGGGTAGTAGAGGTTGGTGTGGCTTGAGAGCCGGTGATGTGATGCGGCTTTGAAAGCAAGAGGTGCGGCTGAATGCCAGTAGTATGAATTGAGAGCCGGTGATGTGATGTGGCTTTGAGAGCCGGAGGTGTGGCTGAATGCCGACAGTGTGGCTAGAGAGCTGGTGAAATGATGCGGCTTTGCGAGCTGGAGGTGCGGCTTAATGCCGGTAGTGTGGCTTGAGAGCCAGTGACGTGATGCGGCCTTGAGAGCCGGTAATGGGATGCAGCTTTGAGATCCGGAGGTGCGGCTTAATTCTGGTAGTATGGTTTGAGAGCCAGTGATGAGATGTGGCTTTGAAAGCCAGATGTGTGGCTGAATGCCGGTAGTGTGGCTTGAGAGCCGGTGATATGATGCAGCTTTGAGAGCAGAAGGTGCAGCTGAATACTGGTAGTGTGGCTTGAGAGTCGGTGATGTAATGTGGCTTTGAGAGCCGAAGATGCGGCTGAAAGCCAATGGTGGGGCTTGAGAGATGTTGGTGCAGCTTGAGAGCCGGGCAAGCAATGTGGAAGCTGGAAAATGGGAATCCACTTGAAATTACAGGTTCTGGGACACACGCAGACCATAAGGCAAGGCTGGGAGATAATCACAGATACTGTAATGCTGAGTCTAGCAACAGGGAACAGAAGGGCACGTACATAGATGCTATAGCCAGCAAAGCCATGAGGATGTTGCTTGGTATAAAAAGGATGAGGCACCAATCAGATTAATGGGCGATCATCCTATGTTCCCAATAACCCGTGACGTCATCCAGCATCCAGGTTACCTAGAGACTGGTGGTGCAGTTCGCACATGGGAGGCAGAAGTAATGGACGCGATGTCCACAGTGTCAGAGAGTGACAAGTCATGCTGGTGACTTGTAACAAAGTATTAATGTTGAGAAAATATACAAAATTAGAAGCCGTGACAGAGTCCCCATCACAAATAATAAATAGATCATCTATGTTATAGAGAACCAGGTGCTCACTGAGCCCGCCCCCCCACAGTCTGTCCACAACTCGACCCAAATAGAGGTTGGCATAGCTCAGTGCAAACCTGGTTCCCGTGGCCACTCCCATAGTCTGTAGATAGAATGTATTCAAAAAAAGAAATAATTGTGAGTTAAGATGAAATATATAGAATCTAGAAGAAATCGTCTGTGTCAAATCACCATTTTTGTTAAGAATATCTCATATGACTTGTTCTCCCAATTGGTGGGGAATATTAGTATACAGGCTTTGGGTGTCCAGGGTTAGGAATGCATATGATGGTTTCCATATAACAACCGATATTAATTGTAAAAAATTAGTGGTGTCACATATGTGTGATTTTAACTGAGAGACATGTGGCTGAAGGTTAAAATCCACGTAAGCAGAAAGATAAAAGGTTAAAGAATTTACACCAGAAATTATAGGACATCCCGGGGGTGAAGTGAGGGTGATAGTAGATAGGAACAGTGGGGAAGGATAGCAAGAGGAAGTGATGTTCCTCTCTGGATATGACCCCATCATCTAGAGCATGCATCAGAATAATCTCAAGTTCTGCTAAAAAGGGGTGGTGGGGTCATCCGGAAGTACTCTATAAAATTTGGTGTCCTCAAGCTGTCTTAGTGCCTCCTTAATATAGTCTGTTCTATCTTGCAGGACCAGGGTTTGAATAAATCTGTATAGGTCAATATATAAGTCGAAAATATTATGTGCGGCAGATAGTGCAAATTTGAGGCCCTTGCTTAAAAGAGAGTTATTCATCTTTAGATAATGTTCTTGAGGATAGATTGAAATAGTTTTACTAGTAGTTTCCTGATACCTAGATCTTAGTTTCATATGTTTCTCCTTTTTCCCACCTCATCTCCCTCTACACTTGAATCTCGGCTTCTTTTTGTTGTAGGTGTTTGTTGTTTGGTCATCCAAACTGAATCTCGATGATTTGGGGAGGGTCACCCTAAAAAAACATCTGATCCCTCTCCTCTCTGTTCTAAGTGTCAAATGGGTTTAGATTTGGGGCGTGCTCCAAGAGCCCTGTTGTCTTTATAGGCCGGCGGAGAAGTAATAAGATCCACTCTCTTGTTACCACTAATGAATCCCTTATCTTTGCATGGATGATGATCAGAGAGGACTCTCTGTCTCGACATCTGTTATCTAGAATTGGAATATTGGGTACAATGGTTATCAGAATGAATATTCCCATCTCTCATTAAATGGTACTGGGGTTGGTGTATTTGTTTAGAATATTTATTTTTATATTCATAAGACCTCACCTGTCCCTTGGTATAGTCATCTAAGTCTCTTTTAAACATCTTGCATTTGATTTCTGTAATCAGTTGTTCAAACTTAAGTACACTATTTGTAACTTTTCTATCATTCTCACTATATTCTGGTGAAGCACTCACGGATTCTAATCTAGTTTTAATTTCCTCAATTTCTTTTACTAGTTGTTCAATCTCATTGTTTCTATATTATGAGCTCTATTTATTAACATTATTTTTACTAAAATAAAGTAAAAAGGGCTGTTTTCACACCCTTTGAACATTATTTTAGTACCACCTATATTTACTAAAGGGCAATTGGAGTAGAATTCATAAAATTCTACTCCAAGCCCTAATTATCACATATTTTTAGTAAGCAGATCGCATTTCCCATAATTGTAATGGGAAATGTGATCTGGCCAAAGTTACTAAAAATAAAATGTAAAAAAAATACCGGGGCAAGCCCTGTGATAATAACGCCACCTAGAGGTACATGTATTACATTTTAATCCTTTCTTTGTGTGCCTATACTCAGTACTGGTTTTTTATGCGTTTTATGTTTTTTAATCATTAAATTTCTATTGTACCATTTATCTTTAGCGCTGCTTATTGCCTTTACTTATTTATTAAATATGACTGCTATTAATTTAATATCAGGGCTTATTGGGGGAAATAAGTCTAGTTATTAAATGTGATTGCTGTTAATTTAATGTTGGTGCTAGTTGGGGGAACTATGTCTATTCATTAAATGTGAATGTTATTTATTTAATGTCAGGGCTGATTGAAGGGAAGTAGGTCTAGTTATTAAAGGTTAATGGCATTAATTTAATGTTTGGACTGGTTGGGGAGAAATATGTACAGTACCTAAAGCGAAAGCTGTTGGAAGTTGACATGTAGTAAAGAGCTATGTTGCATGTATATAGTAAAGAGCTATGTTGCAATATATACATGCCATATATATTGATTTTGGTGGGGCAATCGTGATTTTGGTTGACTATCCCTCTAAGTTAAGATTTTGTACAGTCTGCATGAACAGTTGGGAGGTAAGTGCCGCTCAGTAGAGATCTACTTGTGAAATGTGGTAGTGACACAGCATAGCCTGTGTATTTGAATTTCATGGAAAGGGGTTGAAGAATAGTCTAGCACAGGCTAAATTGATAACCATGTCCCTGACTTGATGGTTATGCACCTGAGTATTCCTTTTCAGCTCTCTGCCTCCCAGCAAGCCTAGTTTGCATCTCCTGATAGTGGAGAGGTGGCGAATATCTTGTGTGCTGAGCAGCCCATCTAGGCAGTGATAATTCAGAATGCTTAATACATGAGTTCCACAGTGTGGTCACTAATGTAACAGTCATAGGGGTAAATTTACTAAAGTGAGAGGTTTTAGAAGTGAAGATGTTGCCCATGGCAACCGATCAGATTCTAGCTATTGTCTTCTTGAAGATGCTAGTTAAATGATAAGTAGAATCTGATTGGTTTCTATGGGCAACATTTCCACTTCTAAAACTAACTTTAGTAAATTTACCCCATAATATGAATGTCTCCTTTTTTGGCGGCCACATTTCTTCCGATATCCAAACTATACCTTCTGATGTTGTACAACACTATAATTATCCTTTTACCAATTTGGTAAATTGCTTTAAATTGCATTAACCTTTGATTGATTGCCTGAATCTTCCTGAACTTCTTTCATTTTAATCTGGATGAAAACTTCACATTTCAAGCAGATCAGCTATTTTATGACTGTCATTTATCAGTGAAAACAGGAGCTTGTCATGTAACACTGAACTGAACCTTAATTACACAGCACTTCTATGTAATACCAAATCAGGAAAATAAAGTATACACAAAATATTCGCTAAAACATATGACAGAATGACACAGGCATATACTCATAGAGCCTGATGCAGATGCAGAGTTGTACGCTAATAGCATCTCTGCTGCTTCCTTGTACACAGCAACGATGCTAAAAAATGCTAATGCCGCAGCAGGCGTTTGAAGGAATAAGACACATTCTGTAGAATTTGTCAATCGGAGTGCTGCATCCAAAGGCACAGCATTGGATCATCATTGCGACAATCTTTCACACTGGCTGCAGTCTTTGCCCTTCTAAGTAAGTCTAAGCTTACTGAGAATGGGTGACAGAACTCCACTGCTAGAGCCAGGAAATCTACTTTGAAAGACGCAGAACCCGGACTCGGCACTCCCTCAAAATGGAGGTCTCCATTTGGGGAAAGGTCCCTGTCACCGCCCATTCCCTACGGCATCCAGGGAATTGAGCAGTCCACCCACCATCGGATTTGTAGGCAAACCATCTGGTTTGTGTACAAGCAGGGCCCTGTACCGGCCCCGCCACTTGAGTGCACAACATCATTTTATCGTGCAGAAGGGGGTGTGACCAGCAGCACAGGTAAGTACAGCACTGACGAGGCATCCTCAGGACACCCGATTGGCTGCATTTACTGTGCAGGGTGCCCGTCTGGATCATCCATAGGACGCTCCGTGGGTGCTGCAGCAGCAATCCTGCTGCAGAGTGCCATTCCAGGCACCCTGCTAGCCAGGAGCAAGCGCCGGTATGGGCGACAGTGCCACCCACAGAGCCTCTGTGTGATAGTACCGGTCGCCCATAGCTAGTTACGGCCCTTTGTACAAGTCTGAATCAGGCCTATAGTACAATAATATATTTTTCAAATCCATGAACTACCAAATATATTAAGGTTGATAGACATACAGTATATCGGGTTACATTGAACATGCTATACTGTAGCTTCAGATGTCTTTAAATCTTGATATGCCGAATATTCTGTGTTCTGTGAGTACAAGTATTACAGTACATGCAGCATCATTACACTTCTCTGGAAATAAAGCTGCCTACATTCCTAGTTAGATGTACCTCAAATTAGATGCTTAATGTCTTTAATAATTTAAAAATCAAATATTCTATGAGTGTTCATTTGTTTAATGTTGCCTTTTGAGTTTTTATGAATATTAGTAGAGTAACAATTTGCTAAATCAATAACCCCCTAGAAATTGGTCATTAATGGTGGTTAACGATTATGTATGATGTATGTTAATGACTGATTTCTTCGGGAGTATTGCTGTTATAAAACATAATTACAGATTATTATAGTGATAATTATTTTTGGAAACAAATATAGATGCAGATTGAACAGCTGCAGAGATGAGAAATAGCTCATTGTTGTTGTAAATCATCTAACTAAAGTATAATAATCTTTTAAAGAAAGGCTGAAAAAACTATGACTTTATGTACTCTTTGCCTCAGTAATATTTTAAAAATGCATTTAAATAATTTAAATATTAAAATGTTTTACTATGCTTATTTCTACTCTCCCGAAACCTGCGAGAGGCTCACAATTTTACGTGTAGCCCCCTACACCCCCTAAAGAGTGGGTACTTCTCTGCATCCGGCCCACTTCCTGGTAAAGTGGGCAGAATGGGGACAATAATACTAAGAATTTGACGTCATTGAGGAGGGGGCATTGCCCATTGAAGCGATTCTATTATAATTGAGTCATTTGGCCCCACCCCCTGTTTAAATATGTGTGATTTCCAGTATTTTGCAGCAAGAGGTGCGGCCTATGATATGAATAGTCAGGCCCAGAGGCGGATTAAGACCTCATGGGACCCTAAGCAAGCTATTGGTCTGGGCCCCCCAGCTGGTCATGCTTCTAGTCGGCAAGGTGCAGCAGCGGGAGGCTCTGTGACTGTCCAGTCAGCGATGGACCTGTTTGTAAATGAAGGCCTGGGGCTGAAGTCTTATGAGCACCATTGTCATCTAGGTGTAGTCTCTTCCAATCAGAACTCAGCACTAGCTCCTCTGAACCCTTTACTGAGCCAGAGTGTCTGAGGCTAACCTCCCTTCCCTATTAATGGCTGGACCCCCTGCCAGGGCCAGATTAAAGCTTTGGGGACCTGAGTCACTTAAGTCAGGGAGGGGGGCATAAGGTCTAAAATATAAAGCATAGGCCCTCATTCAGAGCCGTTCGTTAGCATCAGTACGCTCGTTGCGTTCCAATGTTGTTAAACCACGCATGCGCTGGTGTTACACTGCGCATGTGCGTACGGCAGATTGCGAGCTTTTTTTGTCTCGTTCGTCAAATAGCGAACAGGAAGTGACATGTGAAATGTGATTGACAGAACAGGCCGTTTTTGGGCGTTGACGTGGGTGGAGATGGAAAAACGCAGGCGTGGCGAGGCGTTTTTGGGGCGTACATAAATTTTCAGATGCGTACGTCAAATGTGTTCGTACCAAGTCATACGTCACTGGCTGATCCTCTTTCCGTTCAACTTGCTCGCACAGCTTGGGGTGTGGATTACTCGACCACAATGGCGATGGCCGTGTCCTCCGGTCCGGGCCTCCTCGATGTTTCTTCGATTTATCATGGCTTGTCAGAAAAACAATCAACTTTGAATTGCAAACCAGCTTGGAATGTGTTTTGACAAGAGTTTTTGGTTTAGCACAAAACCGTACGCAGGTGAAATTCTCAGCTGCTAATTTCCTGATTACACAATCAATTAGCGTACATTTGTTTGAATGGTTTTTTTTGGGATTTTTGTTTTGTGCTATTGTAACAATAATGTCATCATGTTTGTGTGTATTTTACCATTTTGCTTTGGCCAGGAGAATTTGCATCCTTTTTTTAATTTTACAGTGTTCGTTAAAGAAACTTTTTTTTAAAAACACATTATTTTTTTTTGTGGTGGACGTTTTTGGCTTGTGGGCCAGGATTAACTCTAAACCATTTTTTAAATAATGTCACAATACAATGGAGAACATTTTCCAAAAATTTTAATTTCTGAGACAAATTTATCAAGTTTTGGGGTGCATTTTGCAAATACACTTTTTTGGCAGTGTTAGGCAATAATAACGTAAATAAATCTGTAAAACATATTACCAGTGTTGGCCAACTTAAACAAACACATTAAAAACAATTCACAAGAAAGGAGAGGGAAGTTTTGGCCCTAAAGGAATATGGGGCAAGCACAGAAGGAGTGTGGGAAAAGTAGCCAGTGCTGTCATCGTTTTTTTCCCCGTTTGGCTGGGGTAGGGTGGGCGCCAGACCGGGTCCGGGATGTCCTCTGGCTGGCCTGTCCAGAAGCAGATGTTGTGGCCTCTGGACTAGGCACAGGGCTAGGCACATTTGGAGGAATGGCTGTTGTTGGGCCAGAGGTGGAGGATCCTGATGTTCCGGCAGGAAGGGAGGTCGGCTCCACCATGTGCTGGCGAACGAGCTGCTCCAGGGCATTGGCTATTCTGATGTTGGCCCTGGTGTTTTCAGCCAGGGCCTGACCAATGGTCACGTTGGCCACAGCATTTTGCTCCAGGGCCTCTGCTACCCGTAGCAGACTGGTGTCCATCCTCTGCATAATCTCCGTATGGTAATCCGATTTAAGATTGAGTTTTGTGAGGAGGGACACTGCCTGCGAGGGGGATTACCCTGGACTGGCTTCTGCAGGGTCCTCAGCCGGATGTACTGGTTCCTCCCCTGCAGAGCCAGCAGAAATTCTGCGGCCAAGGCTCCCCTCTGGAGCAGACTCATCCGCCTGTGTCTCTTTGAGAAAAAAGAGAAAAGAGGAACATTACAATCTACATATTGTCACAATAACATTTCAGAGTTGGTTACATCACAACATTTACCTGGGACAACATGAGGAGCCGCAAAGTCTGGCATGTCCGTATCCATGTTGGACACGCCAAACACCTCCACATCCTGCACACACCCCTGTGCCAGCTCTTCCAAATCATTCAACTCCAATGACACAGGGGTGGGAACCCCACCTGTCCCCCTTGCATGCCTAGCCCTGTCAGCCATTTTTTGCTTCAGGCGACATTTGAAGTCTTGCCATCTGTGGGTGAAAAAGTAGGCATTATTCCTGCATTATTTTTCCCTGTTTTTTTTTTTAATTTAAGTTTTTACTTACCGGCGTTTGACATCCCGGGCTAGACGGACATAATCACCCACCCTATTGACAGCACTGGCTATCTCCTCCCACATTCTCCACTTCTGGCTTACACCAATATTCCTGTCTGCCTGTGGCAGGATGTCCACACACTTCTGAACCAAAACCTCCATCTCCTTTCTTGTGAATTGTGGCTGCCTTTTCTTTTTGCCATCTTTGGCCGGAATACTGGGCCCAGCAGCCTCTTCCATGTCATCCTCAACACCTATTTACATTAAATTAATTTTAATTTAGATGTCAATCTTTCACTATATTGTGGTTCAAAATCAGCCTTGATTAGAAATGTGAGAAATACTTACCGGCCGCCTCTTGGCCATTGTTTGGCTGGTCTGTAGCCATTTTTCAAGCAAAAACAAGAACTACACCAGACCGTTTGTTTTTTTCCGTGACGTATTTATACATGCGTCCTTATTATTCGGCCATATCATTGATTGTGCATTCCTATGATCCGTCCTTAATTTGAGCGGGAAAAGAAACACTATTTATGGCTTTTGTCGACTCGAGTCGAGGTGGCGGGTGTTGTTTGTTGGAGGTTACGTTGTTCGGAGTGGATTGTTGGAGGGAGTTGTGTTTGGCGGTTTTTTGGCTTGTGTTAGAGGCGGTTTTTTTTGGATAACTTTCCGTTCGCATTTTTTGGTGTGGTTTTTTTAGTTGTGGTGTTTTTTCTGAGTACGTTTTTTCCCGTCATCCTTTTGTAAAATATGGGTCTCCTTTTTTTTTGGTTTGGCCCAAAAATTTATTTTTATTTTATTTTTTTTTGTAGGTTTTTTTTGGCTGTGCCCCAACGACGTTTTGTTCTGTGACTTCTTTATCGTGTATTGGTAAGTTTTGATTTTAACTTGTTTGTTAAATGTTCATGTCTTGTTCTTCACATATTTTGGGGTCTTTACGTTTTTTTTCTGGGTTTTTGGGGATGTGAAAAATGCGAACCAGTTAGCGTACTTTTGTAGGCTTGATTCCCCTTGTAAAAATGCGAAACATTTAGCGCACTTTTGTAGGCTTGATTTCCCTTGTAAAAATGCGAACCATTTAGCGTACTTTTGTAGGCTTGATTCCCCTTGTAAAAATGCGAACCATTTAGCGCACTTTTGTAGGCTTGATTCCCCTTGTAAAAATGCGAACCATTTAGCGTACTTTTGTAGGCTTGATTCCCCTTGTAAAAATGCAAACCATTTAGTGCACTTTTGTAGGCTTGATTCCCCTTGTAAAAATGCGAACCATTTAGCGCACTTTTGTAGGCTTGATTCCCCTTGTAAAAATGCAAACCATTTAGCGTTCAAATTCTGGGGGGGGTTTTTGTGCCAAATTGTGGAAGTCCTCTCAATGTCGGTTTCCTATTTTTCGAAATGTGTGTTTACCCCCTTTATTTTTGTGCATTTTCAAAAATCAAGATTACAAAATGGCCACCACAAAATCTTAACTTTTTATGGTCTTTGGAAATGTAGGTTTTTGAAATCATGACAATACCCCGGCATGTAAGCATCTTTGGATTGTATCGTAAAGATAAGTATTTTTTGGACTTTTTTGGGGGCAACATACCTTAACTACAATTCTTACCATTTCAGGTTGATGTTGGTCGTATTATTGTGGCCATGCTGCTGGAAGCCGACCAACCTCAATCTCGTCCCAGGCATAGGCATCGTAGGCGTGCTTGGCCCCAGATATATAGAACATGTGTCACCCTTTTTGGAATGCCCGATGATGAGGTGTTAAGGCGCTACCGTCTTCCACCCCAAATCATCATAGACACTCTCTCATTAATAGAGAGTGATCTTGAGTGGCAAATTGACAGTCCTACAGCAATACCTCCACTTATGCAATTATGGCGGTGTTACATTTCTGTGCCTCAGGATCCTTTCAAACCACGGTGGGAATAGTTGTGGGAATCTCCCAATCCTCCTTTTCAAGGATCCTGAGGGCAGTGATGGAGGCCCTTTTCAAGCACCTCCAACATTTTATTAAAATGCCTTTGGATATGGGTTCCCTTAGTGTGGCGAATGCCAATTTTTACCAAATTGCTGGCTTCCCACACATCATAGGGTTTGTGGATGGTACTCACATACCACTTCAGCCTCCAGCACGGCTGGAGGCCATTTTTCAGAACCAAAAACACTATCACTCACTGAATGTAATTGTGGTATGTGATGCCTCCCTCCAGATCCTGTCCCTGAATGCAAAATTACCCAGGAGTGCACATGACTCATTCGTCATCCATCAATCAGGGATTTGGCAAAAATTAAACAACCTACAAGCTGGTGATGCGTGGCTTCTGGGTAAGTGTAGACCTTTTTTAGAAAGCAATGCAAAGCTTGATACACAGTGATCCTGATTTTGTAATTTCTTGTTCACAGGAGACAGTGGCTACCCTTGCACGCCCTGGCTGCTCACTCCTTATTTGGTTCCCACACCAGGGCCACAAAGTGAGTATAATTCTGCACTTACAGCCACCAGGCAAGTGGTGGAGCGCTGTATCGGCCTTTTAAAAGGCCGATTCAGATGCCTCCACCGCTCTGGTGGCGAGCTCATGTATTTGCCGGATATGGTTTCGAAAATTGTGGTCCTGTGTGCCTTGCCTGAGGATGGAACCCCCGAGGTTGGTCGGAGGTCTGTATGTGGGGGGGCCATACGCGATGATGTTGTGGCCCGTTTATTCAGGTAATTATTGTCCAAAATGAAGTTAGATGACACAATGTAGACATGTAATAATGTAATTAACAATTTTAATTTTTGTTTTGTTTATGTGTTTTATTCCATAATATTTATCGTGAAAACCATGACTACTAACTGTTCGTAAAAAATGACTTCATGTTGACACATTGGATTTAACTTCTGGACCAAATTTGTCGTCAACTCATTTGTGGAATCATGTTGGCATGCTACTTCGTCAAACAGTTCTTGATTGTTTTGTTTTTGTATATTTTTGGTGTAGGCTGTTTTTTGACGAGTGTTTTGACTGTGTGTATTGATTGTCCTTAATCACTTTGTGTTTCTAATTTTTAAAAAAATAAATTTTTGTAACGTTATAACAAACATTTCCATTCTAAATTACATGCAAGTGTAACCTGGTTCCCAAAATGAAAACTTGATTAAGGGCTAATCCAGTTATGATTTAAATTGTGCAGTATTTTACCATGCTTAGTGGCTCAAATCAAACACCCTAAGGTATTATGGTGAATCAGTATGTTTTGGATTCTCGGCCTAAACAGGTTTCATTTAATATTTACCTTACCCCCCCAAAAAATAAAATTCTTTCTACAAAACCAAAAAAAACCTATTGGTATTGTTAGGTGTTGAATGTGCCAGCTTACCTAATTCCGCTTTCTCGATTCTAAGTTACATTACTTTAAAAAACTTGCTGCAATAGTCGACTTAGGTAAGGTTAAACAATATAATATTTACAGAGAAGGAATGAGACTTCAAACAAACCTTTTTTTTTAATTTTTTGAAAAACTGACAAAATTTGGAAAAAGGAAAAAAATTAATGCCGCAGGATCCCTGCCATGTGATCGAGGACCACCAGCATGCCTATAACATGGCCCCTCAGCCTCTCCACACACGCTGCTGCCTCCGTCAGCCACCTCTGGTTCTCTGTGGGTTTAAAAATTGAGGTTCTTAATCAAAAAAAACATAATTTTGTTTGAGAAACAACTGCCAATGTAAATGCAACTTTCCAAAAAAAGTCAATTTGGACAAACATTACAATTCAAAGCCAACATTCTTTGCCCAAGTAAATTTGAAATAAACTCGACAAAAACAAGAAATTGTAAAAAAAGAGAAAAACACAGAAAAACTACTTTGGTGGGTACCGTAAACAAGAGATACAAGTATGAGTGTTTGGACATGTGTGATATGTGTAAGGGCCAAACATCATAGACATTTAGAAAACCAGATCTATCTAAGAAACATTTTATAAAAAAAAAAAAATGCACAGGCAAAGGATAACATCCCCCCCAAAAATTGGAAAAAACAAGGTAAAAGGGAAACACACTGTTGACAATGCCGCCTGGACCTGAAGCCTCACCATCGTCCTCCTCGGAGGTATGCCAATGCAGGTCTGTAGGAGGAGGGGTGATTTCTGAAAGGGGGGAGGGGGTGGAAAAGAGGGGTGGTTGGAGGGGAGGGTAATGAAAAGAGAGAGGGGGGTTGAGGGGAGGGGGAATTTTGAGGGATGGGAAGCATACTAGAGGGAGGGGCGTCTGGGTCTGGCCATGCTGGGTTGGAGGGTGAATTAGGGGTAGGGTGGGGAGAGGAGGATTGGCTGGGAGTTGGGGATAGGGGACGTGGCCGACGGCATCGCTGCCGATGATGGCATATTCTGCGCTCTGCCCCTAAATGATGGTTAACAATTTAAGGTTGGATTAATTTATAAACTTGAAAACATCCTCAAAAAATATTTAGAGACGAAAAAAAAAAAAAAAAAACATGCACACGCAGATATGTAGTAAATAAAAAAACAGGGCAAGAAGGAAAACATGCACACGCAGATATGTAGTAAATAAACAAACAGGGCAAGAAGGAAAACATGCACATGCAGATATGTAGTAATTAAACAAACAGGGCAAGAAGGAAAACATGCACACGCAAATAGGGCCACAAAATAAAAAAGGAAAACGAAAAAAAAAAAACTTACTTTCAGCTATCCGCTGTCTGAAACATGCCAGCAAGCGTGGCGTGCGTCGTTGAAGATCCGACCACCTGCGCTCCAGCTGGCCAATCTGTCGGCGTAAGCCGAAGGAGCGCAGGCGGCGGCGAACCTCCGCATAGGCGGATCGCTTCTCTCTGTTGGTGATGGGGGGAGGCTGGCTGGTTATCCGCCGGTCCATTACCTCCGTCAGGACTAGAAGCTCCCGCCTGGTGAACGCAGAGGCTCTCATGATGGCAATGGTGGATTTCGGAAAAAACAGCTTTAATAAAGCCAAGAAAATAATTTTGATTAGCTAATGTATTTGGAAAATTAACAGGAAACATTCTATTGGTTAGTGTATGAGTCATGTGTTCGACAGGCTTAAAAATCTAATGTGAGTTATGATTGGCTTAATGCAGTGACATGCGTTAGCTAATTTATATCAAAAAATGAAACAAGTAAAATATGCGGCAGACAAAACACGGAAAACAATAGGAAAATTGACACAAACATGTATTTTGGATAAAGGGAACCATTGTTTAATCCGTACGTATTCTGCGTGAAAAAACAAACATGGACAAGAGTAAAGTTTATTGCAAATGAAGAAAAAAAAAACATGTGAAGAGCAATTAAGCTAATTGATCTGTTGATTGGCATGATACGATTAAAGGATGTATGCAGAATGAATGAGCAGGTAATCGAAAATTGACAGGCCCACTTCCGGTTGGGACTGGTGCGAGCGTTACCTGCATGCAAAATTGGAGATGTATGGTCGCAATTTGGCTCGCTCGTTAGCTAGAGGAGGGGTTGGTAGACTATAGGGTGGAAGATTAGCTGCGTACGAAATTACGAGCGAGCGATTGAATTTGCATTTTCGGCTCGTACGCCGTACGTGCGTCCGGCCACTTGCGTCCGGGTCTGATTCAGGGCCATAATGACATAATTCAGGATCGAGTTAAATTAAAAAGGTACATTTGAAAGAGAGGCTAAATTTTACACAGCCTGCAGTGCTACATACAGTCTAATTTTATTACCGCAAGGACATAAACACAAGGTCAATTTAGTCATATGCCAGGAAACCTACCTTCATGAAATATTGATGTACTGTATGCCCAACTTCTTCACACTATATTCTGCAATCTGTATGTCCACCTTCTCCCATATTTTATAATATGTATACCCACCTTCCTCCACTCCATATTCTACAGTATATTCCCACCTTCCCCCCATATTCTACATTGTATGACCACCTTCCCCCCATATTCTACAGTGTATATGCCAACCTTCCACCCATATTCTATACTGTGTATCCCCATATTCTACAATGTGTATGTCCACCTTCTCCATCCATATATTATACCATGTACTGTATACCCGCGTTCTCGCACCACTGATTCTACTGTGTATGTTCACCTTCCACCCCATATTCTACAGTGTATTCCCACCTTCCCCCCATATTCTACAGTGTATGCCCACCTTCTTCACATATTCTATAGTGTATGACCACCTTCCCCCATAGTATACAGTGTATGCCCATCTTCCCCCCATATTCTATAGTATATTACCACCATCCCCCATATTATACAGTGTATATGCTCACCTTATACCCATATTTTATACTGTGTATACCCACCTTCTCCCTCCAAATGTTTTAATATGTATACCCACGTTCTCTCACCCCATATTTTACAGTGTATATGCCCACCTTCCACCCATATTCTATACTGTGTATCCCCATAGTCTACAATGTGTATGTCCACCTTCTCCATCCATATATTATAAAATGTACTGTAGACCCATGTTCTCGCACATCCGATACTACTGTGTATGTTCACCTTCCCCTCATATTCTACAGTGTATGCCCACCTTCTTCCCATATTCTATAGTGTATGACCACTTCCCCCATATCATACAGTGTATATGCCTACCTTCCGCCCCATAGTATATACTGAGTATGCCCACCTTCTCCCCCAAAATGTTATAATATGTATACCAACATTTTTCCACCCCATATTCTACAGGGGATGCGGTCAATATCCTGACCATGGGGATTCCAGAGGACCACAGAATCCCAACACTAGTCAGAATACCGGCACTGGCATCCAGACAACCGGGATCCCAATGGGAAGTACTGGGGTTAGGGGGAGGGTTAGGTTTAGGCTGTGGGGAGGGAAATTTAGGTTTAGTCACTAGGGAGGTTAGGTTTAGACTACGGGGAGGGAGGGTTAGGCTTTGGGGAGGGAAGTTGGGTTTAGGCACTAGGGGGGAGGTTAGGTTTAGGCACTGGGGAGGGAGGGATAGAGAGAGGAGGAGGGTTATGATACCTACCAACAGGTGTTGATATTCAAACTCTGTATGGATGCTGAAGTCAGGATTCTGACCGCCGGGATCCCGAGCGCCAGCATACTGTACCCATCCCATTCTACAATGTGTACAGTATGCCAACCTTACCCCCATATTCTACAGCGTTTGCTCACCATCCCCATATTCTACATTGTATGCCCCCCTTCCCCCCATATTCTACAGTGTGTATGCCCTCCTTACCCCCATATTCTACAGTGTGTATGCCCACCTTCCCCTCATATTGTAGTGCATATGTCCACCTTCCCCCATATTCTACAGTGTGTATACCCACCTCCCCCTCCCAATTCTACACTGTGTATGCCCACCTAGTACCCTTTTAACTTCTCAATGTAAAAAATAAAAAAAATGCTGTGGGCAGGGGACAAGCAGCTACTTACTTATTCACTGTGCAGGCTCCCTGTTGTCACTTACATTCGCTCCTCCTCAGCATCTATTCTCCCACTGCTACATGCAGACGTCCAGTTAAACAAAAACATTTTTTTAATTTACTACCTACAATAGTTCATTGTCCTCAGTCATTCAATTTGGTCCTGTACATAGGACACACAAGGCTTGTTATTATAATCACACACCAATTTTGACTACCTCACTTCTCACAATATTGTTAACCAATATTGTCCAAAGGCTGGCTGGCTGGCTAAACTAAGCAACAGAGCAGTGGCACATGGCAGTTTAAAAGACTATAGCAGCACATGGCAGTTTAAAAGAGAATAGCACAGTCTATGAAACATTGCCACACAGCAGTGGCTGACAGGATGGCAGTTTAAAAAACTATACAACCCCATAGAAACCAAGAATGTTTTCATTAATCAAGAACTAGATTAGAATACTGGGGGCAGTACATGGAAATTGAGGTGGAATATGTAGAGGAAGGCAGGTAAAGGAAGGAGGGATTGATTCATTTAGTAAATTTAATTTGTTTCATTATCAAAAAAAAATAAGATAAAATAGACGAAATAGACAAAAAAAATACAACATTTTGGAGCTTATTTTGTATTATTTAGTAATATGCACTAGAGAACTTATTTACAACAGTCAACAGAAATGTTTGTTGACCATGGATAAGCAGAAAATCATTCTGTTTGTGGACTAGATTTAGGAGAAAAAACATGGTATTATTATCCCTCATACTCAGATATTGACATTGCATGAATCTCCATGCAATTCTGATTCTGTGTCCCCTGGCGGAAAACTATCTGGATGCATGCGCAGTAAATCACGGACGCCTGTGCAGAGGTAAAACATGCATTCTCCTCTGAGTCATGCCCTGATTTCTCAAAAATGTAGACCATCTACTTCCACAGAGATAAGCCAAACTAGTACACCATTTGTATCAGCTCCAAAAACTCCAACTAGATGCACTGGGCCTGATTCTAAGTTGCACACATAAAAGACCTGATTCAGGAGTGGACATACATTAGTATGCACATACATCCCGTTGGTTACTGCTGAAAGCTACAGTGCAAATTTGGATACAGGGAGAGGCAATTTCACTTGGTGTTTCTGGGTGGTAACAGGGGGCGGCTAGCCAGACGTGGACATGTCGTTGTCAATGACTGTTGTTCTAGTAGCAGTTGCACTGATACCGGTGGCCATGTACAGATGGACTTTCTGCACTTTCATGGGGTTGGTCCAATGTATGATGATGCGACAAATGATGTGTCTTAGTTTGCAAAGTAGTATTAGCACCAGAGCTATTGGGCATCTGTTTATGAATCCCATCGGCTACGGCATAAGAATAAAGCTGGCATCACTCTATGGAAAGAGATGCAATCGTGGCTCCATTTGTGTCCACTTGTGAATCAGGCCCACAGTGAATTTTAGCAAAGTGCAGAGTTGGACTGGCCCACAGGGGTACAGGGGAAATCCCTGGTGGGCCCCTCTGCCTGTGGGCCTACCCCCTTCTCTAGGTGTCAAGTTCCTGACCTCAAATTATAGATTGTTACTCTATTAGATGGACAGTGACCAGAAACACTGATCGGCTTGTGGGATTGGTTCCCTTCTATAGAAACTACACCAAGATTTGTTAGCCAAACATCTGTGGTGGCTGACCAAACCCTTTAAGCATGGGCCCCTACCACTGCATTCCCTGGTGGGCCCTGCATTGCCCAGTCCGACACTGGCAAAGTGTCCATGTGTGTGATTCTGAGCCTTTTGAATCTCAGTTGCTTTTCATTTGTGGCTACATGGGTATTAGTGGTTGGCAATGGTCGAGTGCAGAAAATATTTGCCATAGGCATGCCATGGGTGTGTGAACACAGTTGCTTCCTATTCAGCTGGGGGAGCTGCAGTTGCATACATGCATCCAAGCAAGGGCTTAGCTACAGTTGGTGCAGCTGCTATGGGGCCACTCAGGGGCCTAGTCCTCCCCCTACACCCAGTTAGTGCTTTCACTTTGCTTGTCATTTACTGACTAGGGTACTGTTTAGGATTAGGGAGACTATAAATATATATTATAAATATATATATGCAAATTATTTTGCTGCTTATGCATTATGTTTGAGAATTATCTAATTTGTTTCTGCTTCATTGACATTGAGGATTAAGTGAATGGTTATTAGCATATAGTGCAGATGTGTCCAAATACATGCTACACATAACGCAGGAGTTCCGTGTGACTCGGTAATGCCAAGCATCTTTTTCTGTAACCTTTTACCTTCAAATGCATCTTATTTGCATAATGATTTGAATAAGTAGCACAAGCAGTTTCTGTTGATTTAAATGATATGCAACATGCCTATGTTCTGTGTGAGACTGTGGGTCTAGCTGCATGAGAAACGCTACGTTACAGTGTTACAGTCGCTGACATTGTAACATAGCATTTCCCATGCAGATACACCAGCAGTCACTCACAGAATATAGCCATGTAATTTTAATCAGCAGAAGCTGCTTGCGCTACCTGTTCGCATGACTGTGTGAATAAGACACATTTGAAGGTAAAAAGTCACATAAAAAGATGATCGGCGCTACCAAGTCATGCCATGGCATGGCACGACTAGAAGGGCTGTTTAATATGCAAGGAGGTTAGATGTTTGAGGACACATCTGTAAATATTATAAACTAAAAAACACCCTCTTAGATGAAAACATTTTAAAAATCATTTTTGCATGCTGCGGAGGGGAGCACTGTGATCCCCTCAGCCAGGCACAAAGCCGGGGGGAGGAGCATGATCAGTGTGTTTGATCCCACCCAAAGGCATAGGAGACTGCTTCCATCGCTGTTCAGCAGCCATGAGCAGTTTCCCAGCTGCAGTCCAGCACACAGCAACATGTGCTGGGCTGCTGTGAAGTAAGAGGGAGGGGGGGTGCCAGACCCTGGCCAACACCAGGCCCCTCCAGCAAGTCCGGGCACAGGTAAATAGTACCCACCGCACCCCCTCTCTCAGCACTCCTGCACCGATGTCACACTGCTACAGTCATCCCTACTGAGCAGTGCATTTGGGAGGAGTCACCAGGCAGTATGACTGACTGTGCTATGGCACAGAATCGCACAGCACAGTAGAGTTCAATTGAAAGTAAGGGAAAGTGGTCGTAGGGGGGCTTACACAAGTCCTTTGGCCCCTGACAGCCTTAATATGACCCTGCCAGCCAGTACCACCGAGGGTCTTAACAATAGATAGAACCCTAAGTATTGCATTACTTAGTTAGGTCAATGTTGTCATAAGAGATGTTTTATTTAAAATATAGATTAGATGAGCAACCAAGATATTTCACCATTTCCCATTTTGGCAACATGGTGTACAGGTCATCTATCAGTTCTGCATCATTTTATAAATTGTTGCTCAGAAAGGGACTGATGCTGAGATGAATGGCTGTCAGTTGGTGAATCATGTCTTGCGAGTTTTTGCTCTGCTCATACTCCAGAACCAAGCGTACAGAAGTCCCAGTAATGCAGCGTCATATGCATTTCACCTCTGCATCACACTCCAAGAGAGGAATTGTTTCTTTATTACTAACAAAACTGTCTAAAATCAATATACAAATGTGAGTGCTGACGCTGGTCACAAGCCAAGGCAAATCATAAAATGTATGAATACATATTATTGGTAAAGTCACACTATGTAATAACAAATTAGAATATTACTGACTTGGCATTAACAATATTTAATTAAATATATCTTAAAAACAACCAAATAATCTGCTACATAAACACCAACAACAAGAGCAAAATAGTGTCCACTTTATATTGCTAAAATAATAAATTCCTCCCACTTAAAATCAGACCCCAGACCTGACATCCCCCCCTCCTTCTTCCCTAATTTACAATCATTCCCCAAATCCAACATTAATCACCAAAAAATAATAATCATAACCTGGATCTGACACCCCCTTCCCTAAATTACAATCATGTCCCAAAGCTGACATCCCTCTCATCCCTAAATTACAATCAGACCACATATCTGACAGCCCCCTCCTATCTGAATCAAAAAAACATGTCCCCCCAGACTTGCCCCCTCCTCCCACAACTGTAATCATGATCCATAACTGCCCCCTCCTCCCACAATAGAGCCATAACTGTCCCCTGGTCAT
Organism: Taudactylus pleione; assembly: GCA_031769625.1. Lineage (NCBI taxonomy): Eukaryota > Metazoa > Chordata > Amphibia > Anura > Myobatrachidae > Taudactylus > Taudactylus pleione. The sequence goes on along the minus strand of JAUIMM010000863.1, from coordinate 979,805 downwards.
ATAAAAATAATGACCCATAACTGCCCCCTCCTCCCACAATAGAGCCATAACTGTCCCCTGGTCATATAAAAATAATGACCCATAACTGCCCTCCTCCTCATATAATAGTAATGACCCATAACTGCCCCCTATTCACACAATAAAAGTGCCCCATAACTGCCCCATCTTCATGCAATTATGTCCCATAACTGCCCTCCATGACAATTATAATCATGTCCCATAACCTGCCCCCCTCATCCCACAATTATAATTATTTCCCACAATTGCTCACCTAGATTTGCCCACAACAGTGATTGGTGGATAGCCAGTGTCAAGCTAGCATCCAAAACAGTGTACAGTGTACAGACACAGTGCATTGTGACAGCTGCGCGGCTTGGAGGGGTGTCACGTGACTGGCGGCCACTGTGGCTGTCTGGACGCTCTGATCTGATTGTGGCCGGGTAGTATCTCCAGTGACTCAAAGCTGCAGCTCTATATGCTACAAATGTATCTGTCCCACCCAGCCAAGCCTGCCCCTGGCTGCAAGAAGGGCGAATTGCCGCACTGTTGCCGGCATTTCTATGGCGTTCCAGCAGCAATTCGCCACCTGCACACCTAATTGGATTGACCCCAGAGAGTGGGCAGGTGCACCGCAGAGAAGCATACAAGCAAATATCATCATTTAGTTCTGTGCACGCAATGCAGGAGCAATTATGGACGTCTTGCATGACACTGTACAACAGGCCTAGAGTACACTAGTACACTTTAAAAGCAAGGACAAAGTACAAGGTGATTACTAGGTATTGTTTTTCATTGTCCATATGTATGACCCCTAAGGGCCAAGGCACACGGGCATATATTGCAGCTACAAATCACTGAGGATTTGACACCATTGTAATCAATGTAAAAAATGATTTCAATGCACTATGGTGATAGCCATTGCTGCTATCACTTGCTGAAGCTGTATGCAGTTTTGTTCCCCCGCAAATAACAGCCACTCCAATAAAAAATACCTTATGTTATTCTATTTCATGTGAAAATTAGGAACTAGACACACTGCTGTTTCTCCATATTTTCTTAACACTATATTCTCATTACTGATGAAACAAATTGCTGTGTAACCTGTCATCTGTATATTATTAATCCTGGGGTTTTTTGTTTAATAAATAAAAAAAGCTTGGTGTACCTTGGTCTTTTTATTTAAAAAAAACAAACTTTTTGACACTTCCAATTTTTATTTATATTTTTACAAAAAAAATGTGCTGTTTATTTGTAACTTTCAAAGGTAAGATAGTCCTTCTTTGGAACCTGATTAATCTTCTTTATAGTCTACTATAGATATAGCTGGACAAGCAGAACTGTCTGTGTAGTTCCTGAATTTTCTAAATGTATACGCACACACAGTCTGTATATTATAATAACATGTACAGTGTAATATAACATATATTGACATTTTATTGTGTTTATTACTGTGTACTGTGAGTTGTTATGATAATTTGCATCTGAAAGTCTGCCAAATTATATATCAATCAACACTAGAATCCTTTAAAATGTCAATAGGTTTGTAATAGTGTAAAAACAGAAATAAAATCTTATATACTGTATCAATACTCTGCTATGTGGCATACATACATTTACAAAACCAGCCACTCCTTAATTAAAGTAATTTTTTTAGTACATCTTAATGTTTTGACTGTTTTCAGATTATGTAATTCATGAGCATGACTTGTCTAATCTAATATACATTTTCTCAGGATATTGTAAATTATATTTTCATAGGATTGAGGTTGTGTTTATCAGCATTCCAAAGTATGTTTTATGTAACTGTTTAGACATACATAGTTGAAATATAATTGGCTATTACATTTTTTTTAACTAAACTTTGGTAAATTAATATTCATCCAAGCAGTATGTTGAATTCATTTATTAATTATTTGTTTGTCTTTTAATTTCTAGAGTTTTTCGTAACTCCAGTCAGGTTTTGAGTATGGACAGATGAGTTAAAAAGTATCAAAAATATTGACACAGATGAAAAACCTAAAATATTACTTTTTCGTGGTATCTAGTATACATGTGTATGTAGTGGTTCTATATGGCAGCATTGTTCCTCATATTCTGCTTGCACTTTACTGTTTTGCCTGTTTCAATTTGAAATACACATGGACTTCAATTGCCTAAATACAGCGGGGGCAGCTATTTTGTGGGAAAAAGTCTTAAAAATGCAGACGATCATTTCTTCCCTCAGAGCCAGTGATCTCTCTGGAGCACTGGCTTCCTAGCAAATTGATGGGTTGTACCCTAAAATTGCTGCTTCTACGAAGTGTAGGTAATGGCTGCAACTGAAAAGCTGTTTGGGGTCAATTCAATTAGATGCGCCTAAGGTGCCCATTAGTATATATGCTGCACTAACGGTACTGCTGGATTTTTGTTCACAGCCCCATAGGGCTGCGTACTAAAATTACGAGTCCAGGGTGAGATTGGGCTGCAAGGGGGGCGAGTTCAGCTGCCATTGCAGTTTCTACACCATTGCAAGTTGGCCCCCTCGCTCCTAATTGAATTGACCCCAAAGTGTTTTCTATCATACCGGAATGTATATGTGATAAGCTATGGTTTGTAAGCCAAGTTGTTTTTTTGTCACAATGTGGTCCTCCACTTGCCTAGTGCCAAATACCACCCTATGGCAAACCAAACTTACCTGCTCTGTTGTTCCTGTGCTTGCGTGGTTTTACTCTGGGCACTCTGGTTTTCTTCCACAATCCAAAACATACTGGTAGGTTAATTGGCTTCTGACAAAAAAATAATAATAACTCTAGTGTCTGTGTACTGTACATGTGATAGATTGTAAGCTCCATTGGGGCAGGTACTGATGTGAATGACTAAATATACTCGGTAAAGTGCTGCAGAATATGTGTGTGTGCTTTTTCTATAACTGCTAATAAATAAATTAAATGAGACAAAAAAGAAAATCTCAACTAGAGTAACATTTGCAAATGTGCATACCAAAACTCAAATAAATATGTGCTCTTCTTATAAATATTTCTTCTCTTATTCCAGGATAACATTGATGCTGGGTACCTCCAAAGTAAGTGAAAAAGAGGATACAATAGTGTTGTTAGTATGTATATACTTGTTGAAAATATCCTAATACATGTATGTAAATATTATACATTGGTAGATGTAAATAAGCATATAATAGTAGTATCTTCTGTCTTAAATATGTTTTCTTTGTTGGCATCTAAACATATCAATCTCAAAGTAAGGCAAAATATCACAATAGGGTTGTATGCTTAAACTGGTTACAATTAAGCAATTTTTGAATCTGCGTACATACAGTAAAAGCAGACTTCTTAAAGCATATCAGAAGAATCACTTTCATACATAGGATTTCAACATATCATTTCGGATCAAACATATTTTCATGCACCTTCAAGAATATTAAAGTCATAATAGTGTGATACTGTATACAGAATTTTTTTCTCACACACAAGAACATACTAAATACCCGTGCATCAATAATGAACAATATAGGCATAGCTGAGAACTTTAAAAGGAAATCAAGAATGGAATATCCTGGGCCAATGGGATGTCCACATATAGGGCATCTTAGGGCATACCTAAGTCGTATGCTGAACTATTGCCGTAGTCGCATCTGAGACTATATACTATTGCCAGTATCAGCCCTACCACTGGTGTACAACAATGTGCCTGAATGTACAAGGCCTGACATGTCCATTTTGAGCTTTTATAGACACTGTAGCATCTGGTCCATCTTTAGACTCCACCATCGGTTATACCATGAAAACTTGCACCAGCCCCATGGCAGGTACAGATTTTCCGTCTGAGTGTGGCTTCCAATGTGAGTGATTAAGCATCTGTGTACCCCTTCAGCAGCACACCTGACACTCCCATAACACGCCCATGTGATGGGCCATTTTCATGCATCTGAATCCTCCCAGTCACCCACTAGGAATGTCCAGCACATTTCCAGTACATTTCTGATAACGTGCATCCTAATCACAACTGCGCCCCTGTGCGTACACACAGTGTAACACACACGCCGTACATGATACATTGCGGGTTACTCAGAAACAAGAATATAATGTCTGTTTTGCAGCATTCTTTCCCAAAGGTAAGTAGCAAGATTTACATGAATAGCACGTATTTATTTTACTTTTGGGATGCACAGTTACAAATATTACTCTACTTGGGATCTCCTCTGTGTCTCCTTTAATTCACTATTTATGGCTCCTCTTGTTCTTTTTGTCATTTCCCCAAAGAGGCTGCCAATCCCAGTACTAATTTGGTGCATGTATTTTAAAATTGTTTACAACACATGGTTTATATTCACTAAACACTATTTAAGCTAAATTCTTTATTTTTTTTAACTTATTATTTCAATATTCTGTCCATGGGTTAAAATTATTCTCATGCATCTTAGTTCTGTAGTTAGGACTGTTGTCATGTAGAGTTTGCTGAGAAATGGGGCACCACAGAAAATCTTACCTGGGGGAGAAAAAATAGAAGTACGCTTGTACTGTAAGTGCAATCTGAAGTGCATTCATGCACCCACATTTAGCAACATATTTCCCAATCTGCCTGACTCCTAACATAAGATGGTGCAAAAACATACCTGCAAACAGATGCGGGACGGAACCTCACAGAAACCCCCATTCACATCACTGTGTGCATGGACATAACTACCATAGGTGCAAGAGGTGAAGCTGCTATGGGGCCCATTTTCTTGTTAAAGTTACTGTACATGTGTTATATACATTTTTCACCATTGGGTGGTACCTATGTACCTGGGCCCTTACAAACATTTGCTATGTGGCCTTCAAATACCTAGTTACGCCTAAGACTGTGTGGGTGTGTCCAGCACTCTCCAAGATGCTGGGCTGGCATCAAGCTCCACCTACACTGTAAATCAAGGCTGGATTATAGGGGGGCTGATGAGGTGGCTGTCCAGGGGCCCCTACACATTGTCCTTACCCTGCCCACTCTGCCACCTCCCGGGCTTGGCTGGCTCCCGTCAGCATCGCTGACACACCAACTGCAAAGCCCTCACCCTTACTCACCTTCCAGTTCACTGTGTTTCTGTTCCCTGTGCTGGGGCCGGGGTGGATGTGCTCGCACTCTGCTTGCTCGTCTGGCTTCCTGCTCCCAGTGCATGCTGCTGCTGGCTGCTCCTCGGTGAACAGCTACAGACAGCAGCTCCGACAGGAGGAAGATAGTGGCCAAGGGAAGGATACTCACCAATCACGGCTCTGGGATCCTGACAGGTAACGCACCAGTGCCCGGTTCCTGGCCCTCTCATATGTGTGTGTGCATGCTCTGCCATCCCTCTGCCCAATACAATGATAGTAGCTGTGATTGGGGGTTTCCAACTGGCAACCTGGCACTGCAAGATAACACCTGGCTGCCCAGAGACCACCCTCCCTGGTGGCTGCACTGCCTTCCCAGTGTATGCCACCTCTCATGTGTTGTACTATCATGCATGGGCATAGCAGTGGCAGAGAAGGTCAGTGTTAACTTTATTGGATGGGGCTCCCACAACTTAGTTGCCCCGGGGCCCCCGCAAGTCTTGATACAACCCTGCAGTGAATAGATTCTGTGCACATGCACACGGCACCTATTCTCCCGCTATGCAGAGCAGTGGTGTGTGCTCCCCCCAACTTCCCACCCCTCCCCATGGCGGGACACTGCTGCTCGCGGGTGGGACAGTCCCAGAAAAACAGGACTGTTCTGCTGAATGCAGGACAGTATGCAAAAATGTTCAGACTCCACAGATATGGACACATCATGCAGATTTATGCACCGCTAATAAAATAAGGTGTCACAAAAAGACATCGTGTTGCAGGGAGGTTCATAATTTTATTTGAACCATTTATTTTTTTGCTCCAAATCAAGGTTTCACAAAAAAGAGAAAAGAAGGATAATTTCACCTCCCAAACTCCTGACATCTTGTATGAATGGGCCTCAGAGATTTCCTTCTATGCTATGGCTGGAAGGGGGTGGTGATGACTTGAGGTTGAAGCAGAAAGAAAAGAAGGCCGGATTCAGTTACATTGGGCAGGTAAATAGTAGGGATGTGCAGGCTCGGATAGGTTCGAGTTTGCACGTGGAGTTCGGATTTTTCCCTCCAAAAAAACGGAACTCAGAACGAGGCAAAACGTCATCTTGCATGGACGAACATCATCATTCCTGGACAAAAGACCAGGAATGATGATGTTCGTCCATGTAAGATGACGTTTTGCCTCGTTCTGAGTTCCGTTTTTTTGGAGGGAAAAATCCGAACTCCACGTGCAAACTCGAACCTATCCGAGCCTGCACATCCCTAGTAAATAGCTGTATGCATATGTAAATTACCGTATGCTTGGCATAATCTATACAATTACCTCGGTGATCCGCTAAATTTCATATAGAAATGCATATAGATCCGAACCTGGCAGGGAAATCTGAACATGAACTGAGCCGCTCATCTCTATTTTAAGGTATGTGTTTTTTATGTTTGACAGCCAGTCATGTCCCCAAGGAGAGTTATAGGGGTATTGGGAGTGTAAAACCTCTACTTGGGGACCTGCGACACTCATCCCTGTATGTCCACATATATGACTCATTCAGCAGGACAAAGTTCATAGAGTCAGGACATTTACAAGGAGATGTTTATGGTAGATAGAAGTGTGATGATGACAGCCAGCAGCAGAAAATAAATCACCCACTTTAGTGTAGTTTTAATCTATTAGGGTTGATATGTTACATTTTACTTCAAAATGTTGTATGTCTGCAATTGTTGAATTGTTGATGCTAGTGTTTATATGTAGTTATCCAAAGTTAGATTTATTTTTATCTTTGGAAAACATCCCCATCTCCAAGAAGATGTACAGAGGGCATTGGAAACGTGGAACTTCTTCTCTGGTGAACCACCGTGGCTGGTACACAATATAGCTTTGAGTACAGGCAAGCAGAGGTAATATGCTTTATTTTTTCTTTTATACTGATAGGGCTAAGACTGTAACTAGGGGTGTGAGAGCATTGCCGCTGCACAGAGCACACCCCACAGCCCTTGCTTTTGGCTAGCTGGGTGCCTTGAACGATACCCTGCAGCCAATATAGCTGCTACAGTGCCACCCGGAGCATTCATTGGACACTCCAGGCAATCACCTTGCACTGCAGCCGTGTTACGGACTTCCTAGGTGCAACTAAACTATCACTTCAGTGCTCAGTGCTAACCCTTGAATGCATCTTACTTCCTTGGTGATCATTGAACTATTTAACACATGTAAGTAACGCACACAGTCATCATATATATATATATATCTAGGAGAAACAAGACCAAGCATTATGAAATATGCCACATAAACTTTGATAAGCATCTCTTATTGTAAGCCAGCCATTGTGCAACAAACAATATACTGTAATGAAACCACCACAAGCAGTGATATGCTGTGCAATAAATTACACACAGCTGCGGCCCGTCAAAATATGATTTACTTTTATACAGTTTCCTCAACAGTTTTTTTGGTCATTATGTATAAAAGTGTTTGTCATTACCAGAGCAGAGACAAGGAACAATAAACAGTTATACCAATTTTACTTATCAAGAGTAAAAAAAATGTTAAGTGTCTTCCAACTTAAAATTCTTAAAACAAATATCACAGCACGCTTGCAGTGCAAATAGTAAAGTGTCTGAGGTTACCGCAGTATCCATTTCCATGGTAACAGCTTCATACCAGTGTGTGACATCTATTGCAAGTCAACTGGCTACTTGAAAAACGTTAGGAATTAATACTTAGCCTGATCTTTTATTAGAAACTGGAAGAAGAAATCTTACCCTAGGGTTCCGCCGTTAAAAATACATTACATGCTCACATAATAAAGTCAGCATGAAATGAAACTGAGCAGAAAATGGAATTGTTCGAAATAAAATGTAGTCTTGCTTATTATGTAACATTTAATTGTTAGTTTAGATTTTTAGCTCATTTGGGACCTTTATTGTTTCGCTTTCTTGTAATATCAGGGAGTAGTAGATGAAAGCATATCTCAAAGGTGTAGTTCATTAGAGCGTATAAATATTTAAGGATTGTGTAGGAAAATTGAAAATATTGCAACAAAATAGAAATCGTTATAGAGAAATAGAGAATATTTTTAACTAAGAGGAAATTATATTAAAAAAAGTTACTGATTAAGAAAGCCGTAAATGTTTTGGATGATCTTTCCTACTGAGTAAAATAAAGATATTCTAATACTTAAGAGTTGCTTTGTTACAAAAAGATTATGTTGAGCTACCTTAGGGGGGGAATATACTAAGCTGTGGTTTCACCAAACCCCATGTTTTTTTGGGGGGGATTTTTTATGTAGTTTGTAAAGCGGGCAATTTACTAAAGCTCAAACCTCGTATCAAGGCGGGGTATAAACAACCAAATTAGAATCTGCAATCTTGATTTTTACAGTTGGAAAGTATACAAACCGCGTAATACTTTTTTATGCAGCAAAGGGGTAATTTTAAGAAAACCAATGGATTTCCATTGATTTAATAGTGGTTTATCAACCCACATATTTACTAATATCCAGACTGCTGAAAAACCTCGACAAAAAAACATCTTGTTTAGAAGTGTCAGTGAACACATTGAATTTAAAATTTAATCAAACCACCATATATATTATATACATTTTATTTATCAATTGGCGAAAAAACTCTGTGAAAAATGAGTTGCTTCAGACAGGTGAGACAGCTCACCCTTTGGTAAATTCAGTGATTTTGACCTCTAAAACTGATTGCAATAGTTTCAAAGCACAGGATAAACCAACACTTTGTAAATATGATGCATGGTTCTAATAGGTGAGATTACTCAGAAATGTGCAAATTTTTACATAGCATACATTTTGTTACTGGGAGCAGGTTAAAGTGCAGATGATTGGGGAAATCATTTATTTGTTGTTTTGTTTTAGGATGAGAAGCTGAATCACATGTGGAGGGCCCACAGCATTAGGTACAGTTTTTTAGAGAAAAGTTGTTCCCGGAATGCTGCTACTATCAGTAGGTGGTTCAGCTGTCTTACTGAGAAGGGCCCCCATAGAATCCTCTCTCACCTAGTAGCATAATATTTGTTGTGCATTGTGAGCTGCAATTATGTACTTTAAGGTGCGGTATTTTTTGTATTATTAAATGTTGTCTGAAGGGTTCTGTAAGTATCACTAGTTTCTCAAAAATGCTCCCTATGAGAGTTATGTTTACCTGGGATAATTAGGGAAACCCGTCACCTGGAGGCACCAGGAGAAGCCACTAGTTAGAGACATTGCAGGACTTCTTTTGTTTACTACAGCCATGTTTATGCCAGATGTTTCTGGTAGCCGGAGAACCATTTTAACCAAAAGGCATTCATGGGTTAATTTTGGAATGTGAAATGGGTTTAAGTTGATTTTCCTTTATTCTTGCTCAGTTAGACTATCTGGAATGATTCCAGTAGGGTGGCTGCTGTAACCCAAAGAATTGGTGGATGCTAAGGGGCCACCTTCTGTTATGCAGGTACCCAATCCAGCAGGGAATTGCTATATCCATTTACTGTAGCTCCACAAAGTCCACTCTACCATGGGAACCAGATGAGGATTAAAAGGGGGAACCATTATTAATCTTACATCTGAATCTGGACTGGCTGACTAGGGTTCCTGTCAGACTGGTCTAAGCACATGCTGAATGTTTGTATCTGCTAAACCGTTCGCAGACCTTCCTACTTTGTGGACCTGTGAAAATCAGGGGGACATTAGGCTTGCATCCGGTTTTGTTGTGGAGTGAATGGTGTGTCTAGATAGCAGGAACAATTCTCCAGAGGAACTGTGACTATAGCACCTAGGGTAGGGTAGTCTAGTAGGCTCTATGCAGTCAACTCCTTGCTTTTTGTATTCATTGTAATTTTAGATAGATAGATAGATAGATTGATAGATAGAAAGATAGTTTCAAATATTTTGGATTAAATAAGGGTTTATTCTTTCAATTTTTCTTTGCCTAAATGTTTGCAAACTTATGGAGGCACTGGTAACCTCAGCTAGAATATAATGAAAATAAGGTTGTTTCAGGCAAACAAGTTAGGCTAATAGAGCTTCCCATTAGCTCTTTATCATCAGATTTGGTGGTAGCAGTGGGATCACTTAAGGTGCGTACACACGGGACTATTTTTTGAGCGATTTGTCGTTAACGATGTCATTAACAACAAATTGTTCAAAAAATCGTTTAGTATTTGCCCCAAAACAATTAACAAAAACTATAAATGCACGCTCCTGTTTGCCATTTGTAGTTTTCGTTCATTGCCCGAACCTCCTGTCCAACCTGGCGATATTGTCAGGTTGGACATGTTCGGGGATGAGGGAGGGAGCCCGCCACTGAACTAAATAATTTTTGATTTTGTTCAGTGTGTGTGCTCAGTGTCCTTAATGGCACTGAGCACACCCCTGCCGGGGACACACAGGACGATGTTCATTCAGGGCGCACATCGTCCCATGTGTATGCACCTTTAGTCATGAGCACTCACCCAGATACATATGCATGAGATATCATCCAGAGGTCATCAAAAACACTAGTACTTAATAACCATGCACCTTATAGAATGGAATAGACTGCCTGACTTAAGATGCCCACACACAGGCGATATTTTACATGATCAGCCTGATTCCAATGCATCGGGATGACAGCTCGTGTAAAATATGTCCTAATCGCGAGTCTCCACTCACAATTACGATGCCAATGTGCGCCCCTGCAGGTCATACATCGCATTCAGATTTTGCTTGTTGCAGGCAAGATCTGAAAATCTCAATCACAATGCACTGGAATAGTTTAGGGTGCACAATAGATTGTGGGTCAATTTGGATAGTTTTTACACCAAATCGTGCCCATGACTGCCAGGGGAGAAAATGGACACAATATCGCATTGTCACCAGATCGCCTAGTGTGTGGGCACCTTTAGAAGTAAATATATACCAAAAGCTTAGTTATTTGCAGAACTAGAACAGCATTATAAGAAAGCACTATTGTAAGACCTTCGTCCATACTAGGGGAATATTTATAGAGAGTTTTTAGATTTAATATTTTATTAGTTTTATTAAATTTTTAACAAATAATGATATTGTGAACACAAAAATGTTTTTTATAAGAATGGTTTTCCGCACAGCCTTGCTGTCAGCTCCCACAGCCACAAATGATAATGGAATTACAAGCACTTCCTTTACAGTGCTCAGTGAAGCCCTCTGATGATAGACCATGATTTTCTTACACCTGTCCCACTTTATCACAAGGATTCACCCCTAAGCAGGGTCTCAGAGCTGTCATCCAGTCTAAGACTTTACAACAACAATGGGGACACTCAGGTGGACAGATGGACATGTCTCTCTCTAGTGACCCAGGCTGGGTGTTTTGTGGAGAGAAACAATAACAAGTCAGAATACTATAAGTTACAAATAAGAAATAAGGGCGAGAGAGAGAATGGAGGGACAGAGAGAAAATGGGCGAGAGAGACAAAGAGGAAGGAATAGAGAGAAAAGGGGACAGAGTAAGAGGGAAGCTGGGAAATAGGGGGAAAGAGAAAAGGGTGATAGAGGGAGAAATGAGAGAGAGAGGGGCAAGAAGAGTAAAGGGTAGAGCGAAGAAAGAGACTCGGGGAGGCAGGGGAATGGGGGAGATAGAGGGACATGGGATAAAGAGAGTGAGAGAGGCAGATAAAGGGGAACAAGGGAGAAAGATGGGAAGGGTGGTAAAGGAAGAGGGGAAAAAACTGCAATGCCAGGCACAACAGCTGCAGGTACCCATGCAGAATATGATTATCATGCATATACTGTACAGTCTATAGTCAGTTAATTATACAAACTTAGTGTATATACCTACTGTATTTTACCTAGTTGAATCCAAACTCATATACTCTCAGCTAGCTAGCAGGTAGCTTCAGGGAGACCAGTTACAATGAGTGGGCAATAGAGCTAACCATTAGCCCATTATCCTTGTGCGCAAGAGAATTGCAGGAACCCCCTGAATCTTTATAAGTACCAGATGAATCTGAACCTTAACCACACACTGCAATTCTATTTGTGGCCTGACCAAGTTGTTATGTAATTTACACTTCATGGCCACATAATTTTACAGGTGTACTCTAACATTGTGGGCATTACACAGGCAATTTACTCAAGTGTTAAGTTTAATAAAAATGTTGAAATATGCGCTACTGCTTGTCTATCCCTCAATATCTTTACAGGTTCCTGCAACAAATGTATGAGAATTTCTCATGTAACATGGAGACGCTTGCACGGAGGGTGGTTCTTGAACTATGGAGTGCGCTACTGCACTGCCTCCATGAATACTCTTTAGATGAATCATTGTCTTTTACCATGATGGCCGTGGCAGAATATCCTGTATATTGCCCAGTATATACAGCGCATCCTGCTTATACTTGTTCTACTACCTCCATACATCACCGGCTGGTGCTCTGTATGTCTCGCTCAAGCTCCGCTCCATCTAGATCAATAAGTGTGTAACTGTGAGTACGGCTGTACCTGTAACTTCTACTACACTTCAAATAAACCTGACACTGGTTATGCATCTGGACTGCTTGGTGTATCTGCATCTGCAATTCCACAAGTGTTGCTATTAACTCTGCATATCACCGGCAAATAGCACACACATATCAAAAATAAAAATACTGTTGGATATATTTATTTTTTTCCCTAGCTAGGAAACATGAGATACAGTTTATTTTCTATAATATGTCAAGATGAACTATCTCTTGGGAGTTACAGATTGCACACAAGCTGGTCTGAGTCAATCTCGCCGCAGGAGGTAGTTATTTATCCGACAGTCACAAGGTCAACAATTACAATGGCAGCAGTGTAATATTGAGCACAGTATGCTGACACAGAACTAATGTAAGTTAAAGCATTGTAACCAGGTTGACACTATAGCTTTAAACATGATGCTTTACCTTCATGCTTAAAGTTATACTACTAAAATAGTTACAATTATATAATTCTTCTAGCTCTCCAATTCTATAGTGGCAATGCAATACAGACTGCAGAACTCTGGTGGAGAAAGCCATGGCACCCTAACCAGTGGATGACCATCAACCTGAATGCCATTAGTGGTCTAATGTATAGGACTGTTTCCTAGCAGTCCAAGTAAAGTATTAGTAACACTGAAAAAATAAAGAGCTATGTTTGCAGTGTTACTCTGTAGTTCCTCTCTACCTTCCAGTAAAGTAGGGGTACAGTAGGTTAGGAATGTGAACACAGGTGGTAACTCCTGTCAATGGCCAAGAATGTAGGGATCAAAAATTGCAGACAGAAAACAAGAGCTCTCAACGTATCTTCTATAAGAAGTCTAGTGTTGGATGGTATTCCAGTGCACTTGGATCCATAGTCGGAGATCTAAGAAAAGTTTGATTGTAAGCCTGAATCCTCATTTGGTAGCTTTAAATGTAGAAATGGAAAAGGTAAAATAAAATACCATAGTGTACACTGTATAATATAAAGATAAGAAACCCAAAAAGTGAAAGTCCTTCCCCCTCTCTTAGGTAACATGAGTGCTATGGATAATATTACACCAATGTCTGCTGGTAGTGTTTAAACAACAAAGCTTGGAACAAGATTTTGTTGGATATATGGCTCATTTGTCGCCAGTCAGTATATCTGTGCTTGGATATTTAATTCACCAATGTACATCAGTATCTCCAGAAAGTTCTAATGTCCTAATGCTTGTCTGAATATAAACTGTCGTTTAGTGGGCCGTGTGGTGATATACAGGTACATATGTAAAGACATCACTGAAGAAATTGCACATACAAAGAAATGCATTTGGAGCTTTACCAAATTGGACTTCAGAGGTGACAACATCTACCGAGTGTTCACACCTGCATCCTGCCGATAACATCTGGCATCAGTGAGGTTTAATTACATGGACATGTGTTATTGCTTTTATGAAAGGATTTTTAATCCTTGTGTTTTACAGTGTTAACATATTGTTACACTACGGAATGAGTGGCCTTTATTTTTGGAGTGCTTTTGGTGCAATGGTGTGTTTGCAAGAAGTATATCTGAGGTTCTCTTTTATTGCAGTTGAGGTGCAACATTGAATGGGAAGTCCTTCAAGGAGGAACCTTTGAAGATACTGTACAGATAAGCAAGCACTGAAGTAATTTTGTTATGTGCACATATTTGTGGTCTATTGGTGTCTGCTTGAATTGGGTGTAAGGGAGTAATTACTGGACTGGAGAGGTCTAGCTGAGATGTATGAAATGAGAAGGAGCCTGCAAAGAGGACTGTATTCTGTTTTTATACACATACATACTGTATAAACACAATGTGTGACCTGCTAGCTGTGAAAGAAGACTCTGCTAGCACATGTTGAAAAACTTACTGCTACTTCCTCATCATCCTCCTAAAGTTTCTCCCTTCTAGATGGCACTTAATGGCTTTGGCCTGAAGTGGCAAGCATTTGATACCTTGGAGCAGTGAAATTGTGCATTGGCTGTGATGGTGAAGGTCCACATAAACAGATAAACTATTTGAAACAAGTAGGAATAAGTAATGTACATTTATTCAGCTAAAATCATGTAATTTTTGCAATCCAAAACCAGAATTTTAGATGTAAAATCCAAATTCCGAACCACGGAAAGATCAGAACTGCGACTCGGATCTGTCCAGATTCACAAAGTTTGGGTGGATTTGCATTTGTGGAGAACCAAATCGCAAATCTTTAGTTTCTGTGTGCTGATCCTCTGATTGGTGTGGCTTTCTAACAAGGTTTGAACAGCCATCAATCAAAGTATTTTACGAACTTGTTCTGACTTTTATGCACGCAGAAGGCTCTTCAAATTATATATATAATGCTGTCTCAGCTATTTAAATGGTACATTTTGATGACCAGTGACTTTTTAATGATGATCGAAAATATATTTTAGAAATACGTCACGAAAGTATCATATTTTTATTAGTCCTACACATATTTATGCTTTGTAGAAAATATAGATAACAGGCAATACAGTATTTTTATACTTTTCTTCACAGCCTAAGCATAACCATAAGCTAATGAAAGCTTTGAAAATTATTTAAACTAAATTGCAGTTGTGTGATGACATCTTGTGGTAAGATTTGGTACAGAGTGGACAGTCTAATGTGATCTGAAGTTTCAGCAACTAGTGAACAATTTTAGAATTATTAGATACACATAATGAACAGTTGACTGAAACTGCATCTCATGAAAGTATGCAATAATCTGGCACTGCGTTTATTTATTTGTGCCTTATTTAGGAGGTAATTCAGTAAACACACTTTCTCACAACCAAAAATATGACCATATTATCCCTATAACTAGGGGCACATATGAATCACACAGGTTCTGTGGTTGGTCGACAACAAGTATCCATTTCAACTGTTTTTAATTAGCCACAGAACATGTGTAATTCATATATATACATCTATATATATATATATATATATATATATCTTCCATAGACGTGTTCCTTGCGCAATACAGATATGGTATGCCATCAAACACTGTGGTTAACTGCAGATTCAGCACTCTCACAGAGTGAGATTGCTGTCACTCACAAAATGGTGGAGCTGCTAATTCACAGAATTGTGTGGTCCTTGGAATATACAAATGCAGTCTATGCAACTGAGGTCTAGTGCCCACAATGTTCCCATTCAGTCACCACAATAATTCCACTGGGTTCCAAAATCCATCTTATTCATTTTACACATTCAGCTCTCTAATTGCTAAAACTATCATACCCTGTCTATGCATGTACACTATAACTTCCCCATTCCCTACAACTGTGTAGTGTCCAAATTGTGCTAGTCTGAATGCCCTCATCCACACCAATATGTCTTTCCCCATGTACAGTGCCCTGTCTTCCTGCATCCGTGCCACTGTGTTTCCTTCCATCTGCATCACTGCCTTTCCCCCAGCCATGCCACTCTGTCTTACCCTCATCTCTGCCACTCTTTCTTCCTCCATCTTCACCATTATGTCCCCCCCAACCATGCTAATCTGTGTTTCCCCTCCCACCCACACCCATCTGTCTTCCCCAATCCCTACTGTTGTGTGTTCTCCCATTGTGCTAGTCTGTATTCCTCATCCACACCAATCTGTCTTTACCCATCTGCGTTGCTGTCTTCACACATCCAATGCACTCTGTAGCCCCCATTCATGTCACTCTGTTCCCCCAAACAGTGCCACTCTGTCTCCCCCCCTTGTTCATCATTTTCCACCAATCTGCATCACTTTGGCTCTCCCCATCTGTACTGCCTACTCTTCCCCTCTACACACCTTTCTGTCTGCCCCATCCACACCACTCTGTCTTCTTCCCCCACAGTGACGTAAGTTCATCCCAGATGCCCAGAGGCAAGTTATAATTTGGTGCCTCCACTAAAAAAAATGGTAAAAATATATGTTGTATGTGTATATATATTATATATATATATATATATATATATATATATATATACAGTATATCTATTACATATGCATGAAAACACTAATATAAAATAGCCTTAAGCAGGGTGAGCATATTCTGGGCAAAGGAGGAGGTGCCCCTTAAGTGCTGGTGGGTGGTGGCAGGTGCCTCCATTGTCTCCCATAGTTCTGCCCCTGTTACCCCATCCACCAGACTCTTATCTCATCTGTGCAGCTGTATGTTCTGCTCAGACCTCAGTTGCAAAGACTGCATGTGTGCATTCCAAGGAGCACTCAATTCTGTGAATTAGCAGCTCCACCATTTTGTGAGTGACAGTAATCTCACTCTGTGAGAGTGCTGAATCTGCAGTTAACCACAGGGTTTGATGGCATACCATATCTGTATTGTGCAAGGAACACATCCATTAAGGCATCAGCCTTATTGCTTTTTTTAGTTTGAGTGGCACAAATTCAGTAGATTTTGTGATATTATGTGTAAGGAGTCTTAATGGGACATGTGAAACTGTAAAGTTTTTAGTCTATTGAATTTCATTACGTTTTTATAATTTATTAACCATCAGGGTTTTGATGAGCAAATCGGGCCACCTGCAGGGCAGAAGGACAACAAATAGGTACACTAACACAGGTGGAGGGGCAGACAACACACAGGAGGTGTTTTAAGGGTACAGAGGGAGAGATGGCTGTGGGGGCAGGCTGCAGGTGTGTGGGGCAGTGGCAGCCAGGGCCGCTGACAGCCACACCCGGGCCCAGGGGACAGGAGTGTGACGTAATCATGGGAAGCATGGCCACACCCCCATAGAACATTTTTTTTTAAATAATTTTTTTAGCACCGCAAAGTGGCACTGCATGCTGGGGAGGGGATGCTGTGTGCCCCTCAGCCTGGTGCACAGCCAATGGGGGAATGTGACCAGCATGATTGCTCCCCACATAGGCATAGGAGACTGCTCTGACTGCTGCTTTAGCAGCTGCGAGCAGTCTCCTAGTGCAGCCCAGTGTGTGCTGGGCTACTGTGACATAAGAGGGAAGGGAAGTGATGAATCCAGCAAGCCCATGCCAGGGTAACTAGTAACCGCCCCCCTCTCGGCACCCTTGGTGGCAGCAGTAGGGGTGCGGAGCAGTGGCAGCAACGGGCGTGCACAGAAGCATCAGTGGGTGACATAGGCTCACTGGTGCTGGGTATGCACCTGAGTAAATCAAATCAATAAGACACAGATGCATGGATGTATCAGTGAGATCAATCCATGTATTGTTTTAAAATTTGAATGTGTAATATAAAAAAAAATGGGTTTGTTTTATTAGGTAGCTATTGTTCTAGGGTAGGTGCTTTTGGGATGTAGGTAATTGATAAAGTTATAGTTTTTAAACTATTACCTCATGAATCCACCATTATAGAGATACGAAGTTTCAACTTGATGCACAGCCTCAGTAGGAGCCTCCATCAGGTGTACTCACTGTGGCTTCACTTGGGTGCACCAAGATGGCAGTTCAGTGCAGGCAGTAGTGGCGGTGGACTCGGGGGAAGGAAGCAGCCGTAAGCTGCGGCCAGACCCGGGGGATAGCAGGCGTTAGCTGCAGCCGGGACCCATGGGACCCATGGGCGTTAGCGGCGGTGGTGGTGGTGCAGGCAGCAGGACCCGGGGGAGGTAGCAGCAGACTGATGCAGGCTTGGATATGAACTATCCATGATACCTGTATCTGTGTATACATAAACACAGAAGCATGGATGGGATCAGTGAGACCCATCTGTGCTTCTGTTTAAAAATAAAACCTGTGTAAAAAAAAAGAAGAAAAAAATGTCGTGGCACCACCCCCCAAAAACCAACCAGCTCTGGGCTTTGGAGCCCCAGTACTGGTTGTGCTAAATACAGGGGACAAATGATGTAGGGGTCCCCCATATGAAGCACAACCAGCACCAGGCTTTTCAGAACCAGTCCTGGTTGCCAAAATACAGGGGACAAATGACATAGGGGTACCCCGTATTTGTCGGAACCAGCACTGGGCTCTGAGCCAGTCCTGGTTCTGGAAATTCAGTGGGAAAAATTGGGTAAGGTCCCCCTGTATTTACCAGAACCAGCACCGGACCCTTTCTAGCAGGGGGGTGATGCCACAGCCAGGGGAGCCCTTTCACTGGGGCCCCCAGCTGAAGCATCACCCCTGACCACTAGTCAGCCAAGTCTGGGGATCCCAGGCTGATATCATGTGTAAAGTGTGGTGCATATGAAAATATAAATATTGCAGTAGTACTACAGGTCCCAGCAGGCATCCCCACACACTGGTACTCGGAGAACCACAAGTACCAGCAGGCAGAGCATTAAGGGCCTGCTGGTGTCTATAGTACCCCTGCAAAAGAAATATTAAAATAAAACAAAGAGACAGTTTTTTTTTTAAATGTTACATTTTTATTGTTTTATATTCCTCAATTACAATTATTACAGAAAGGAGACAAACAACACACACACAAAAATACATATATTCCAGGTTCTTATGTGTTAACATTTTACAGTCAACATACAAATGGGTAATCCTTGCTACCTCTTAAGTTTTCCAATAGAATAGGCATTAACAAGTACATTCATTTTTACATAACCCTTAAGATGGCATATCTATCTTTTTCTAAATATGTCTGCCAAATACGCCATTTTCTTATATATATATTTGTAAATTTTCATTACTATTATCCATTGTTTCCATCCAGTAACTATAATTTACTTTATTTATTATCATCGAGAAAGGTGGGGGGTTTTCTTGTTTCCAAAATTGGGCGATTGCACTTTTAATGGCTAATAGTATATGCCCAAGAATATATTGGTGTGATACCTGAATCTCTGATGGAAATATATGCAAAAAAGCCATCTGAGAAGTTATGTTTACATCTTCCTCAAGAAGTTGCTAAAATTAACCTCTGGCTTTCCAGCCATAGGGGACAAATTTTAATATAATCCCAGAAAATATGCTTAATATCTCCAACTTCTGTTAAACATCTCCAGCAAACATCAACCTGAGTTGGCCAAAATCTATGTATCCTGACTGGAGTTAAATATGTGCAATAAAATAGATTAAGATATCTCTCTACATGGGATATACATCTTGACATCTTATGTACTGATTTAAATAGGTTAGACCACTCTGTTTCCTCTAATGATATTTTTAATTCTGTTTCCCATTTCATTTGAACTATTGTCTTATCCATCTAATCAGTCTTTGCAAATATTTGATTCCAATATGAAATTTCTCCTTTTTGCATAGAAGAGAATATTTTTCCCTTTATTTTATCTGGGATAGTCCGTAAGGTACCCATATAAGAGGGGAAAAGAATATATCCAGTGTCTAATCTGTAGGTATTTATAGAATTCAACCATGGGTATTTCATACTGTGCCTAGATTTGGGAAAATTACATAAGTGTATTATCCTGATATAAATCCTTAATTGTGTGTATTCCCATAGAAATTCACATATCCAGGTTCATGTCTGGAATATAGTTTGTCAGAGCACATATTGACAGATACTCAAACGGCACTATCGCTTGATCTTGTCTATTGCTTAATTTATCCCATACTTCCAAAGTTATTTTTGTTGCTTTCAACGTGTCCTTTGACAGTATTCTATGTTTAAGTGGGATCCATATTAGATCCTTAATGGGGAAGCTACCTGTCATTACATCCTCTAATTGAACCCAGCTTTTAGGGGTATTTCTCATGACCCAATCACTAATCTGATTTATCAAAACTGAAGCTTGATATAGTTCAAGGTTAGGAAGTTGTAGTCCTCCCTTTATTTTCGGTAAGTTTATATATTATTTTGCTATTCTAGCTTTTTAATTTTCCAAATATATCTATTTAATGTCGCGTTGAACCTGTTCAGCCAATATTTTGGGAGAATCCTCAGTTTTGAGTGGTAGAAATACAAAATTTTCGGAAGGAAATACATTTTGACCGTCTCTATTCTACTTACCCATGAAGTCTCATAATTTATCCAGTCTTTTGTATCTTTATTCAATTGTCTTAACAAAGGGCCATAGTTACATTCTAGAAAATTCTCCTTTTTTATTACTAAATTTATCCCTAAGTATTTTTATGCCTGGGTTTTCCAATTAAATTTAATTTTTTTCTCTAAAGTTTACCAGGTCTATTAGATCTATGTTCATAGGAAGGGCTTCTGTTTTGTTTTTATTCAATTTATAATAAGAGACTTGTGCATATTGATCTAAAACCTCAAGTACAGCTGGGAGGGATGTCTCTGGGTTTGTAAGAAATAATAAAACATCATCTGCAAATAATCAAATCTTATGCTGTGTATCTTTTATAGTTGGTCCAGTTATGGAGTGCATTTGACGTATAGTTTCTGCCAAAGGTTCTATAGAGAAGACGAAGATGAGTGGCAACAAAGGGCAGCATTGTCTTGTCCCATTAGAATTATACATTTTGATGAAATGAATCCATTACAATATACATGTGCTACAGGTGTCGAGTAAAGGGTAGTAATTGCTTCTACTAGTCTACCTCTTAGCCCAAATTTTCCAAAAACTCCTTTCATATATTCCCAGTTTAACCTATCAAAGGCTTTTTCTGCATCTAAATAAAAAGGTTTATCTTTATTCGCAAATATTATCTTTATTCGCAAATATTTCTAATATATTAATTGCTCTACGTATGTTATCGGTAGCTTTATATTTTTAACAAATCCTACTGGATCTAAACTGATCAATTCGTCAGGATTGGATTTAATCTATTTACTATCATCTTGATGTCTGTATTTAATAATGCTATAGGTCTATAGATTTGAGGTTTTGTTGGATCTTTATCTGATTTTAATATTGTCACAATCCATGCTTCTAGCATCTCTGAACAAAAACTTCCTAGTTTGTTAGCATGCTCAAATGTCTGAAGCAATATTGGAGCTACATCTTCTTGAAAATGGTAAAAAGTTATTAACAAACCCATCTGGGCCTGGTGCTTTGTCCCGTTGTAGGGTTTTAATGGCCTCTTTTACTTCTTGTATTGTCCATTCACCATTGAGTACATTTAACTGCTGTTCACTTACTTTTGGCAATTTTATGCCAGTTAGAAACTTTTCTATATCTCCCTTGCTAGGATGGGAGACCCCTAGATCATTTCTTAAGTTATATAATTGCTCATAATATTCAGCAAATACGTTAGATATTTCCAATGAGTAAACTAATTTAGCACCTTGCATGTTATATAGAGCTCTGACCGAATTTCTCTCTATCCTTCCCCTCAGTTTTCTTGCCAAGAGGCGTGACGCCTTGTTTCCCTCAGTTTAGTACCTTTGTTTAATTTTAGCAATCTTATCATTTATGGATTTTAAAGTATATTTTTCCAAGTCTCTTCTAACTTTATTTAATCTTCTAGTTACGGTCTCATCATTAGGATTGATTTTATGTTGCTTCTCTAAATTTACCAACTGGGTCTCTAACTCTTTCTGAGTTTTTATTTCTTGTCTTTTAATTCTTGATGCTATTTGTATTAAAGATCCTCTTAGAACTGCCTTAAGTGTGCACCAAAAATTAATGGGATTTGTTTCACCAAGAGATTGGTAAGATTTCTGATTTCTTTATCTGTTGGAGGGTATTTTTGTCTGTAAATGCGAGATCTATTCATGAGTAGGTTCCATGTACATGGAAAAAAAAGTCTAGTTTCTTACTGTTGGGAATACTGCTCTCCAAATATTGTGTAGCCCATATCCACCCAGAAGTTTACCTATAGTATTAGAAAGACTGGTAATTTTTGGGGGGATTTTCCTGTTACTAATTCCTTATTTATCCATATAGGGTTATTACAAGCTGCCGCGCTGCCAATGTTTCCTCCTGTTAGGATCTGTGGTTAGCAGCATATTGCTTGCAGTTCCAGTCTGGGTTGCTGCTCAGCCTCTGCACTAATTACTGCTCACTGATTGATTCTCCTGTCTGAACACAGCAGGTTGGGCCCTGTTTCTGTTAAATTCCAGCCAGCCCTTCACTCCTTGCCGGTATTAGGATTTCACGTGTTTCCAGTTTCTGTTGGTCTCCTGTTCACAGTTGAGTTCCATTTCCAACCAGCGCCATTGTTCCTGCTGTTTGTGTCATCTTGGCGGCATGGTCTCCATTCCTGCCTTTGCTGTTTGTGTCATCTAGGTGGCACAGGCCACACTCAGAGTCCAGAGTGTGCAATCCTGTGTACAACTGCTTGTGTCATCCCAGCAGCATTAAGTGCACCTGGGTGTCCCGAGTACGCAATCCAGTGTACAACCACTAGTGTCATCCTGGTGATGTTGGTGCACCACAACATCTCCTAGCCAAGTCCTTCAGCCCTCAAGGCTGCCATTCATCCCGGAGGCTGCAGCTTTACTCGGTGACTGTATCTAGGCCCAAGGCCATATCCTGCCAAAGTTTTCCTGCCCTCAAGGCAGCCCAGTGGCTGCTACCAACCCAAAGGGCCACATCTCAACTTATAGGCCCACAGGCCTCATCCAGCCCAGAGGCTGCTACTGGCCAAAAGGCCAAATCAGCACTTACTGGCCCACAGGCCCATCCAGCCCAGGGGCTGCTACCGGCCCAAAGGCTGCACCTCCTCAACTATTGGCTCTCAAGCCACATTTGGAGCTAGCTCCTCTAGCCTTTCAGGCATCCACCCGGCTGCATCCAGCCAAGATATTCCAGCCCTGAGCAGGACTATTCCTTTTGGCTACCACTGAGCCATAACATTATCACCGGCCATAAAATTATAAACCCCCAGGGGTTGACATTCCATCATGGACCCCGGTCAAAACCCAGCTCAGATCCTGGCTGGCCAAATCCAGTTGTTGACTCAGAAGGTGCAGGGGCTGTCACTCATTGTCGAGGAAACTCATGGTGCCACTGCTTCCACTATAGTGGAACCCAAATTGAACTTGCCTGACCGGTTTTCCGGCACCTGGAAAGATATTTTGAACTTTAAAGAAAGATGCAAGCTCTACTTTAAGCTCCGGCCCATGTCCTTGGGTTCTGAGACCCAACAAGTTGGCATAGTTATTTCTCTCCTTCAGGTTGACCCACAAACTTGGGCTTTCAGGCTTTCTTTGTCCAGTCTGGCTCTGCTGACTGTGGATGCATACTTCACGGCTCTTGGAGTACTCTACGATGACACCGACAAGGCAGCCTTTGCAGAGGCAAGTCTCAGATCCATGAAGCAGGAGAGAAGAGCTGTAGAAGACTACTGCATGGATTTCCACAAGTGGGCTATTGATTCAGGTTGGAATGATCCAGCCTTGCATAGTCAGTTCCATTGGGGTCTATGGGTCTGATTCAGAGCTGCTCGTAAGCGGCCGCTCGTTCGCTCCGAGCGATGTTAGCCCAACTGCGCATGCGTGCGGATCGTTATACGCATGGGCGAACCAGTCAGTGCGGTCGAAATTCCAGGGGGCGTATTTTTTAAAAAAATGACCGCAAGTTTTGTTCGCTCGTTCAGACCTAGAGGTGTGAACAGACCACAAAGAGCGAACAGTTGATTTGAGCGCTAATTGCATCCGGCTCTGAATCAGGCCCTATCTGAGGAAATTAAGGATATCCTGGTCCAGTATCCTGCCCCAAGTTCTCTGGATGACCTCATGAGCTTGGTCATTCATGTGGATCATCGGCTCTGGGAGCGCAGACTGGAGAAAAAAATCACCATCTCAAGCCCCTTGTTCTCCATTATAGACGGCTCCCTCCAACTCCGATGAACCCATGCAGCTGGGAGCATTTTGCTTTCCTCCTGAGGAGAAATGTAGGTAGTGGTCATTGGGTTTATGTCTTTACTGTGGAGGTAAAGGTCATGTGGCCCAACTTTGCCCTTTGAAGTCGGGAAAAGGCAAGGTCTAAGTGAACTTGGGGAGATTCATCTTGGCCATGCATCTGTCTCCCCTGAAAATTCAGTCCTTATCCAAGCAGTAATCCATCTACCCAGCACACAGGTGTCTGTTCCAACATTTATCGACAGTGGTGTGGCGGATAATTTTATGGACTTGTCATTCTTTCAAACCCTGGGCCTGATTCCACTGTCATTATCCACTCCTGTGTCGGTGATTGTCACTTTTGTAGCTGTTGGTGGGAGCTCTACATCATGAAAAACTTTAATTTCTGCTCCTGCAGTGCCCTTTGGTGCCGGTGGTCTTGGGGTTACCTTAGTTGAAGAAGCATAACCCGATGATCCAGTCCCAGACTGGTGAAATCCTGGAATGGGGTTAAATCATGGTTCTTCCAATGTCTGTCTTGGCCTATCCGACTGGCTGGCTGGCTGCTGCCACCACTCCATCTATTCTAGTTCCATATCAGTACCTTGCTGAATTGTTTTCTAAGAAAAAAGCTGATGTCCTGCCTCCTCACCGTTCCTACGACTGTGCCATCGATTTTTTGCCAGGTGCCAGACTTCCTAAAGGCCAATTGTATGCCCTATCCACCCCAGAGGATAAGGCCATGCAGGACTATATTCAGGAGGCCCTGGATAAAGGCTTTATCCATCCATCAAAATCCCCGGTGGGAGCGGGGTTTTTCTTTGTTGTAAAAAAAGATGGACCTCTGAGACCCTGCATTGACTTCCATGGACTGAATAAGACCACTGTCAAAAATGTGTATCCCTTATCGATCATCTCCATCCTTTTCGACCAACTGCAAGAGGCTTCCATCTTTTCTAAAATAGACCTCAGAGGCACATACAACCTCATTCGCATTAGAAAAGGAGATGAGTGGAAGACGGGAGTCAATACTCATTCTGGACATTTTGAATATCTCGTTTTGCCATTCAACCTCTCCAACGCCCCAGCCATCTTCCAAGATTTCATCAATGAGGTGCTAAGGGATTTCCAGGGGGGTCTTTGCAGTGGTCTACTTAGATGACATCCTCATCTATTCATAGTCTGTGGAGGAGCACCGTGGGCATGTTCGACAGATCTTGCAAAAAGTCTTAGCCAACAATTTATATGCCAAATTAGAGAAGTGCGAATTTGACGTGAGGGAGGTGTCATTTTTGGGATATGTAATCGCTTTGCAAGGTTTCTCTATGGACCCTGACAAAAGGAAAGACATCCTGATCAGGAGCAACCCACAATGCTAATGGCCATCCAGTGGTTCCTGGGGTTTGCTAATTATTATCAGAGGTTCGTTAACTACTTTTCCTTGATTGTGGCACCCATTGTGGAATTAGTGAAGAAAGGAGCTGAGGTTTCGAAGTGGTCTTCTGAGGTGATTTAGGCCTTTAATACCTTGAAAGAGGCTTTTGTATCTTCTCCTATCCTCTGGAATCCCAATCCTGAGCTCCAGTTCATTGTTGAGGTTGATGCATGAGAAGTTGGTGTAGGTGCTATCCTGTCACAGAACTTCCCCCATGCACCTTCTTTTCCAGGAAATTTGATTCAGCAGAGACAAACTATGACATGGGCAACTGGGAGCTTCTGGCCATCAAATGGGCTTTTGAGGACTGGAGACACTGGTTAGAGGGGGATAATCATGTGGTAACAGTTCTCACAGACCATAAGAATCTAGCCTACATAGAGACACCAAAAAGACTGAATGCTAGACAGGCCCGCTTGGCCTTGTTCTTTACTCAGTTTAATTATGTGATCTAGTTTAGACCAGGTTCTAATAATATTAAGGTGGATGACCTGTCTCGAAGTTTTTCCATCAGCCGTCTTCCAAGAGCCTCAGAGGAGAACATCATTCCGGTTTCCAGAACCCGTCTTGCTGTGACCAGAACTCTGGCAGATTCTCTTAGCTCTTGTCAGTCTAAAGCCCCTTGTGAAACACCATTACGAATGTTCTATGTCCCCGAGAGACTGCGCAATGGGTGCTGAAGGATTTTCATTCCTCTAAAACAGGGTGTCATCCTGGAATTGCTAGAACTCTGGAGCTGATGTCCCATTCTGTCTGGTGGCAGTCCATGTAGCAGCACACTCAGGAATTCGTCTTGGCATGCAATGTCTATTTGAGAAATAAGACTCTCCAGATGGATCCTCAAGGGTTGCTGTGTCCTCTTCCTACACCCTCTAAGCCATGGTCCCATATTGCTATGGACTTTGTTGTCAATCTACCGGTGTCTTCACATTGCTCTGTCATCTGGACTGTCATGGATCGGTTCTCCAAAATGGTGCACTTTATTCCCTTGGGCAAGTTACTATCTGCTAAGGAGTTGTCAACATTTGTTCTCCACCATGTCTTCAGGCCCCATGGACTTCCAGTAGACATCATCTCAGATCGTGATACGCAGTTCATTGCCCGGTTTTGCAGATGCTTCTGTGTTGATCTGGGTATCAACATCAGCCTGTCCTCAGACTACAGTACCATCAACAGGCCAATGGTCAGATGGAGCGGGCCAATCAGTCTTTGGAACAGTTCCTACACTGCTTAATTTCCAAATTTTAAGACAATCGGGTTCCACTTCTGCCCTTTGCGGAACTCCTGTCATTCTGCTTCCTCTGTCTATCCGTTTTATTGCACATATGGAATACATCCTAGGAGTAATTCATTTGAGTCTTCAATTGCTGGAACTCATGTCTCATCTTCTGTGTCAAGGATACGTTCAGTCTGGAAGAAGGTAAACCATGCTCTCCTTCAAGTGTCTGGACGATCCAAGGCACAGGCAGACAAACATTGGAGACCTTGTAATTTCAGAGTCAGTGATCTGGTATGGCTGTCTTCCAGGAACATCAATTTGCACCAGAGGTCGCAGAAGTTGGGCCAAAGTTCATCAGGCCATTTCGCATTTTTGCCCAGATCAATCAGTGGCCATCAGACTGAAGTTATCGAAGACCCTTAGAATCAACAGCACATTTCATTATTCTCTCCTCAAATCAGTGTTCTTTTCTTCCAAGTTCACTTCTAGACATCCAGTCAGGTCTCCACCAGTTCTCGTCCAGGGGTGCCAAGAGTTTGTGGTGGAGAAGACTCTGGACTCTAGATTTTCTCATGGACATCTTCAGTTCCTGGTCCACTGGAAAGGGTATGGACCAGAGCAGCATTCTTGGGTTCCAGAAAGATCTCTGCATGCTCCCAACTTGCAGAGAAGATTCTTGAGAACTTTCCAAACAAACAAGGCTCTAGGGGTTCCTTAACCCCTCATCAAGGGGGGAAAGTAAAGTCACAAGCCACCATGCTGCCAATGCTGTGCAGGGTGAACACCGAACAAGCGTTTGCTGAAGTCTCCTCCTTCCTCCTGTTAGGATCTGTGGTTAGCTGCATAATGTTTGCAGTTCCAGTCTGGGTTGCTGCCCAGCCTCTGCACTAATTACTGCCTGTCTATGTGCACTATCAGGTGCACACTGATTGATTCTTCTGTCTGAACACAGCCCAGGTGCTCAAAAATCTGTCATTAGGGAGACTTGCTCTGGTTGGGCCCTGTTTCTGTTAACTTCTGGCCAGCCCTTCACTCCTTACCGGTGATAGCATTTCACGTGTTTCCGGTTTCTGTTGGTCTCCTGTTCACAGTCGAGTTTCAGTATCCAGCCAATGCCATTGTTCCTGCCATTTGTGTCATCTAGGTGGCACGGTCCACATCTGCCTTACTTGCCATTTGTGTCATCTTGGCGGCACGGTCTCCATTCCTGCCTTTGCCGTTTGTGTCATCTATGCAGCACATGCCACACTCAGAGTCCAGAGTGCACAATCTTGTGTACAACCGATTGTATCATCTGGTGGCATTAAGTGCACCTGGGCGACCTGAGTACGCAATCCTGTGTACAACCGATTGTGTCATCCCAGGGTTACTCCTGATGGTAACCCACAGCTTAGCTAGTGACCAGGAGGCCACACTAAAAATAAGGAAGTGGCCACCCTCATTCAGAACGAGCGCTCGCTTCTTGCGAGCGCCTCTGAATGAGGGCCAAAGTGAGCAGCTTTGGAGAATCTATCCACCACCACCAGAATTGTGTTGAACCCCTGGCATGAAGGCAGATCAGTCACAAAGTCCATAGAAATGTGAGTCCAAGGATTATTAGGCACTGGTAATGGCAACAGGGAACCTGATGGAGAGTGCGGTGGAACATTGTGCTGAGCACAAATACGGGAAGCTGCCACAAAGTCCTTTACATCCTGATGGATCGACGGCCACCAGTACCTCCTGAGGATCAGCTCCAAGTTTTTTTTTACTCCTGCATTCCCACTGAAGCATGATGAATGTGCCCACTTAAGCAACATAGACCAAGTTCTGGTGTTATGAATGTTTTCCCCAGAGGAATCCTGACCCTATTTGTGACTGCTATGAAATGAGCAGAGTTTAGAATGGCCTTGTCTTCCCTTACTTCTTCCATTTCAGCAGAACTAAATGCTCGAGACAGAGTGTCGGCTTTGATGTTCTTATTACCTGGTCATTAAGTAATCACTAGATTACTCGAAGAATAAAGACCATCTGGACTGATGATAATTTAGACAGTGAGCTGTCCTGAGGTATGTCAAATTCTTATGATCGGTATAGACAGTTACTGCAAATTTACTGTAGCTCCTTCCAACAAGTATCGCCATTCTTGTAGAGCAAATTTAATGGCAAGTAGTTCTTTATCACCAACAGCATAGAATTCTTATGATCAGTATAGACAGTTACTGGAAATTTACTGTAGCCCCTTCCAACAAGTATCGCCATTCTTGTAGAGCCAATTTAATGGCAAGTGGTTCTTTATCACCAACAGCATAGTTCCTCTCTGATTCAGAGAACTTTTGGGAAAAAAACCCATGAGCGTACCACTTATTTTCTTTATCTTTCTGCGACAGAACTGCCCCAACACTGACTGTGGAAGGGAGCTGAAAGGAAGTGCTGTTTCAAATGAACGAAAGCTTCCCCTTCCTCAGTTGACCACACACGAGTGTCCTGACCCTTTCTGGTCAGAGCAGTGATG
Source organism: Taudactylus pleione (assembly GCA_031769625.1). Classification (NCBI taxonomy): domain Eukaryota; kingdom Metazoa; phylum Chordata; class Amphibia; order Anura; family Myobatrachidae; genus Taudactylus; species Taudactylus pleione. The sequence continues at coordinate 950,541 of JAUIMM010000863.1, read as the reverse complement.
GGAGCAGCAATGGAAGAGTAGTTCCTGATGAACTGGCGGTAGAAGTTGCAAAAACCCAGGAAGCGTTGTATTGCTTTCAACCCAACTGGACGGGACCAATTGACAATAGCGGCAAGCTTCTCTGGGTCCATTCAAAGGCAGGAACCCGAGATGATGTACCCCAGAAATGTTAGTTCATTTTGCTCAAAAGAGCATTTCTCCAGTTTGCAGAAAAGCTGATTAACCCGGAGCCATGACAGTACCTCTAAAAACATGTTGGCGATTACTTGCTATATCCTCAGAAAATATTAGTATATCATCCAGGTATACCTCTACATATTTATACAACAAGTCCCAGAAAATATGATTCATGTACTTCTGGAAAATGGCTGGAGCATTGCTTAATCCGAAGGGCATGACTAAGTACTCATAGTGGCCATCACGAGTATTAAAGGCCATCTTCCACTCATCCCCAGACCGGTTTCTGATTAGGTTGTAGGCCCCACGGAGATCCAGCTTAGTGAAAATCTTTGCCCCTTTTATTCAGTCAAAAAGCTCATAAATTAGTGGTAGGGTGTACCAGTACTTAATGGTGATTGCATTCAGACCTCGGTAGTCAACACATGGTCTCAAGCCTCCATCTTTCATTTTAACACAGAACAGGCCAGCTCCGGCAGGTGATTTAGACTCTCTGATAAAACCACACTCCAGATTTTCCTTAACGTACTCAGTTATAGCACAATAGCACAATCCCATTCCCGGTTAGCCGGGAGCGTCTCTGCGGCCCATTTACTGATCACGTCTCTAAAGGATTGATATGGCACTGGGAGTTGGTCTTCTGAAGAGACGACTGATCTTTGAATGACACGATGTGGAGGTTTAATGGATGATAAACAGGACCCATGGTATTGAGACCCCACGCCAGAATTTGAGATTCTTTCTAATCTAGAACAGGAGCATGCTTGCCGAGCCAGGCAAGACCTAAAATGATCGGACTCTCGGCTGACTGGAGAATATAGAACGTTATCAATTCTCGAAGAAGAGCCTCTATTTGCATGTAACTTCTGTCGTACGTGAGTGATTGGTAGCCGTAGGAAGTTTATTCCCATCCACTCCAATAATGCAAAGGGATTTTTTCAGCGGCATACTCGCAATCCTTAACTCTTGAACCTTCTTAGCCGTAATGAAACTGCCATTGGCACCTGAATCTAGGAAGGCCTTGATGACTTTAGAAAAATTTTCCACGACCAGAGTTACATCGATGGAAAACTGGGAAGTAACACTGTCTTTTGGGGTGTATTGGAATGCACCTAACCTGACCACCCCTTGATCAGTAAGGCCTTCTCATTTCCCGGACGCTTTGGACAGCCAGAGAGAAGATGACCCGGTTCACCACAGTACAAGCAAAGTGTATTTTTAAACCTCCTATCCCTTTCTGCGGCAGGGAGGTGAGACTTCCCAATCTGCATGGGCTCCTCCAGGGGCTCAGCAGGTGCTGTGAAACATGGAGCAAGCTTAAAGGTAAAGAGGCGAGACTGTTCCCTTTCACGTGCTCTCTCTCTGTGGCGCAGGTCCACTCGGATACACAAGGAGACTAAGTCGCCCAAAGAAGTCGGCAATTCCCTAGATGCAAGGACATCTTTAATTTGATCCGACAGCCCCTGCATAAAGGCGGCAACCAGGGCTTCGTTGTTCCTCCCCAACTCCGAAGCCAGGGTTCAGAACTGCACGGCATACTGTCCTGCAGATTGATTTCCCTGTGTCAGCTGTAAAATGGCCAACCCTGTGGAGGATACCCATCCAGGCTTGTCATAGACCTTCTGAAAAGTTTTCAGGAATTCGGTGCTGTTGTTGGCCAGCGGATCATTCCCACAATGGAGAGACCCTCGCAAGAAGGTTTGGACTTGGCTGCGTCCGACACACAGGTCATGGCCCTCAGGTTAGGTTCCCCTATACAGGTGCTGGTGAGTACTGGATGTAGTGCAGAAGAATAATGTAGTCGACAGGCCGGGTCAATACCAAACAGACGAAACGGTACCAGGGAGCAGACGTAGACAGGTCACAGGGAATAGCTGAGGTCAGAACCAGATATCAGGAGCAGTACAAAGGAGTCAGGTGAAATCAGAGTCACAAACAAGCCAAGGTCAGGATCAGGATAACAGGTGAGAACTGGAACGCTGGAGTATGGAATGAAGCCTATACTCTGTCTGGTGCCAGAGACTCCCTCTTATAGGGAGAAGTCCAATCCCTTTAAATCTCCTGCAGGTCAGCGCACGCACCTCTAGGAGAGCTGCAGCCTCCTGCACTTGTGAAGAGTGAGGGGAACCCAGTGCTGACGTCACAGCAGCGGGTGCCGGGGACTCGCTGCCCGCTGCCCGCTGCCGACGGAGGTTCCAGTGCTGTCGGAACCGGTAAGTAAGAGCCGGTGTCTGGTGCACTCTGACAAATGTATTCCCCATATCTAAGTCTAACCATGTGGTATTCATGAATAATACATCTAAATGAATAATACATCTACATCATTTACTTTATAAGGGAAGGAGAGGAAAGAGGGAGGGGATGGAGAGGGAGATAGCTATGTCTTTCACTCAAAATTAATTCTAACTATAATAATTTACCACCTTATTCTAGTTACACCTAAAACTGAAGTATCTCCTCCCTCTAAACCTCCCGCCCTCCTCATCACCCCACCCCCATTTTCCCAAACCTTAAATTTTTTTTAAAAATACATAAAATTCGTGTCTGTGTGGTTTTTTTTCTCTTTTTTTTTACGTAGTGGGTCAAAAATACATAGTTATTTTATCATAAACAAAAAGAATATATTCATTATCATATCATAACATTCTATTTCGCAAATTTCTTAGTGTGTTTCCCATCTCTTATTCCAACACCGTGTTACCAGTGAGGAAAAAAAAAAAGGAAAAAATATTTATAATAAACTATTTTAACAAAAAAAGGGGAAGGGAATGGGCCATAGGGGATGTAAGGGTAAAGAATTCATTTTCCAGCTGTTCTAGGTGGTTTACTTCCTACCCACTCCTGACCATTCTTGCTGTATAATTTGTGTATTTTGAAGTAATTTTGGGGGATAGGGTATTTTCCAATAGTCCAGGGCAAGCAGGCCTTCTTCTTCCATTGTCAGGATCTTTGTAACTCCCTCATTTGTTACAATTAATTTTACTGGGAAGGCCCATCTGTATGGAATATTTGCCTGCATTAATGCCTTTGTTACTTCATTAATGTTTCTATAGAGAGGTCTCCAAATATTTGAATTGGGCCTAGAATTGATAGGTCCTTTAGTTATATCCTGCGTTGCCTTCAATATTTGTTCCTTAGTTCAAAAGTAATGAAACTTAAATATTGTGTCTGTTACAGATCCTTCAGGAGCTTTCCTAGGTTTAGGCACTCGATGGATTCTATCAATCAATAATTGTGACTTAGGTAGCTCTGGGAGCAACTTTTGAAATAAATCCATCACAAAATCATTAAGTTCTGTAGTCTGTACTGACTCTGGAATTCCCCGGATTTTTACATTATTCCTGCACGCTCTGTCCTCCGGATCTGCTATCTTGTCTTGCAGCAATGATAATTCAGATTGGATGGTTTTATAATTTACAGTGAGATCATTATTTAAGTCGATTCATTCTTTCATTTTATTCTCCAGATGGTCAGTTAATTCCCCTAAGATAGAGATTTCTTTTGTTAGGTCTCGTATTGTTGAAGAGACCTCAGCAGTTATATCTCTTTTCAAATCTCCCAATAGTTGAAGCATTTTGCGAAGGGTTATAGGCTCATCCATACCATCTCCTTCTGTTATACAGGGAGGGTTAGTATGTACCACCTGAGGAGAACTTATTTTCTCTAATTTGCTGGTCTGTGGTGATATAGAAGCACGTTCTTTCTGTCTGCTTGGAGGTGTTACACTTGTATTTTTTAAGAAGTACACTAAAGGATTTACAGAGTCCTTATTTCTTTTAGTGGCCATCTCCAAAGCAAAAAATTAATAATTCATAATGGAAACACACCATAGATATCCAAGGCTGGTTAGTTTAATATATTTTCTTTATTTTACTTAAGTATCCATAAGATAGATAAGAAAACAGGAATAACTTAAAGAGGTGATGTCTGGACATCCACGGTGTAGTTTCATCCATGGATGTAGTCATTTTAATAAGGTGTGGTAATCTTTTAGCAAATATATCCTCAACATGGGTTTAATAATTGCTTATTTTAAATTTCTATTATATTAGGAGAGAGCTCCCTTCTCACCTCTTTACCTTGGAGGGTTTGCTGGATTTCTTCCACTCCACTGGTCTCTCTCTCTGCCTGGACCCTCTGTCCACTACTGGGCTCAGGTTAGCCTCTGGGCCTCTCTCCTCCTGATCTCTCCCGGCAGACTCCCCAGTGTCAGTCTGTCTCCATCACAGGAGTGTCAGCCCCTGGGAATGTCAGCAGCCCCTCAGTGTGTCTTCTCGTTGGGTACTCTCCTTCTCCCAGCTGACCCAGCTCTCCATTCTCCAGACAGGCAGCATGAGCGGCACTTGTCCGGGCTCACTGTCACACACCCCATGTGAGATTCTCTGCTCTCCTGACTTCCAGGACACCTTCGTGGATTGCATCAGCGGGGCATCCACTCTCCCCCTGCAGACAGACCGCCAGCATAGCCGCCATGTCCACATCCACCACCCCAGTGCCAGGACTGGTGCTCTCTACCTTGATCTCCCCAGATCTCAGCCCATCCATGGGTCACGTCTCCAGGCCACGGACACACCACCAGTTGGCAGACAGAGAAGGGAGCTCTCCCACACCAGCGTCCTCTCCCATGATGTCCTAACCACGCTTCCCAAAAAATGTATTATATTCTCTCTGAGACAGTTTGTTTTTAAATATTCTTTTTTCCTCACCTTCACCTGGGGGGGCTGCAGCCTTAAAGCTCTTTTTGATGGCTGCTGCTTCCCCCAGGACTTTCACTGCATCTTCACCTGGAGGGCGCCGGTCTTTAAGATTTTTTGCAAGGCTGCCGCCGACCCAGGACTTCCCGGCATCTTCCTGCTTCAGCTGGTCTTCTCTCCAGCTACACGGCCGATGGACTGTGACTGGACGGCGCCTCGCACTGGCTTTATATAAGCCAGCCGAGGGGGCGGGGCGATGATGTCGTGAGCCGTGATTGGCTCGCGGTGGCCACATTTGAATTTCAAAAATGGCGCTGAGGTGCCATTTTTGTAAAGGGCACGCTCGGTTCTCACCATTAAAGTCAATGGTGAGAACCGCTCATTGTCTGAGAGGCAGAAGGCTCGCCTCTCTCAGCCAATGAGCACTTCACACCTGGATTTCTGTACTGAATCCCACAGTGGAGCTGTCATTCGGATATTAGTGTCCTTAGAGGTAGCGGGGGTTGGGACTGGGAGGAAGAAAGCAGTTGTTAACTATGGCTGGGACCCGGGGGGGCAGGGGGTAGTGGCTGTCTGCTGTGGCCAGGAACCACTGACTGTAGCGGAAGTGCGGGCGGCAGGACCCGGGGGAGGTAGCAGCACACAGATGCAAGCTTCGATCTGAAAGATCTGTGATACCTGCATCTGTGTTTAAATAAACAAACAGATGCAGGGACAGGTCAGTGAGACCCGTCAGTGCTTCTGTGTTTAATTTAAAAAAGAAACCTGTGTAAAGAAAATGGTGTGGCTCCCTACCCAAAAACAACAACCAGCACCGGGCTTTGGAGACCCAGTACTGGTTGTGCTAAATACAGGAGACAAATGACCTAGGGGTCCCCCATATGAAGCACAACCAGCACCAGGCTTTTCAGAACCAGTCCTGGTTGTCAAAATATGGGGGACAAATGATGTAGGGGGTCCCCCGTATTCAGCACAACCAGCACTGGGCTCTGAGCTGGCCCTGGTTCTGGAAATATAGGGGGAAAAAATGCATAGGCTCCCCCCATATTTATCAGAACCAGTACCAGACCCTTTCTAGTGGGGGAGTGATGCCACAGTCAGGGGAGCCCTTTCACCAGGCCCCCCAGCCGAAGCATCACCCCTGATTGCTAGTAAGCCCAACCTGGGGATCCTTGGGGAGCTGGGGACCCCCCAATCCCTATTATTGTGTGTTCTTCCATTGTGCTAGTCTGTATTCCTCATCCACACCAATCTGTCTTTACCCATCTGTGTTGCTCTATCTTCCCACATCCATGCTACTCTGTTTTCCCCATTCATGTTGCTCTGTTCCCCCAAACTGTGCCACTCTGTCTCCCCCCCATGTTCACCACTGTTTTCAACCCATCTGCATCACTTTGGCTCGCCCCCATCTGTTCTGCTTAATCTTCTGCACTGCACGCCTTTCTGTCTGCCCCATCCACAATGCCCTGTCTTCTCCCACATCCACCATACTCTTATCTCATCTGCACAGCTCTATATTCTGCTCAGACCTCAGTCGCACAGACTGCATGTGTGTATTCCTATGAGCACACAATTCTGTGAATTAGCAGCTCCACCATTTTGTGAGTGACAGCAATCTCACTCTGGGAGAGTGCTGAATCTGCAGTTTACCACATGGTGTCATGGCATACCATATCTGTATTATGCAAGGAACACGTCCATGAAGGCATCAGCCTTAATGATTGTAATTGCATTGCTTTTTTTAGTTTGAGTGGCACAAATTCAGAAGGTTTTGTGATATTATGTGTAAGGAGTCTTAATATATATATATATATATAACATTTTAAATGCTCAAAAAAAAAGAGATTGCAATATTTATTTGCCAATATTCTTTAAAACAACTGGATAATGTTAACATTGAAGATTTATTTTAATTTCAGCTCAAACTTTGCAATTTATATTTCAAATCTGCTGGCATACATAGACATAGCTTATCATATATCTTGCAGTGAAAATATTGGTGTCAAATATGTGTATGATGGGATGACATTTCATTTAGACTTATAGCACTACGCGGTATAAATCCAGTGAGAAAACAATATGCCAGCTCTGCTAAGGTGTGTCATATTTCTACACTGTGTCTATATACCATGTTAATTGGACAAATTAAAAAGCATAAGCTTCAGGTAGTGCACTAAAAAGAGGAGGAGGAGGAGATTAATGAATATACTTTTCGAAAAAACTAATTGTAAATGTTGATATATTGTGAAAGTGAATCATGAACACAAAGCATAAACCTAGAAATTATCAATTTTTTTAAATAATGTTTTAGAAAACAGCATTGAGGTTGTGTGGGTTCAATTCCCTCTACTGCCCTAACTATGTGGAGTTTCCTCCCATACTCCAAAAATATACTGGTAGGATATTCGGTTCCCAACAAAAATGAACCCTAATGTGTAATGCATGTTCAGTTGGTAGGGAATATAGATTGTAAGCTCCACTGGGGCAGTGACTGATGTCAATGGACAAATTTTCTCTGTAAAGCGCTGCGGAATATTTATGTGCTATATAAATAACTGGCAATAAATAAAGAAATATTATTTCGGGATAAAAATTAAATGTGTTTTTTTTTTATATAATTCCAATAGATCATTGAAGAGCTGCTACCCAGCATGGTAATATACACACAAAATAATAATAATTTGATTGGAAAAAAGAGAATGTCTTAAGTCATCTGACTAATGGAAAGGTGGAGGGTAAATATCTAAAAAGTAACCACATAAGGGGAGGGTAACAATAATAGATAAGGGAACTCAGATGTGTATCCCCAGATAATTTAGCAACACGTAAAATTGATAATGGTATCATAGTAAAGGGTGGATGGAAATTAGGGGAAAGGGGAGGGGCGGAATCAAGAGAATTAAGAGAAAGGAGAGGGAGAAAAGGGGGGAGGGAAGAAAGAGCAAGAAGTACTGTAGCATGCAGCAGGTAGGATGCAGAAAATGTTTATGCATTAAAGACATACAGTATCATATGCAATGCAATCACCCAGATGTAGAGCATAAGCATTAAGCCAACAGTTACAGTGAATATTTATATAACACGTAAAGATAAAAAGAATGTAATCAGAGGTCCATAGCCAGATGTATAAATTGAGAGATTATTCAATATGCTGGAGAGCTGGGGCCAAATACACTCATTATTATGCCCTCAATTATAGAGCAAGGGTGTTACGTTTGTGGAGTAAAAATCACATTTGCTCCAGTAGTTGAGAGTAGTTGAGAGTACCTCCCATAATAACAAATCATCAGGAAAATTGTAAATTTTGTTGTCGGGGTTAGGTGATATATTATTATTATTATTTATTTATATAGCACCACAAAAGTTCAGCAGCGCCTTTCAAAGTAGATAAATAGGTGACCAGTGACTTACAGTACAATACAATACAATGCAGGACAAGAACATGGATAATATACATTGCTACATTAGCGACCATAAGACCCATATAAGCAGCAGAGCAAAAGCAACCAAGTGTTAGGTGTCCTAGTGGGGAGTAAGAAGTATATGAAAGTGAAGTAGGAAGAAGCACAAGAGGGTAGAGGTCCCTGCTCGTAAGAGCTTACATTCTATATTACCCATAACACATCTGCTCTGCTCTACTGAGCAAATGCAGGGACCAGTGCATGTGCAGAAATTCCCATTGGGACTTTCAGTTCTGAAAGTGGACTATGGCCCTCATTCAGAGCCGCTCGTAAGCGGCAGTACGCTCGTTCCGAGCGATATTTGCACATCTGCGCATGCATACGGTTTTTAGTACGCATGCGTGAACCAGTCAGTGCGGCCGAAAATCGTTTGTTCGCTATATAGCGAGTGCCTGCTAATTTCAGTGACAGAATGAGGCGTATGTGGGTGGTAACAGGGGAAGGTGCTTGAAAAGCGGGAGTGGAGATCAGAACGCAGGCGTGCTTAAAGGTCAAAGCGGGCGTTTTATGGGTGTGCATAATTAATACAGCAGCGTCATTCACCACGTCACTGGGTTATTTTATAGTCAGAACTGCTCGCAATATTGTGGTTGAAAAAACCAACCACAAGAATAGCGAGCAGTTCATACGCTGTTCGATGTACTCGATTAATCTAATAAATAGCGGACATGACGTATGATGTGAGCGGCCAGGGGGCGTTTTTATCAAATAAACGAGCGTATGTTTTGCTCGCTCGTTCAGACATGGAGGCGGCAACAGACCGCAAAGAGCGAACGGTTCATTTGAATATCCACCCCCTTTTTATGAACGAGCGAGCGCTAATTGCGAGCGGCTCTGAATGAGGGCCATTGTCATAACTCAGAGCACTGTGCTATGAGTGGCTGAGCTCTTCATCATCCTGGAATGGCTGTCAACCATAGTGGAAAGTAGGTAATGACAAGTTTTTAATGGTGGAATCTGTATATCAGTTCCATGACCATCTTCTTCATTTTAGAAGTGTAATGTATGACACAACAACAAATGTGAATAAGCAGTATTTAATATACTGTATGTGTCAGAACACAAGATAGGAAAAGAAAACTCATAAAGTCATGTTATGTAATAAGTGACTATTTAGAAGGTGCATATAGTGGAAGGCATTTTAGCTCGTGTAGAATGAGAGAAGAACTAGGATATAGTATTGTAAATTGATATACAATACAAACTAGGCATTTGGGAGTTTAGTCACCAGTTATAGTGAGATGAGATCTTTTTTTGGTCTGCCACTTCTAAAATAATAAATTAACTGAATTTCCTCAATTGTAGTAATTAAAACTCAATTTGTTTGAAAATAAAAAAAAAGGGACATGCAAAATACATAGCAGTTCAGTGGTAGGCTGACACTTTCCCAAAAGATACAATTGATAATGGTCTCAGAAATAAGCCCATACAGGAACTATTTATTACAAGTAATCTTACTGGTGTAGAAATGTGAGTGTCTGTAAACCACATAAAGTGTGTTTCATGGATTATACCTTCAGACTTAATCAGAAGCATACAAATTCTAAGGGGAATATCCAATTGGGAATGAAATTTGCAAAAATCTCATGCCGCTGGGTATTTCATGCAGGTGTGAGATTTTTAGTATACAATTGGGTGCCAAGATTTTTATGTTTGGGGGGCACACAAGTTTTTTTGAGCACCTTTAGAGCCAAATATTTCCTAAAGTTGTTATTTTTGGAAAAATTGTCAAGACTTGCTTCAGAAACCCTAAGACACACCCCTAATGACCAATTAAGCAATTGGACCTTTCCAATTAGCTTAATTAGTCTATTAACTGCATGCTATTATTGGTTGTTAAAACCAATAATGACTTCAGATTACCCCAAAAATGTTGCTTTATGTACCCCAAATTTAATTTTAGCTATTTAAATGAAAAATAATTGCTTTATTTTTTTTATACTTTTTTAATTGTCCAAAAATTACTTCCTAATCACCAATTCTTTCTACTTTTTTGCTTTTTTGTTTGAACTTAAACAAAAGCATCTTTTTATAATTTTTTTATATTTTAATTTTTTAGTTTTATATTGACCAATTTTGAAATTTTTTTACTTTTTCATTTTATTTATATGAAATTATACAAAAAAAGGTATTTTTAGTAACTTCTTTTATTTTTTTAATTATTTTGCCATGTGTATTTTTTTTTAAAGTTGCAACCAATTTGGAATACCATGGGTATTGGGAGCACACATACCCATGGTAATGAAAAATGGACACGATATGTTATAATTATTTGCCTGCAAAAACTCACTCTCAATTGGATATGCCCCTAAAAGTCAGTAAAAAATATATACATATATTGACACCAGATATAATTAATAAATAATACAACAATTAGCAAGTTATATAGTTGGCATGCCCACTTGTAGATGGTGCCACAATCCCAGTAGTTGTTAGTAGCATAAATACAAAGAATCCCAGAAAGTTAAACTTAAACATATTGTTCATAAGTCAAGGTATTAAATTAGTTTGTGTGAACTTGTAGATTCACAGAGAATATTTTTAAAATATAAAACATAATTGTTGTAAGAAAACTGTGAAATGAAAAAGGTGCATACATGTTTCATAAACCCACAAGTTTACATACTGTATATAAGTACAGTATTAACAACAATATCAATAGTACATGTGCCATCTGCAATTAACAAATTAACATTGAATAACATAGATTCTAATGAACTTCTCATAATAAAATAAAATGGAAGCATATAAAATTGTACTTGGAATGCACATATAATAAAACAATTTACCAACATTTTTCACAATGAAAAAATCAATAGCTAACTTTTTTAAACGTTCTAAATATTTCATAATATTTAGAAAATATTTGAAAACTTATTGAAAGGCACAAGGCAACAGACTATGGACCTTGTTTAAAAGCCTGCATGTCACAGGCACAAGCGAGTTAGCCTGTAGATTTAAAGCAATGATATTTTAAAAGGCAAGACCAGGTTAATTTGAGCCAATTTAAAAGGAGATTTGCATAAGTAACATGTAAGTTAAAATGTATTTCAAGAGGAAGATATAGAACGTCACATGTCACTCTAAATTTGTATCTAAATGTCTATGAGGGTCTATTAAAATAATTTTGTTGTGCTAAAAGAATGAGTCAGAAATCCAAATTGAAGGAATAATGTTGATTTATAAGAAGCAGGATACCACCTCAAAAAGTGTGAAACTGAGAAAGCCACCCAAAATCTATGTCTTCAGTACTCTGGGTAATAGGATCCTTACAGTAGTTTGTTTTTGCAGTACAGTAGGTCTCTATGTGAAAGGCATTTACCTCTATCACCTCCTCTGTAATCTGGAAAAAAATAAGTTTTATGCACATGTATCTAAGTCTTTTTGCACATCTATTGTGTTGTGCCAGGAAATGCTTTGAAACATTCTGTGTTAAAATACAGGGCTAGATTAAGGTCTGTGGGGACCCCTGGGCAACAAATGTGTTGGGGCCCCTATCAATAAAAGTTTGATATATATATATATATATATATACACATACATACAATATATACTGTATATCTATACATATATATATATATATATATATATATATATATATATATATATATATATATTGTTAACAAATATATACATATATATATATATATATATATACATACTGGATGAAATAAACCAAGTCTAGTAGCATAAAAAAACGAGTGTATTAAATGTAGAACCGACGTTTCAAAGCCTCCAGGCTTTTTTATCAAGGTTCAAACAAACAACATATACAAATACATACAGGCTCTTACCTTAAATAGGCAGAAAATCACGCTGATCTGTTGCAGACCGGGGAGCGGGGACGTGCCACGAGTTCCTGGTCGTCCCATGATGACATCATCACGGAGCTGCCGGGTTGTCAAGGCAACCGGCTCGTTTCCGTAAACAGTCTCCCCAGTCTGCAAAAACAGATCAAAGACAGCTAGTTACACAATGCATCATATTCGCAACTCCAGTGACTATCTAGACTATGCATGTAAAGCAATTACTGCATGACATGACACTGAAGAATAGCAAAATATACATCCAAAGCTTATCCATGGGTACATGCTATATAACAAATGATACCACCAGGCAACTGCGACTCATAAAAGCTTCCCAAAGTCCAAATACAACTCCATAATCTATAGATGTATACATAGAACACAGATGTGACAGATAAGGTACCATACTGATAATAAATCGAATAAACAATAAAAGTAAATATAGTAAAGATGGTAAATGTGAACCTCACACTAATGATTAATACCAAATGTTAGGCTTATTATAACGAGTTCCAATTAATTTTTTCATTTAGACCCTGCGGAGAGATAGTACCCAATTGATAAATCCATCTAGTCTCAAGATGTAAAAGTCTCCTGGCTCGGTCTCCCCCACGTATCGAGACCAGAATGTGGTCGATGACCATATGTCGTAATGATGATAATGTATGGCCGCATTGCAAGAAATGCCTGGCCACAGGTTGGTCGGAACATTTCTTTAAAAGTGCCGATTTGATTGAGGATCGGTGCACTGCCATCCGTTCTCTTATTGTACATGTGGTTTGACCCATATAATGGAGTCCACAAGGGCAAATAATGATGTAAATAATGAAAGTGGACAGGCAGTTCAGCACATACTTGATGTTAAAGCATTTATCTTTATGAGGATTCTTAAAGGAATCTCCAACAATCATGTGAGAACAGGAAGTGCAATGGAGGCATTTGTAGCATCCAAGGGTCCTACTCAAAAATGGTATTCTTGATGGCACATTCTGCGTAATTTCAGTTATATCAGTACGGACCACTAGGTCCCGAATACTTTGGCCCCTAGTAAAGCATGCCATAGGGACTTTATCTCTCAAACACGGGAGGTCTTTATCTGTTTTAATTATTGGCCACAATGCTTTTGTGGCTCTTTGGACAACAGGACTAGTGGTCTGAAACTCCATCTTCCAAGGAATAATGTTTTTCTTATTTTTAACCACGGGACTTAATAGAGTGTCTCTGGGCATTTTCAGGACTTCATCTCTGGCTTTATTGAGAGCTGCCAGATCATACCCTCTTACAAGAAATTTTTAAATAATTGTATTCACTTCTGTGACAGTTTGCGATGAGTCACTCATGATGCGGGCTACCCTCATCATTTGGGATTTTGGTAGTCCAATTTTGAGGGGTTTAGGGTGATGGCTGCTAGCAAGAAGCAATGTATTCTTGGCTGTAGGTTTACAGAACACCCCTGTCGAGATTTTACCATCAATAATCGACACTTGTACGTCAAACTAGTTCAAAGTTGACAAACTGTATTGAAATGTAAACTTAATAGGTGACTCTGCTGCATTAACCTGAGCCATAAGCTGTAAAATAGACTCCTCGTCTCCTGTCCACAGAACAAACAAATTGTCTATGTAACGAGAGAATAGTAGTATATGTTCCGAAATAGACGAATTGGAAAAAAACAACTTCTTTTCTTCCTGGAACATTTAGATGTTTGCATAGGAAGGTGCGACATTACTCCCCATTGCACAACCAGATAATTGTTGGTAAAATATACCATTGTACATGAAGTAGTTCCTGGTTAAAGTCAATTCCAGTAGTTTCATGAAAAATTCCATGTCAAGGCTAAGCTCTTGTTGCTGGAGTAAGAAATTACGCATGGCTTCCAAGCCTCCCGCATGCGGTATAGACGTATATAGACTACTAATTGTCCATGGTACATATAAGAGTATTGCTCGGTACAGTGTTTATGTTTTTAAGCAAGACTAAAAAACTGGTCGTATCCTTGATATACATGGGTTGTTGCATCACTATCGGTTGAAGTATAGAATCCAAGAACTTGGAGATGGGTTGGTATAGAGATCTTCTTGCCAATATAATCGGTCAGCAAGGTGGAGATATCAGGTCCTTATGGATCTTCGGCACAGTATAAATAATGGGGACAACAGGAAAGTCCTCACAAAGTACCTTTAATAACTTGGCAGAAATAAGCCCTTCTGATTTTGCTACGGCCAAAATAGCATCAAGTTCCTTTTTAAATTGCTGAGTTGGATCCTTTCTCAACCTCTTGTAGGTGTTATCATCCGCCAATTGTCTCTCCAATTCTTGGCGATATTGTTCTAAACTTTGTACCACAATGGCTCCCCCTTTGTCCGCGGGCGAATTATGATGCCATGATAGGTACTAAGATCTTTGAGAGCCATTCTTTCAGCCTTGGACAAGTTAGATTGTTGTTGAATGGGAGTTTGGATGTATCTATGCACAGAGTCATCTATAAGCCTGGTGAAGGTCTTTAAGGAGGCATTTGACGACTGGGGACTGAAAGAGGAATTGCTTCTAGAAGCTATAAAAGTATCATGAGGTCCCGGGTCTCCTGGTGTTGGTTGTGTCTCGAAGAATTCTTGCAAACGCAGTTTCCTTGAAAATCGGTGGAGGTCCATATTCCAAGTATAGTCATTAAAGGAATTGGTAGGCACAAAAGTTAGTCCTTTATTGAGGACTTGTATTTCCATAGGTGTCAGAGTACGGGACAAAAGATGATAAATTAGGTCAGATTTATCTGATGCTGGCCACGTCTACTTAAATAAAATGTTGGGCGCTTCCTTATCTAAAAAGCTGTATAGAGAACCCTTCATGGGAAAGATCCCTTGACAGCCCGCTGGTTCATCTGAAGTCGATGCCGATGTAATGTGATCCATGCTGAAAAAGTGTCTAAAATGTGTGCGTGGATACCTTTAAACAAAATATAGAAAGCGAGTGCCTTGTCCCGAGAGGAACAGAAGTCCCAAAAAATGCACACTGTCAATGTGGACCGGCACTTCGCAATAAACTGACCAACTGCTTGGTTGCCTTCGGTGTGAATGAAGATACTGGACGAAATAAACCGCGGCACTTCAAGTCTAGTAGCATAAAAAACGAGTGTATTAAATGTGAAGAATCAATGTTTCAAAGTCTCCAGGCTTTTTTATCAAGGTTCAAACAAACAGCATATACAAATACATGCAGGCTCTTACCTTAAATAGGCAGTAAATCACACTGTTCTGTTGCAGACCGGCGAGCGGGGACGCGCCACGAGTTCCTGGTCGTCCAATGATGACGTCATCACGGAGCTGCCGGGTTGTCAAGGCATATAAAAAATCAAAAAGTTCAGCATTCGGGATGATGATGATATGGTGGGGTGCCCTCCTAGATAAAATATATATATGACAGTATGGGGGGCCTCTTATGTGTGGGGGCTCGGGACGACCGACCCTGTCACCCTCCCTATAATCTGGTCCTCTTAAGATACCTTTCTTAATATTCAAAATATGTTCTCCTATTCTAACTATTAGAGATCTTGTTGTTTTGCCAACATATTGGAGGCCACATTGACATTGTATTCACTTTATTATACTGTTGATGTTGTTTCTAAAACAGCATTCCTTCTTGTTAGCATTGCCAAGGGAAGTCAATACTTTATCTCTATACTGCAATCCTCACAGTTATGGCAAGGAAATAAACCTTTATCTGTATAATTTAAACAGGACTGGTCCATGGCTGCTTGCTTCAATTCAGTTGGGACTAGTCTTTGTTTGAGATAGTTTGCTGTTTTTAATAGGTATTGATGTAATTTAAAAAATTGTCAAGTCCTCCTTCATCACACCTCAAAATAAAAATGACATCATAATTATACCATTTACATTGGGCAGAGTAGGAGGTTTTGTCAGGTTATGCCACCCATAAAAAAGTTGGCGTAACCTGAGCTGTACCATGTCTTTGTAAAAAGAATTGATCATGGAATTTTAAAATATTGTGATATAAAATTAAATTATACTCCCAATGACAATATCAATCTGCTTGTGATCCAGGGAGTTCAGTTTAGTTTAAAAGATATTTATTAGCTTCACATCCTTGAGTGTGGATTATTGAGATGTACAATGAATAGACATTGGCTGTGAATAGGATCACTCCATTTAACATCTCTAAGGCTCTGTATTGATGTTGATTAAGCCTTTAAAATAAGTATGTATGGGTGTGACTACCTTTTGTAGGAAGAAATTGAAATAACTAGAGAGTCCTTCTTTTAGTGGCTATATTCTTAAAATAATGTGTCTTCCAGGTGGGTTTACCAGTTTTTTATGCAGTTCTGGCACAAAATCAAATTTAGTTAATTCTTACTTAGTATATTATCATTTGCAGCTTTTTATGTAAATCTGGATAGTTTATGTTTAAAATTCAGTGTTGGAGTTTTGTCGTCTGATGGAAGTCTGTTAGTTTTCTACTATATGCACAGTCTAAAGGGTGACTGAAAGCTGTTTCCCATTTCAATTGGCTGCAAATCGCTGAGAGCAATACTTCTGAAGAGTGTAGTGGCGCAGATCTTACCTTTTTGCATGCGGGTAATTTAGAAGGCAGCTAAATAACTCTATGGTGACTTCCATTAACTGGCCAAAAGCTAAAACACACAAAAAAGTGGCCAATCGAATGGCAAGATTCATTACATTGTACATACTATATAAAACCATTATAAGCATTGGGTGTTATAAGTTGTGCAAGTTTGACCTCATTATCCCTATATGAGCCTTGTTTGTGGTTATTAAACTATGTTAGGTTTGGGAAGGAGATACTATAGATGTAGTACGCTAGGAGCATTTAGTGTAGTGTAGTGTTTGATTGCCACCTGATTGATTTGTTTCCATGCATTTGTGTGCCTAGTTCTTTTGCTTGTTGTAAACCTTTGTTGCACTGTCAATTTGGTGTGCTACAATCTGTGAGAGATAAGCAAAGTATACAGATACAGCATTCCAAAAACAACTAAAACTGATATATGGTGAGGGTATCACCATTCATCTGCCATTCCCCACCTACAAGTGCCTATAACCCCAGGTAAGAAACTTACAAAGACACACAGCAGAACTGAGTGTCATAACTAGCCTGCAACAAGACTTTGTGACCCATGCCTAACTCGCTATTGACCCAGCTCCCCTCTCTAAATTGTTTGCCAAGTGCCCACTTCTGTAGTGCAGGAGTGACATAACGGTTCTGATCTTTTTGCGGTTCGGAATTCGGATTTTAAATCCAAATTTCGGATTTTGGATTGCATAAATTACATGATTTTAGCTATTTTTAAAACTTTTTATCTTTTTTTAATTTAAAAAATCCAGATCCAAAACCAAAACCAAAACACTTGAGGGTGATTTGCAAAACCAAATCCAGATCCAAAACCTTGAAGGAGATACAGATCCAAAACCAAAACAAGGAGATCGGCGCACATCCCTACAAATCCCTTGGGCAGCACAGACGGTGTAATGGTTGGCATTACTGCCTCACAGCACTGAGGTCTTGTGTTCGATTCCCACCACGGCCCTACCTGTGCGGAGTTTGTATATTCTCCCTGTAGTGCGTGGGTTTCCTCCGGGTACTCTGGTTTTCTTCCACGCTCCAAAAAATATCCTGGTAGGATAATTGGCTCACAACACAAATTAACCCTAGCGTGTATGTGTGTGCGCATTTGACAGGGAATATAGATTGTAAGCTCCACTGGGGCAGGGACGGATGTGAATGGCCAAATATTCTCTGTAAAGCGCTGCAGAATATGTATGTGATATATAAATAAATGGTAGTAATAATAATAATAATAATAATAATAATAACATAACTGCCTGCCCATCCTGATTTCTATAAAAATCCTCATCAAAAGAACACCAGGTAGATCCCCAAGATTTTCCATACATACCATGAATAAATTGTTCATACTTAAGTACAATCAAATGCTCAGCATGTTTCTAAATAGCATGCAGCATACCATTGAGCCACTTTTTGTAATAACAGTTTGCTTCCTCTCCAATATTTTTTTTTATCTTCTTCAGTAAAGGTAAATAAATCCACAAAACTGCCCCTAGCAATTTTATCACATATCCTTATCCTAGCACCCCTAGTGATCGCAGTATTAGTGCAATAGACTAAATCTGCACAAGCAACCAAGCCACCATGCAAATTGGATGCAGGCCTACCCTTAGAAGCCTGGTTCTTACAGTACATTGAACATTACGGGCAAGCAAGCACCTAAGCTTGTGCAGCCTACTTGAGGACCCTGACAAGCTGTTACTTGTACTAGACAGAGAATAATCTTCATCAGGTACATCCACAAAAGTACCATATTTACAAATAAACACATGCCCACCACCTTGCAGATTCAACACTCTCAATTAACAAACCGCCATCACCACCAAGACTGAAGGAACGTAAGCAGTGGGACCAACATTCTTCATATGTCCTTGAGTCTCTCTTGAAAAATAAGCTACAGGAGCATCATGAATTGGGGAACTGTGCCTTGGTAAAGATGGGATGGGACAAGAAGAACCTGGCATCACCAAGGATGAACTCCCTAAAATACCCATCCCATCAGATAACAGTGGCTGTAAAGTGTGATTTCCCCAATGGAAGGAGCAGTTCCCAATCATGGCAAGTGTAAAATGGAAAATACCCTTGGCTCAGGAGGCTAGTAAATTGTAGCAAAAGCAGGATACTGTGGAAATGATAAGAGGGAGCATGATACCTGCAAAGTAGATGCAATGCCTAGCCCATTGAGATTATGGCTTGAATCCACCCTAGAGGATGAAGCTTGTGCTGGAAAAAAAGAAAACAGTAAGGGAGGTAGCAGGAGGAGGAGCTGGACTACAAATCCACTCCAAGCCCTCAATATATCCCCCAAAAGGGTGGAGCAGTCAGTAACAGAACCTGGAATGTACGCTGCCAGATATTAACCCCATCACAAATTGGGTACCAGTACTAGGTTGGTACAATACAACATGAACCATTCTTATCGCTTACACATGCACAGTATGTGTGTGTGCTCAGAGAAACAAATTATTGTCAGTAACCTATACTGGCATTCTAATTATCCCATAATTCTTAGTGTCTCTACGCATCTCATTCATATGGAATGTGGTTCTACACACCATATAAGGTACTACTAAATAAGGTCTTAGGTCTACTATCTAATGTCAGTGTTAGGGACAAGCAGACACAGGAAAGTAGGCCTCTCAAATTATGTCTTGTCTGACAATAAAGGTTAAGTTGACCATTCTCTGAAAATATGCACAGACAATAAATTCATGGATACAATCTCCTTTTCAGATCTGAATGGAGCTCAACACAGGTTCTAAAACTTATATGTTATGTAGAAATTAAATCATTAACCCTATGGTGACACTGTATTTCACAAGATACTGTAGTATTGTTTACTTTCTCTTTAACAATGATGGACCATTCAGGGTAACAATCTAAACTCCATCTGTATAACAATTTATAAACCATCACTCTGTGTTAGTTGTTGAAAATAAGAATAGTGAAGAAGCAACTAATGTCTTGAATGTCTAATTTATGATCTCATAGTAAATTTGACTGTGTTTAATAAAAAAAAATAATATTTAATCATTTAAAGGTATGTAAAAGATGGACAGGAGCTGGCAAATTTAGTGAGCAGTTAAAATTTTTATTTTAATCCAGGGTTGTTTTTTAGTGTGTGTGTAACTGGTTCAGTATATTGAATACACTTTTCAGATTATGGAAAAAAGAACACTGATATGAAATAAACATAACCACAGAGACAGACTGATTTACAGGTAAAAAAAAATCAATAAAAAATGCAAGAAATATCCCATTATTAGCGGTCACTAGACCCTTTGTCAGTGAGGTTTAGTTATTGTTACTAATTCTTAAAACAATGTTCACTGTAACTTTGGAATTGAATAGAAAACTTACCCTAATTATCAAAACACTGAAAATACTAATTATATCTTAACTACCTTTTTCTTTGTATGTGTTCAAAATTGTTATTTTTGCTTAACACAAATGGATAGTTATCTCAACAATAAATAGGTTGTTTTAATAACTTTCTATTACCTCTGGGGAAGCTGAACTCAAATTTTTAATATGCAATAATACTTCTCTGTAGCCTCTAGGAGATTAAAATTATTAAGTAGCTTTTCTGATGATCTTACAACAGCGTTGGGAAGAATTATATTACTTTGCATCAGTTACTTTAAATTGAAATTATTTTTCTGTTGGACTCATTGTTTCTCATTTAATATTACAGTTTAGGGTTAAGTATCAAATCACAATAACAGCTTTATTTTGTATACTATAAAGTGCCAATTAGTACATTTTAATATAATTTCTTGAGTAAAGCATGGTGTTAATTTTTGGTGGGTAAACCAAGCTTTTGATACATTTATATGCATTTATTTTATCTTTGTAGTAATATATATAAATATATATATATATAAATATATATATATATATATATATATATATATAATATATATATAGTTAAAATCCTCAGTCCGGCACTCCGTGAGTTATAAAACTTAAATCAATATGTTCCATAGCGCTGCGGTGCCCTCCTTGAATCCAAAAAAACCGGAAACCATATATCTCACGGCAATAGGCGGCACTCTTCAGACTTGTACGAATATAAAAAAACCTTCTTTATTCCAACATGTTTCGGGGACAACCCCCGTCCTCAGGGACAAATGTATAATGAACATACAACACATACAAACATATATAGACACTCCCATCCCAATCTGTGTAAAAAACTGCCTAATGCACACACGTGTGTCTGATCAGCCCAAGAGAGATCGTGGGGCGTGTATCACACATCCCACTGAACCCTCCCGGCCATATCCCACAGGTGTGTGTGTCATAGCAACCATCATTGCTAATGACATAAACCTACACCCAGATATCACAACCAAATATGTTAACATATGCTTTCCATAATGTAATTTATCACTGTGTATACCATAATCTGTAAACATAATTATATACATTTGTATTTGCTCAACTTTACAGAGATGTTACAAAATTGCATCGCATAATGCTATGTATATACAACAGTGAATATATTTCAATAACTTCCTGTAAACAGTAATTACTGCAAATAAGAGTATATAGTGCAAATAATGAAAATGGGTTTAAAGACACCTATTCACAAATAACATTGGAGTCCCAATGTTTCATTTAATCCCTTAGGTGCCAATGTGTTTAAACTGAAGATCCATCTACATTCCCTCTGCAGTAAGATTTTCTCCCTATCACCACCTCTCAAACTGAAGGGTATATGATCAATAAAAATTGCCCTAATACTAGCCACACTGTGTTGCTGTAATAAACAGTGCCTCGCTAATGGTTGGTCACTCTGTCCTCTCTCATGTGCTTGTTTGATGGCACTACGATGGAGTGCCATCCTTTCTTTAAATTGTCTCTGCGTCTTGCCGATATAGGCAAGTCCACAGGGACAAATAATCATGTAAATGACATGAGTGGTACTACAAGTCACATTATACTGGATACTAAATCTCTTACCAGTATGGGGATGTCCAAATTTGGATCCAGTAAGCAACGTATTACAGGTTACACAGCC
Source organism: Taudactylus pleione (assembly GCA_031769625.1). Taxonomy (NCBI): domain Eukaryota; kingdom Metazoa; phylum Chordata; class Amphibia; order Anura; family Myobatrachidae; genus Taudactylus; species Taudactylus pleione. Next base: position 928,784 of record JAUIMM010000863.1, on the reverse strand, counting down.
CAGACATTTGTAACATCCCTTTCTAGTGCTCAAAAAATGCCTAGATGTGTTTTTAGAGAGCCCAGATATATCCAATTTCACCACTCTATCCTTGATATTAACACCCCTGGTGTAACTGGGTAATAGTTGTTTCTCTTTCAAAGCTGGTTCTATATATAAATATATAGAACCACTTGGTGCTTAAATGTATGTACTTGGTGCTTAAATGCTTCTTTATGTATACAATATATACATAAAGAAATAAAACCAACTCAGTCTAAGGGACTTAAATTCCAACAGTTATTCATAAAAGTGCATAGGAAAATCCATATGAAGGACAGCAAAAAGCTTCTTGTCTGGTTCCACACCACCTCCTCCGATCTGAAATAAAATAGATGACAAAGGCGCCTCTTAGTGCAATAAAGTGCAAATGCCACCAATGTGAACTGAATACAACTAATAAGTGGACCCCCACCAAATAAAAAAGTAAATTGGCTTATCTCAATGTTTTCCCACCGGTTCACATGAATTAATCCACTGTATGGTTTTTCATTTTAATGGAACTCCACTGGTAGCACTCTACATCTGTTTCCTCATGGAAGTACTTAATATCTCCATGTCTCAGGGCCTCTTCTGGGTTGGCAAAAGCCTGCAGCCGGCAGCACGCTGCATATACACATTGCACTTGCAGCAGGGCTGGCCTGTCTGTGTCACTCAAAGTAACTGGCTGGACGCTGCGCTGGGGCTTGGAGAAGCTCAGCATAGAGTGCACTGTGGTGGGGGCGGGGCTGCTGCCTGATGACATCTGTAGTTGGCCTCTCACTGCCTGGGGATTAGGTCAGAGACCTTCTGAGAGACACTGTATGTAAGTGCTGAGCTAAAGACTTGTTTTGTGAGAGGGACATTAGATCCTTCCACTCTGGTAGAATCAATGAATTTGTTCAGTTAGAGCAGGGATGGGGAACTTCAGGCCCGGGAATCATTTGGGCCCTCGGAATCATTTGGTCTGGCCCTCTGAGCTTTTTTCTGCTAGCATCATTTGTCCAGAGCCGAATTAACAATGGGACAGGTGGAGCTTCAGCTCCAGGCCTCCACATGGAAATAGGCCCACAGGAGACTGACAGCGTTGACAGGAAAAAAATGCTTTCCTGTCACGGCTGCCAGCAGTTACAAACCCTACCACCAGACCACCCCTGCCAGCCCAGGAAAGCTTCTCGGTTTTCGGCAATCATGTCATGGCCGGGCATTACAAACGGTGTACAGTAATTGTCAGTGAAGGGCTTCGCAAGCCCTCCCTCCCTGCACCACGTGATATAACATAAGTACCGCCCAGTGACAACTTTTCTTACTGTAGGGCCATGGCCCAGGCGGCCATGATCGGGCAGCCCCTAACTAGTTATTACTCACCGCCAAAAATTGACAGCCCCTGGGGCTCCGCCCTCCACTTCCTGCTCCTCTCTTCACATCCACCTCGGTACTTTGATGTGCAGTATGCACAGTGCAGCAGCTGGTGGCCAGCCTACAAGTTGAACTCTCCTACCCCCACTATAATGTGATATGGTCACTGCAGGACTCATTAACTTCCCCTAACCACTGTGAGCCATGCCAGCCCCCCACCTCAGTTGAGCTCCATGGGGTGGTGGTTACTTTCACTCAAGTAAAAACGTAAGTTACTGGAAAATCTATTGTTTATAACAAAAAAAATTATCTATATATACAGTATATACTGTATATATATATATATATATATATATATGCATGTATATTTATATATATCTATATATATCTATATATATATATCTATATATATATATATATCAATATCCTGTTGTGACAGGAAAAAAAGACCAGCACACCTCTTATTGGGGTAGATGTATGAAGCCCAGAAGGGTGGTAAATGATAGAGGTGCTATGCGCCCCTGTCATTATAGGTGCTGCTATCTACAAGCAGCGCCAAGCGGCAGGGCCATGTACGAATGGTCATACCCAGGGGTGCTGAGGGGGGTGGAGCGGGTACAGCCACAGCAGTCTCCTATGCCTGTGCGGGGGAGCGATCACACTGATCGCGCCCCCCCTGGCTTTGCGCCGGGCTGAGGGGGCTCAGAGTGCCCCCCTCCCCAGGGGATGGCTAGGGGGCATGGCCACGCCTTCCCGATTAGGCCATGCCCCCTATTACCGTGGCCCGCCATGGCTCTTGGCGGGCCTGGTAATACCACATGACCGTTCGGCCAGCTGTAGCTGTCGTTATCGACAGCTACAGCCTGGCGCTAGCCTATCCCCACAGCAGGGACAGCGCTGTCGCTGCTGGGGCTGCTGCCAGCTCCAGAGCTGTGAGCTGCATGCAGGGATCTCGTGATACTTGCAAGATCCCGCGCATGCTCAGTGGAGCCGGTCGGGACAGAGAAACAGGGCTGCTGTCTCTAGCGGGTAGAGCCAGAGGGGGGGAGTAAACGCTCCCCCTCTCCAGCCGATGAGATGTTCTTACATCTCATCAGAAGTGCTTCCTGCTTCGTTTCGGTAAAGAGGCGAAGCGGGAAGCGTTATAGCGGCACGTTAAGTGCCGCTATCATACATCTACCCCATTATATGTAAAAAATATGTTGCCTGTGTACATTGTGACATGCATTATTGGATTTGCCATGCTGTTATTTTTTTATACATATCACACAGTGATTACAAAGTTTTTTGCATATAATAAGAGGTGTGCTGGTCTTTTTTTCCTGTCACAACGGGATATTGTTATATTTATTCATTATGGGATTTCAGAACCTGAACATTTTTTTCATTAAGTGTGTGCTGTTCTTGATTGTGTGTGTGTGTGTATATATATATATATATATATATATATATATATAAATATATCATGGGCATGGGGGCGGCTCGCCCCCTCCCCCCAAACGTGACAGGCCGCAGACAGTCAGGGGCTGTGCACTGCATGGAGGACGAAGTGTAATGTGTGGTCTTTAAATTGGAACACAGCACATTACATCTCTTCCTCTGTGGGGTACAGAGGCTATGCAGCATATTTCTATAAAGTACAGCCCCTGACTGTCTGTGCCTGGTGCCTGCTGCTCAGTCAGGTAAGAGAGAGATAGGGAGGAGAGGAGAGGAAAAGGGGTGCTATAACGATTTTTTGTTGCCACCCAACATAAAATCATTCTGACACCCTTGATTTATATATATATATATATATATATGTGTGTATGTGTGTATATGCAATATGTATATTTATAACATATATATTGTTATATATGACCAGTTTCAGATTCTCCAAATACAAACAAAAGCATGCCTCTGCAAAGATATGCAACACGCTACTCTGTGTATGCAGAAGTGGTCACACCCTCATTCACTAGTCACACCTCTGCATCACATTGTGGGTCACACCTCATGTGGAAGCACACAATAGGCCCTTCTCAAATGTCAGCTCCAGGCCCATGTAGACCTTAATCTGGCACTGCATTTGTCTAGCAGGGTGCCCAGAATAGCACACTGCAGCCAGAATTTATGCAGCAGTGCCACCTGTAGCATCCTTAGAATGCTTCAGATGGTGACACCGCTGCCCTTACAGCTCCATGGAGCATCCTTAGGATAATCCAGGCATAGCTGTAATCACTGGTGGCTTTGGCCCCGACCCTTTCAGACATCATACAGAGAGGGGGCATGGTCTGATCCAGGCCCGTGAACAATGTTAAATATATCAAAATGGCCCTCGGCAGAAAAAAGGTTCCCCACCCCTGAGTAAGAGTCAAGCAAGCCAGGATTTACTTTTGTTAATTTTTGTGCTGATAATAAAACTATCTGCTGTTTCTTGTACTAAGGCATTGAAAAAATATATATATATACAGTCAGGTGCATAAATATTGGGACATTGACGGAATTTTCATATTTTGGCCTCTATTCACCACCACAATGGCTTTGAAATGAAACAAAAAAAATGTGCATTAAGTGCAGACTTTTAGATTTCATTTGAGGGTAATTACATCCAAATCAGGTGAATGGTGTAGGAATTACAACGGTTTCTATATGTGCCTCCCACTTTTTAAGGGGCCAAAAGTAATGGGACTATCAACTCAAAAGCTATTTCATGGACAGGTGTGGGCTATTCCCTCGTTATTTCATTACCAATTAAGCAGGTAAAAGGTCTGGAGTTGATTCTAGGTGTGACATTTGCATTTGGAATCAGTTGCTTTCGACTCTCAATATGAGATCCAAAGAGCTGTCACTATCAGTGAAGCAAGCCATCATTAGGCTGAAAAATCAAAACAAACCCATTAGAGAGATAGCAAAAACATTAGGTGTGGCCAAATCAACTGTTTGGAACATTCTTAAAAAGAAAGAATGCATCGGAGAGCTCAGCAACACCAAAAGACCCGGAAGACCACGGAAAACAACTGTGGTTGATGACAGAAGAATTATTTCTCTGGTGAAGAAAAACCCATTGACAACAGTTGGCCAAATCAAGAACACTCTCCAGGAGGTAGATGTATATGTGTCAAAGTCACCAATCAAGAGAAGACTTCACAAGAGTGAATATAGACGGTTCACCACAAGATGTAAACCATTGTTGAGCTTTAAAAAACAGGAAGACCAGATTACAGTTTGCCAAACAACATGTAAAAAAGCCATTACAGTTCTGGAACAACATCCTATGGACAGATGAGACAAAGATCAACTTGTACCAGAGTGATGGGAAGAGAAGAGTATGGAGGAGGAAAGGAACTGCTCATGATCCAAAACATACCACCTCATCAGTGAAGCATGGTGGTGGTAGTGTCATGGCGTGGGCATGTATGGCTGCCAATGGAACTGGTTCCCTTGTATTTATTGATGGTGTGACTGCTGACAAAAGCAGCAGAATGAATTCTGAAGTGTTTCTGGAAATATTATATGCTCATATTCAGTCAAATGCTTCAGAACTCATTGGACGGCGCTTCATAGTGCAGATGGACAATTACCCGAAGCATACTGCAGAAGCAACCAAAGAGTTTTTTAAGGCAAAAAAGTGGAATGTTATGCAATGTCCAAGTCAATCCCCTGACCTGAATCCAATTGAGCATGCATTCCACTTGATGAAGACAAAACTGAGGGGAAAATACCCCAAGAACAAGCAGGAACTGAAGACATTTGCAGTAGAGGCCTGGCAGAGCATCACCAGGGATGAAACCCAGCGTCTGGTGATGTCTATGCGTTCCAGACTTCAGGCTGTAATTGCCTGCAAAGGATTTGCAAAAAAGTATTAAAAAGTGAAAGTTAGATATAGGATTGTTTAGTTTGTCCCATTACTTTTGGCCCCTTAAAAAGTGGGAGGCACATATGGAAACCGTTGTAATTCCAACACCGTTCACCTGATTTGGATGTAATTACCCTCAAATTAAATCTGAAAGTCTGCAGTTAAAGCACATCTTGTTTGTTTCATTTCAAAGCCATCGTGGTGGTGAATAGAGGCCAAAATATGAAAATCCTGTCAATGTCCAATATTTATGCACCTGACTGTATATATATATATATATATATATATTGTGACACAGTTAGGTTAGGGGGTCCCTCTCCTGGTTAGAGGACTCCTTCCTTACACATACACACAGCAGCAGGGAAGCAGCACACCAGTCTGGATGCAAGTACAAGCTGGTCGGCGCCAGTCTTTATTGTACAATGTCAGAAACATAAAGAAAACATAAATATAAATCCTAGCCCTGTCGGGGCACTAACTTCACAGGTAGTTCCCTCACTACCAGAACCTGGCAGGGCCTAATGCCCTCGCCAGCAACAAAAGCACAGCACAACACTCACAGTTAGGTATCCAAGTGTCTCTGAGCAAACTCCCTGTCTGCTCTCCCAGGTGAGACAATCAGCCCTAAACAAACTAGGCTTATATTGGCCACTCTCAGGTGGAAAACTCTAACAAGCCTGTTACCAGGCTAAGAGAACCAAAACCTGGAGTGGCCATGGGTGGAGCCCTCCCTCTCCTCTCACCCACAACCCCCAGGTCCCAAACCGGCTTTTCAAAAAGCCGAAACTCAAGCCTGCTATACTGCAGACTTTCTCCTGGGGATTTTAAAACACATAAGACAGGAATCTGGGATAAATGTCCCTGTTACAGACCACTTTACCAGTGATCCTATCACATAATATATATATACAGTCAGGTCCATAAATATTGGGACATTGACAGAATTTTCAGATTTTGGCCTCTATTCACCACCACAATGGTTTTGAAATGAAACAAACAAGATGTGCTTTAACTACAGACTTTCAGATTTAATTTGAGGGTAATTACATTCAAGTCGGTTGAACGGTGTAGGAATTACAACAGTTTCAATATGTGCCTCCCACTTTTTAAGGGTACAAAAGTAATGGGACTATCAACTCAAAAGCTATTTCATGGACAGGTGTGGGCTATTCCCTCGTTATTTCATTATTAATTAAGCAGGTAAAAGGTCTGGAGTTGATTCTAGGTGTGACATTTGCATTTGGAATCAGTTGCTGTCAACTCTCAATATGAGATCCAAAGAGCTGTCACTATCAGTGAAGCAAGTCATCATTAGGCTGAAAAATCAAAACAAACCCATCAGAGAGATAGCAAAAACATTAGGTGTGGCCAAATCAACTGTTTGGAACATTCTTAAAAAGAAAGAACGCACTGGAGAGCTCAGCAACACCAAAAGACCTGGAAGACCACGGAAAATAACTGTGGTGGATGACAGAAGAATTATTTCCCTGGTGAAGAAAAACCCCTTCACAACAGTTGGCCAAATCAAGAACACTCTCCAGGAGGTAGATGTATATGTGTCAAAGTCAACAATCAAGAGAAGACTTCACAAGAGTGAATATAGATGGTTCACCACAAGATGTAAACCATTGGTGAGCCACAAAAACAGGAAGACCAGATTAGAGTTTGCCAAACAACATCTAAAAAAGCCATTACAGTTCTGGAACAACATCCTATGGACAGATGAGACAAAGATCAACTTGTACCAGAGTGATGGGAAGAGAAGAGAAGGAAAGGAACTGCTCATGATCCAAAACATACCACCTCATCAGTGAAGCATGGTGGTGGTAGTGTCGTGGCGTGGGCATGTATGGCTGCCAATGGAACTGGTTCCCTTGTATTTATTGATGATGTGACTGCTGACAAAAGCAGCAGAATGAATTCTGAAGTGTTTCGGGCAATATTATATGCTCATATTCAGTCAAATGCTTCAGAACTCATTGGACGGTGCTTCACAGTGCAGATGGACAATTACCCGAAGCATACTGCAGAAGCAACCAAAGAGTTTTTTAAGGCTAAAAAGTGGAATGTTATGCAATGGCCAAGTCAATCCCCTGACCTGAATCCGATTGAGCATGCATTTCACTTGATGAAGACAAAACTGAAGGGAAAATGCCCCAAGAACTGAAGACATTTGCATTAGAGGCCTGGCAGAGCATCATCAGAGATGAAACCCAACATCTGGTGATGTCTGTGCGTTCCAGACTTCAGGTTATAATTGCCTGCAAAGGATTTGCAACAAAGTATTAAAAAGTGAAAGTTAGATTTAGGATTGTTTAGTTTGTCCCATTACTTTTGGCCCCTTAAAAAGTGGGAGGCACGTATAGAAACCGTTGTAATTCCTACACCGTTCACCTGATTTGGATGTAATTACCCTCAAATTAAATTTGAAAGTCTGCAGTTAAATCACATCTTGTTTGTTTCATTTCAAAACCATTGTGGTGGTGAATAGAGGACAAAATATGAAAATTCTGCCAATGTCCCAATATTTATGGACCTGACTGTATATAGTGATATGACCCTAAATTCTTATAATAATATAGATTAATTAGTTTATTTTGTTCTGCAGTTATTTATTATCAAGCACCAGGGGTGTAGCGTAGGCAGAGTGTGTGACAAGGGACTCCCCATGATTTCATTGATTGCCCAACAGTGTTTTCCAACTGGCAGAGCAGTGCCTAGATGAGAAGGGCACCTACAGAAGCACCATACTCCTGATTAAAGTGCCTGTGGCACAGAAATGCATTGAGCACTGTCACTATCTGTACCCAGCACACCTGCTCCTGCTCTGAACACCACAATACAGTTTCTCCCTGTTCTTACATTCCAGTGGCAACTGGAGCGGTCACTGGATGTGCACATCACTGCTTAAAAATCACTGCTTAAAAATACAAATACAAGTGACGATATTTATTACATATGTTGACATTGAATTATACTTCGCCGCTACGCAACTGATGGTATAGAATTTATCTCCAGTGATTTTATATTTGTATTTACTATTGTGGTTTAATATTTGTATTTTTCAATACAGGGTGAACTAATTATTTATTAAGAGTTCATATACCCTATATTTTAAGAAACACTAATAAAAGATATATTGTAATATACATCATATTTCCTAATCCATACTCAATTTTATTATTTTTTTATTATAAAAAAAAAAAATCTTTTATGAGTGCTCCCCAACAAAGGAATTTTCTTTTTCTTTTAGCTTTTTAGCTATTTTTTCTAGTATCTCTACTTTATTCCTGGGAGCACCACCAAATCACGCATTACTATTGGATAGTTTAATCTACCTATTTCAAGCAAATTTTTGGTATCTTACATATGATCTAAATTTTCAGTAAACTATTTATTCCAGTGCCGGATCATACAAAATGTTTTGAATATACATTATATATTCTTGCCAGCAGTGTTCAGAAATTTATTTTTCCATTAACATTGTTTTATTTTTCATCCTGTTTACTGTATCTTATTTTGTATATCAATTTTATGCAAGTATATATGCAAATTAGTATATTTATGTTACCACTATTCATATTTACATTAAATAAATATATTTTTTAACTAAGAGAATATTTGGAACCATATTTAATTAGGCAAAGGGCGTGATGGCTAAAGGTTCTTCTCTAGAAGCACCCCACTAGTTTTGCCATATAGAAGCAGCATGCAGCCACTGAATATCCATAGAGGGCACAGCTCTTCCTGTTCATATGCTGCACCCTCTTTCCTCTACTCTGCCCCTTCAATTAGTATCATCACTTCCTAAACTGTGCTCCTCCCTGCTTCCTTCCCATCAGTAAGCCTTTATGTACATCCATTCCTCTAGTGCTATTTGTCACCTTTTTATTGTGTGTGTGTCTATCTGTATGTTATTGTCTACCTTTTTAACCTACCCCACCTTCTGTTTTCATTTGTTGACCTAGATGTGCTTTTATGGGATCACTAGCAATTTACTAGCCTCTAGTCTGCCTCTAGTGAAGCACACTAGACAGACAACTGGAGCAATGAGCGGTTGACAGTAATCCACATACTCCAAAGTTTCCTTCACTTTGTAAAGATTCCTCCAAATACAGTAGGTGGGTTGTGTTATCATCATCCTCAGTGCTCGGAACTCAGATGCCCAACAATCACATATGAGTGCTCGCATGCTGATGGTTGGGAAATTACCTCAGTCTGTAGAACCCACATGCATCAGACAGACCTCACTTTTAAAGATAACAAGCAGGGGAAACACACCAATGGTCTGCCCCAGCACCTACACGTGTTGGACAGACTAGCGTACACAAATAACAAAACATGGAGTTTACTTAAGTATACTCTTGTCCTCTTAATCACAGTCTACTATTGCCCTCTTAATCATAGTCTCATTTTCTTACAGACCTGCCTAACTACATGACATAAATTACCAGATCCTACAACAATAACTAACCCTTGTGTAACCACAACAATACAGAAAATAGGCTGTGTAGTGTAGGGTGTATTGGGCTAACTTAACACTAACAATTTCACTACTACTAAGTTCTCCAAAATACAGACAAAACAATGCAATGAGACATAATCAATATAAATCAAAACAGGTAATTACTCCACTAGCCTACCTTTTATGGGGAACTGACTTTGGAAAACTGACTGCTGGATGACAAGATTACCTAGGTGCCCACTGCACAGACAGAAATCACCTCCTATCTGAGGGCTTAGGCACGTCACTAACACATGCACACACAGGCCTACTCCTATGACACCTGGCAGCTACTACACATGCTACTGTGGTGACTGAGAGGATTGTGCAATGTTGGAGGGAAGACAGGCAATTTTGGTGGTTAATGGACAGTTTTTAGTAATATTAATCCCTGGAGGGTTAAGGAAAGGTGTGGAGGTCAGCATACCCCTGCACATGGCATCTGGAAGGTTCGTACCTACTGTCTGAACACTTCTATGAACTATGAACCTATTGCCCAACTACAAAACCCATGGGCATAGTACCCAATTGCAACACCCATGGGCCTAGCACCTGACTACCGAGTCTCTGACTCCAATGCCCACAGGCCTAGTGCCCAACAATCTGGTAGTTTAGATGTGTTAGTGAGAGGGGTCCCACTAGAAAATTTCCTGTTCTGACAATGACATATAGTAACCTTTGCACTGGCTCTTTCCCGCAGAGGTCAGCCCACTCCACAGCTGTGCCTTGCCACTTTAACTGGCAAAGACTTCACCATTTTTGCAAGAGCTCAATCATTTAAAAAAGAGGAAAAAGAAGAATCATTGTGGGTGGACTCTGAACCAAATAATATATTAAAAATTATATTTTATTGATATGCACTAAAAGTAACATTTAATTTCAGAGAAATTGTGAAATATTAAAATGTTAGTGTGCAAAAAGAAAGAACAGTGTATTAAAATATATATAACAAATTCTTCCGGGTACTGTTCTTATATTATAAATCTTGCTTATATCACTCAATAGAAAAAGCTGTATTACTTGTACCCTGTGAGAACTGTGCACAATTCTCACAGGACATATCTCTACATTTGGAGCATGGTCATGATCAGTGTAAGATACGTAGAAGCAATTTAACTGAGAAAGCATCAAAACATATACCACCAGTACACTGGAAATATATGTGACTACTATTTAAAAAGAAAATTCAAACCATAAGAATAATTAAACATGTATTTTTGACAGTTCTATAATAAGTGAGGATACTACCTATAAAATTAGCTTCAAAATTGTAATAACATTTTCAAAATTGAACCTAAATAAATCAACTAATTTACATGATTATAATATTTTAAAAACAAATTGATGACATCATTAGTTTTAAAAGGAGAGTTATGGTAGACTTACCATGGTTAACTCTCTTTCATCGAAGTCCATAAAAGTAAAGCTTGGGCTGCTTAAACAGTGTTCTAACAGTGATCCAGCTCCTGCTGGACACCAAGCACAAACTGAATTGCCTCAGACTGTGGGCAGGGTATAGGGGGAAGGGCCAGTGCATCCTAGTATTGAAAAGCTTTGCTGCTGGTATCTGATCCTCCTATCCACCACCTACACCCATTATCTCCCCGTGGAGCCCTATGGATGCTGAAGAAGAAATTATCTTTACATCTTCTCACAGAATATTATAATGATTGTGAAGTAGGTAGCTGTGTGGTGACATTGGGGAATTTATATCAAGTCTTCTAAAGCATGGAGAACTGAACAAGTGGAGAATTCAATCAGCGTTTAGCTAGCATTTGTCAAGTATATTCTATAAAATGATAGGTAGAAGCTGATTGGTGGTTATGGGCAAATTCTTCACTCTTAAGAAGGCTTGACACATCTCACTAATATATACATCGGGAGAATGCCAGCGGTCTCAACACTCCACAAAAGCAATCTATGTTGTTTTCTTTTGTTCAATTCCATTCTGCTGACATTGTTTTTTTTAAAGGAGACGAAATTTAAGCAGGTGGGCCATCCCTCATTATCTACTTGACATTTCCCTTCAACCTACTATTCGCACCATAGATCAAAATGCTGTGGTGTAACATTATTAATTCGTAACTCTGTCCCCTTCACGTTGCTCGATTCACTCCATGATGAAGAAGGCCGCTTCCTCATACTAAAAGGTCAACTTAGCAGGAGGAACATTACACTCGCAACAATGTACGTCCCAAATTCAGGTCAGTCTGATTTCTTTAGTAGCTTCTTTTTGGAGTTACATAATTTCCAACATGGAGAGGTCAAACTAGAGGGTGACTTTAACACAATTCTCTCACACTTCCTAGACTACTTGGGAAACTCCCCTCACTTATCCAGCACCACTAATACCCAAACACTGAAGAGACAAATGACCAAGGCTGGTCTGTATGATTCCTGGAGAGCTCTATACCCTACAGCCAGGGATTATACCTTCTACTCCCACCCACATGACTCTTACTCTAGGATTGATATGTTCCTCTGCAATGCATCACTGACTGACACACTTGTAGACTCGTCCATTTATGCCAACCCATGGTCTGACCACTCTGCACTCTTGGTTTGTCTAGATTGGTCATCCAAACACTAATAACCACCAAGATGAGAGATTTTTTTGAGACCAACTCTACCCCAGATGTCTCTGCAGGGACGATATGGAAACACACAAGGCAGTAATTAGAGGGGAAATTATTAGGTATGCCTCACATTGAAAAAAAACCCAAATGGCAACAATGTTGATTTTGAACAACCAAATTAACCATCTGGAAGCAGCACATAAATGTACACACTCAAGTTCAATATTTTGCAGCAACTCGACAAAGCCAGAGGTGAGCTAAATAATTAATTAGCTGAAAAAACAGAAAAAAATCTTCACTGGTTAGGGCAAAAATTCTATGACAAAGGCAATAAAGCAGATGCTTTATTAGCTAAAAAACTGAGAGCTAAACGTGCAGTTCAAGCAATAGTTTCTTTGAAAGACAGCTCGGGTAATTTGACATACGACCTCAAAGTTATTAACAAAACATTCAAAGAATATTATGAAGCATTATATAATATACCTCCCCCTTTAGACTCTTCTACTTCCATAGATAAATATAAGGAGTATCTCACCTCATGTAATCTCTCCTCTATCAGTTCTCACACTGCGCTTAGCCTTAGTCAGAATATTTCAATAGGCTCAGGCTCTTAAGAACCAGAAGCCTTCAAAGGCACCTGGGCCAGACAGCTTCCCATGGTCTTATTACAAATCCTTTGGGACCATTTTAATCCCTCATCTAACAAAATGTTTCAATAATATTTTGAATGGGTCCCTATTTCATTCGTAATCCACCAATCCAAAATTATTGTCCTCCCTAAGCCAGACAAAGAGCATACTTTATGCTCCAATTTCAGACCCATTTCCCTACTGAACATGGACGTCAAGTTGTTTGCCAAGATTTTGGCGATTAGGCTCAATGAGCTCTTGCTGGTATTAATTGATTCAGATCAAGTACGCTTCATACCTCACCGTCAGGGTCTATACAACACTTGTAGAAATATAGATCTTATCCACAGTATCAATCGCGCTCAGTTACCCTTGGTGATTTTAGCGATCGATGCTGAGAAAGTGTTCAACCGAGTATCTTGGCGGTTTCTATTCTATAATTTAGAAATGTTTGGATTTAACGGGTGCTTTCTACAGGCCATCAGATCTCTCTATCAAAGCCCGCTTTAAATGGTTACAACTAACAGTATTTGTTCGGACGTGTTCATTTTGAGAAATTGGACCCAACAGGGCTGCTCGCTCTCACCCTTGCTTTTTGCTCTATGTATAGAGCCATTAGCAGCACACATTAGAGCAAATCCTGGTATCACAGGAGTAAGCTTGGGGCCTCAGCAATATAAAATATCATTGTTTGCTGACAATGTGCTTCTCACTTTATCCAATCCAAATGTATCTCTCCCATCCCTGTTCCAGGATTTGCAACAATTCGGTGAGATCTAGGGATACAAGGTTAATGAATCAAAACCTGAAGTGCTCGCTTTACATATCCCACATCAAATAAGGGTTGGCTTGGAGTCTGCTTATAAATTTCAATGGCGTCCGGCAAAGATTCGCTATTAAGGCATATATATCACCAAACAGTACACCCATTTGTATCGAGCAAATTATTCCCCTCTGATTCGGGCACTGCAGCGGGACATATCAACTGGAAAAAAATTTATATATCCTGGATAGGCAAACTAAATGCAGTCAAAATGAACGCACTCCCTAGATTATTATATCTGTTCCAGACACAACCGGTACGAGTCCCTATGTATGTGTTACAGTCATTGCAAACGTTGTTTGGGAGATTTATCTGGCGATGTAAAAAACCAAGATTGAGCTGGTTAACTTTGTCCAAACCTATGAGCAATGGTGGCTTAGGTCCCACTACTGCAAGATTATTATTATGCCACCCAACTGAGCCATATCATTTCCTGGCACTCTTACCATGGCACAAAAAAATGGGTAGATATAGAAAATGCTTCCTCCCCAGCTCTTGTCGGGTATAACACGCTTTTTGCATCTTTCTGGAGAGTTTGCCCCCCCACATTTACTGACCTTCAGGAATGATATAACATCCCCTCCAATCTTCACTACCCTTATCTCCAGATTACTCATTTTATTCACACTCAATGTCAGCCTAGGGGGTAAATTTACTAAGATTCGAGTTTGGGTGAGTTTGCAAACTCATGTGAGTATAGGCATGTTTTTCATCTCGCAAATTTACTAAAGACAAACTCGAGTGAGTTTGGAAGTGAGTTCTATCTTTTCTCTGTTAAAACTCATGTGATATTGCAAACTCAAAAAAGTCACCATAGGCCAAATTAGGAAGTACGTACTTTACATGAAAAAGATGCAACTCTCAAATTTACTAAGAATTGAGATTCAAATCTTGTGTGAGATTGTAGCAAACTCACTGTGAAATTGAAGTTTCAATTAGACCACCTCCTGAGCTGCGAGTTTGGCAGAAACATACACAGATCATTGTGATTTTTGTATGTTTATGCCTGTATACCTAATATAAAGTGTTTTATTTGAAAAAAAATGACATAGGGTGCCCCCCCAAAGCATAACCAGACCCAGACTTGCCAGCCAGTCCTGGTTCCTAAAATTATGGGGAACAAAATGAGTAGGGTTCCACCTGATACATCAAAGCTAATCTATTGTAATGAATCACCAGCCCAAGTTCAATAGGGCAGACCCTTGAATTACTACTGAGGCCTCAGGAGACAGAATCACCGCTACCACACTTGGCTTCAAGATTCTCTCTGGCTATCTTTTGTGTAGACAATAATTAAAAACACAGCATTCATTAATTTGCAACATATCAGAATATTCACATATTTTATCTCACTATAGCAGTCTTTGTTAGCACTATATGTACATGTGGGAGTGTTAGGGGGGGTTAGGATACATAGTCTTTATTCATAAGCTTATCTTACTAGGACACATCTGCTGATGCCAAGGTCTTCTAAAACTCAAAGACTAGCAAAATCATTCTTTGTGCAATATTACACATTTAAAGCTTATGAATACTTAAAAGACACACACCATCTTGTGACAAGATGGAGTCTTAATGTGGATAGCTCAATAACAGATTTATAAGTTTTCCCTATCTTTTATTCATAACTTTACTCTATACTATCTACCTAAGTGGAACACGATCTTGCTATGCTAAGTATAGGTACATTTATGCACAAGTCCCATCTGCAGGAACCTATACATAGGATTACGCATTGTTCCATTCCCCATAAAGCAAGTCCATGGTCCTCAGTCTCTAATTGTCTCTTATTCAGTCCACCTTGTCATGAATATTCATGGAAATGATGATAGTCTTGTATTGTCCACATGTTTGCTTGTTATCCTCAATGAGGCTGGTTCCACAAATGGTACAATTTGGAATGTTGTCTTAGGCACAGATGCTATCATAGACTTGAGTCATCATCAAGGCCTTTAGTGTATTTTCCTTGGAGAAACAACAGTCAAGTGTAAGTAACTTCTTAATCAGAAAACTAGCAAGTGTTACAGCAATCTAAATGATTACAAACAAAGATAAACCTTTATCAATATTTGAAAAAAATCCTGATATCCATTACTAAATTCACCAGACCATTTAGCTGGGTTTAATTAGGAAAACCATTCATTATCATCAAGATCATACTCTGGATTACCATGTGTTTTTCTAGACTGGTCTTCAGTTCCTTGATGTTCTTCACATGTCCATGTATCAGGTCATAAAAGTTATCAGCTATATACATTACAGCAGGCTAGTCTCACTATAAGACACATACCTTATAAAGCAGCTGTAAGGTAGTCAAGGGTCAGTCTAAACTGTCCCATAACCTTTACTTTACTTTGCAGTTCATTAGAGATCATTTTAAGCACATCAAATATTTCATCTGTAACTTTATCAAACAATTTGGCTTAAAGCTTCTATATTGTGAACATACTATACACTGAGTCTAGATATTGTTACTGCTTCATCTCTTCATAAAAAACTATATATGCAGTTACTCAGCTTAATACTTGTAATAAAAACTCAAAGTTTTAAAGCTAAAATAAAACTTATAACAAAGCAAAGTAAAATATACATTTCCACAAGCCTTTGTCAGGCTTGGGGCCTAGGAACATGTATCTAGTCACAATATCAAATTACTGCAACTCCCCTTGGAAGAAGACTTTGCAATCGGAGACATACAGTATATTCAGGTGTCCTTCCCATGAAGTTTGATTGAAATAAATGTACTCATCAGGATTTGGAATAAACGTTCAAATCTGGGCTCAATAGCCTTCCAGGTATATTTCCAAATTATTATCTAATTTCCTGGTTGTAAACAGGGGGTTCCTGTATCAAGATAAAAGGACTGGGATAGAAAAAAACACCTGACTATGTATTTTAGTTAATTGTTTCTGTAAGATTGATATATAGTACACCATATCTGCAAATGACCTTAATCATGATTTTAGTAACACTGGAGAATATAATTTTCTTAATTACCTTGGCCATTGTCTCTGCATCTGCCCTCCAACATGCCTACCCTCCGGGCTAGTGACTGATGAGGCTCATAAAAGAGGATATCACATTTGGAACATTTGGGCAGTGGTATAAAATCAATTTGTATCCTTTGTAAGGAACACTGAGTCTGGGGAGTACTTTTCAAAGGGGTTGGGACAGTCTTACCCGGATTATTCAATGCACATGTTAGGCATCCTGTTATACAGGTCTGTGCTGTCTGTGCAAAACCTGGAGCTATCCAATTACAGTTATCTATAAGGATCTAAAAGGATTATAACCTGGTCTCCATAGCATCCATGGGTGTCTTGCAAAAAAAAAAAAATGAATACCCGAACCATTTACTAAGGTTAGCGCTGCACGTGTGCGACCACATACAGCGCTATCCTGCTCCCGAATGACAGTAAGTCCGAAGCTACCAGCCAATCAGCACCCACTAATTGGAGAGCGGCCACTGATTGGCTCCTGAAACTGACAGTTCTCATGTGGGCTGTTCAGTGAGTCAGGAGCCGCCAGCCAATCAGCGGCCGCTCTACAATTAGCGGGCGCTGATTGGCTGATGGCTCCGGACTCACTGTCAGTCGGGAGCAGGTTAGCACTGTATGTGGTCACACACATGCAGCGCTAACCTTAGTAAATGGCTCGGGTATTCATTTTTTTTTTTGCAAAGATACCCCTGGAGACCAGCGGGATGGAGGAGGTGAGTATAGGAACTTTATTGCAGGTACTCCAAATGGGATTCTACTCGGCCAACTGGACAGATCACCTGGCAGCAGGTAAGTATGTGTGAGTGGGTAGGTGTATGTAATAAACTTTTACTTGTTAAGGTGTGTGTGTCCTGTCATTATTTAACTATCTATTTTACAGAGGGGGTACGGGTGCCGCCCATCTGCTGGCACTTGTAGTTCCACAAGTGCCAAAGGGCAGGAATGCTGGCACCTGTAGTGCCACTCCAAAATACAATAGTTTCCAACAAATTAACCCTTTATTACCCCCATACCCAATGCTCCAGGGGTGCGTGGAAGAGCCCCCGGCTTCAGACCAAGCCTGGGGTTTTGGGAGAGGGGGGGCCCCTTCTTGGGGGGCTCCCACCTCCCCTGAGATGCCCGGCTTGGCCTGACTGGCTTGGGGTTGTAATGCTATGGCCATGGAGCCCCGGTGAAAGGGTCTCCGGGCTGTGGCATTACACCCTGGTCAGTTGGGTCTGGTGCTGGTTTTAAATATAGGGGGTACCCTGCGCAATTTTTTACCCCCTATTTAAAACCAAGACTGGCCCTGCAGATTGGTGCTGGTTCTTAAATTACGGTGGAACCCTACTAATTTTGTTCGCCGTAGGTTCTATACACAAGCAGCCTTCACATATTTCACTGACATGTGCAGGCTGCTTGCTCAGGTGAGTTTTGCAGAGAGAAAACACTGCAATCTTGAGTAAGTAATCTCATCTAAACTGTCATCTAAACTCTCCTTAAACTCTCCTCTAAACTCGCAATTTGGGGAAAAAAAACTTGATCTGCTTCACCATCGAAAAATTCACTTTCAGCTAAACTCACTTCTTAGTAAATTTGAGAGTTTTAAAAGGGAATACTGTCCCGAGTTTTGGTGAAGCAAAGTGAGTTTAAAAACTAAAAATCTCAACCAAACTCGATTCTTAGTAAATTTACCCCTAGGACTCTTCGCCGACCTACTCAATTTGAACATCATTGCCTATACTTTGTGGGGCATAAAGGTACAATCTCTCTGTTATACCAATTGAGTTTGGCCCCTGAACAACCCCCCAAGGAAAACTTTGAAGTAGCAGGGGAACGCGATCTTGGGCTACAATTGGATGACGTGGGATGGGCCCGCATACGACTGCAAATCTCTAAAGCCTCTATTAGTGTTAGCATTAGAGAAACAGCCTTCAAAGTTTATACCCACTGGTACTTACACCAGACAAATTACATCACATGTGCCCACACTCCTTCAATCAATGCTGGCGTAACTGCAGTATGGAGGGTTCTTTCCTCCATATTTGGTGGGGCTGCCCTGCAATTCATCAGTTTTGGTCTACGGCAGTAACCTTAATGTCAGAAATAATCTCCTCCAATGTACCCTTGGATCCGCTAATACTGTTGCTTCAGGTACCCCTGCCCTCGGCATCAAAGTCTGAGAATAACTTGATTCGTCATATTTGCAATGCCTCCAAACTTTTATTAGTCAAGCATTGGAAATCACCTCATTCTCCTACCAAAACAGCTCTTATTAAAAGACTATGGTATATTTCTTCAATGGAATATATTACCTCCCTGCTTCACAATACAGTATCTACATACCAGCTGGTATGGAGCTCTTGGTTTACCTACCACAGGGCTGTAGCTAGGGTAGTGTGGCTGGTGCCATGGCACAGGGCACCACAGGTCAGGGGGTGCTGTTTGGGCCTTTCAAATTTCTGTTTATTATCACTCTCACTTGTAGCTTCCTCTTATTTCATCCCCAGCATCTCCTGGCCTCTCCTATCTCTTCCCTGGCCCTTCCCCATAAAGCCATGGCCCTTTTTTGGGTGCATTATGTCCATTTGAAAAATGAAGGGGGCGCCAATGCTCTTTCTGGCACAGGGCACCGAAAAGTCTAGTTACGGCTCTGACCTACCACAACTTCTCACTGCCAGGAGCATCTCATTGATAATTATGTCACAGAAGGTACCAGTACTACTGTGGTACTCCGCAGATGCGAGTCAACACTCTTTTCTTCATGGCATGCCAGACAGCACAGCCAGTGATGCCCGGGAACAGTGCCTCTGCAGGTAAAACTACATTCCCCAGACTGCCTTGTGGTCATAAGGCCACGAAGGGGGGGGAGCCATGGGTGACCGGCAAAAGGGGGCAGAGCCATGGGTGACCCGCAAAAGGGGGCAGAGCCACGGGTGACCCACAAAATGTAAACAAAGGAAAATAGGAGGGGCTGGGGCTGGAGACCCCAGAGATGGGTGAGGAGGAAGAAGGAGGGGACAAGAGAGAAAAAGGGCTGCTGGATGGGTGTTCTGGGTTGAGCAGCAGGGACTGAGCAGCAGGGAGACACAGCAGCCTGGACACAGTGCCGTGCAGAGGACCCACATAAACATCAGCTCCAGTGATCCAGAAGTAGAGTGCCCTGCAGAGAATCTTCCAGAAACAGCAGCCCCAGTGACTCAATATCCCAGTGGAAAGGAAAACTTCAGTCATCCCAGATTGCCTCGAACAGGAGGGAAAGACGATGCCTGAAAGTTTCACTGACTTGGTGAGATAAACCCATTTCTTATATGAAGTTCACCAGCCTTGCTTTATGTGATTGACATTGTGCCTAGTATGTATAACAGCTCTGCAACAGTACCAGTTAAATACAGATCGGGCAGCACAGATGGTGTAATGGTTAGCATTACTGCCTCACAGCACTGAGGTCATGGGTTTGATTCCCACCACGGCCTTACCTGTGTGGAGTTTGTATATCCTCCCTGTGCTTGCGTGGGTTTCCTCCAGTTTACACTCACACTCCAAAAATATACTGGTAGGTTAATTGGCTCCCAATACAAATTAACCCTAGTGTGTATGTGTGTGTGCATTTAATTGGGAATATAGAGTGTAAGCTCCACTCGGGCAGGGACTGATGTGAATGGTAAAATATTCTCTGTAAAGCGCTGTGAAATATGTGTGCGCAATACAAATAACTGGTAAATAAATAAATAATTGTATTCATACATACAAGTAAGGGCCCAATCTGTGCACACAATGCTCCCCAAACAACCTGGATTGGAACTAGTAAAGCTACTTTATTAATTCTGTTACATTATATTGTGTCCTGGTCTTTGCCAGCTGGATAAAGGAACATTAATCTATTTAAGGAGAACTTTCATTGAACCAAACCATATTGAGAGGGTATAGGAATCTGTGACTTTAATTGTGAACTGCTAAGTAGATATAATTGTGAGCTGCTAAGTAGATATGACTGTGAATTGCTAAGTAGATATTATTGTGAACTTCTAAGTATATATGATCGTGAACTGCCAAGTCAATATGATTGTGAACCGCTATGTAGAAATCCTTGCAAACTGATAAGTAGATTTAATTTTGAACTGACAAGCAGATAATTGCAACTAAGTAGAAATGATTTAGAACTGTTAAGTAGGCATTAGTGAACCCGGTATTTGATGTGATTTTAGAAGTGTTTGCCATCTATTGGGGGTCCCTAGAAATAAATGTAAAATAATCCTTTTGTATTCATTCTGTTTGCCATTTTGTCTGTGTCTGGGAAAGGGTAAGTTTTCCTTACCTCTCTGCTTTGGTGTAAGGAAGGGAAGAAGCCACAGTGCTGCCGAGGACAGCGTGTCGTAGCGAGAGTGTATTCCTGCCAACACTGGAACAGTAGCATTGGGTCTGTGATAATCCAACACGTTAAAATCCATTATAAATTTATTCGGGGTACCACACCTTGAATTGGTGTCACGAACAGGATGTTCTCTTTACTACCCCATATGGATTCCAGGACAAGAGATCCCTTCCAGCAGTCAGCTCCAGTGAGGAAATGGGTGCTCTGGTATCAAAGGAGCCTGTTGTCCAACATGCACAGGCCTCCATGCCAGATCCAATCAGCACTCTGAAAGGCGAAATTGCTGAATTGACCCAGAGTATGACTGAGATGTGCTGAGAGTTACAGAACCTAAAAAAATGTCAAATGTAGCATCAAGAAGAAGAGAGGCATCTAGAGTGGAGACCCAGACATGAGGCTTGGCGAGATTCACATCGGAGCTCAGGAAGGGGTCCCTCTGACCAGTTTGACACCCAAGGTCGACCAATATATAGAAGTTGCAACAGAAATGGCCATGTCAACCGTGCTTGCAGACAACAAGAGAATTTAAACTTCGATCCCTGAGGCCAAGGACCAACCCTCGGGAAGATCAACACCAGTAGGTCCATCCCAAAAGGAATGGTGGCTCCAGTATGTTGGAAAATGCCCTACCATAGAGATCCAGATAAATGGGATTACTCTACCAGCCTTACTTGACACCGGCTCACAGGTCACTATGATCCAACGAGCAAAATTCAAACAGTATTGGGAAGAGGTTGAAATGGTACCGCCACCCCCAGCATGGTTACACTTACTTGCCAGCAATGGACTTTGAATTGCTTATCAGGGGTACTGGGAAACTGACCTAAAGATAGGGCAAGCAGTGCTTCCAAAGCAAGGTTGCATTATCACCGACGTACAAGGCGACAATATGCCTCCAGTGATAGTTGGCATGAATGTCCTCCAGTACTGTCCAGAAGAATTAATAGCTGCACTGGAGAAGGAATTGCTGACCATCAAACCCCCTCAACAAACGAGCACTGCAACAAACCATTTGACTCCTACAAGGACACCAGAAGTTTGCAAATCCGGATGGTGAAGTCGGAAAGGCCCGTATTGCTGACCAAAGGCCAATAGCCTTGCAGCCGAATTTGAAAACCGTGGTCTGGTGCAAGTCCAGAATTGGACCCAATGGGCGGGATTATGAGGCAGTCATTGAGCCCTGCAGAGGTGAAGAGCAGAGAGACTTCGCTGTGGCTGCACACTTGTGAAAGTGGAAAAAGGAAGAGTACCGATCAGGGTACTGAACCCACATGATCATCCAATTTGGTTGTATTGCAATTACCCAGTAGCAAGGCTTATCAGAGTAACTTTCCAAGATGTTGTGGCCATTGAGACCTCGGTGACTCAACAGAGTCTTATGGCCAGTGTTGATCCTGAAATGACAGAAGAGCCCCCCTGGTGGAATGAAATCCAGATTGGGGATGGAGACACCCCAGAAGAAGAAAGAATGGGAGCAGTGCAACTGGTACAAAAAATGAGAAGACCTTCAGCAAGCACCCTGCAGACTTCAAAAAAGTGGAAGGTGTTCATCATTGCGCTCCAACTGGAACAAACCCCCCAACTCGAGAAGGACATTGACTTCTGACCCCAGCCATGTACCAGCCTGTAAAGCAGATGATCAAAGAAATGAAATTGTCAGGAGTAATTAGAGACAGTCATAGCCCATGGGCTGCGCCCCTGGTATTGGTTAAGAAAATAGATGGAAGGCTGCAGTTCTGTGTTGACTACAGGAAATTGAACCAGGTGACCCACCGAGATGCCTACCCTCTGCCGAGGATAGAAGAATCATTAACTGCCTTGAAATCAGCGGCATACTTTTCAACGTTGGACTTGACCAGTGGTTATTGGCAGATCCCCATGGCCCCAGAAGACAGGGAGAAGACCGCTTTTACCACTCCAATGGGGCTATTTGAGTTTTAGAGAATGCCATTTGGGCTTTGCAATGCACCTGCCACCTTCCAGAGAGTAATGGAGTATTGCTTACGTCACAAGAACTTTGAAATGGTACTGCTGTACCTGGATGACATTATTATCTTCTCCAGAACCTACCAGGAACACCTGCAACACTTGGAAGAAGTGTTTGAGCAGCTTGCCAAATATGGCCTCAAAGTGAAACCATCAAAGTGCCACCTGCTGAAGACCAGAGTTCAGTATCTGGGGCATATCATCAGTGCAGAAGGTGTAATGCCAGACCCAGAGAAGGTACTGGCCGTAAAGGATTGGCCTGTGCCCAGGAAGATTGAGGGATGTTCGGAGCTTCCTTGGCTTTGCAGGTTACTATAGGAGATTTGTGGAAAACTTCACCAAAATTGCTGCACCCCTCCATGAATTATTGCGTGGAGAGCCTGGAAAAGAGAAGTGCAAGAACGCTACTGTTACATGGAATGAGCAACACCAGATGTCATTTGACCAGTTAAAAACCCGACTAATTGAAGCTCCATTGTTGGCTTATCCAGACTATGAAACACCCTTCCATCTATACACAGATGCCAGTAATAGGGGTCTGGGAGCAATCCTGTCACAAATCTAAGGGGGACGCGAAAGAGTGATTGCGTATGCCAGCAGAGGTCTCCAAAAGATTGAAAGGAATTACGTTAATTATAGCTCCTTCAAGTTGTAATACCTGGTGCTGGTGTGGGCTATCACTGAAAAGTTTAGACTATCTGATTGCTACTCCCTGTATAATCTTTACAGATAATAACCCACTAGCACACCTACCCACGGCTCGCCTAGGGGCATTGGAACAGAGATGGTCCTCCTGATTGGCCAATTTCCAATATACTATCCAGTATAGAAGTGGCAAATCTAATGGCAATGCAGATGCCCTGTCTCGCCTACCTCTGAAGGAAGACAGAGAGGAGAATGAAGACCCCTGGAAGTCCATGGAAATCTCAGTTTTTCACAAATGCCGGCCAACCAACACACCATAACCCTGAAAGTTGTGCCTTCTGTAGACTCTACACCCAGCAGCCATGAACGCATGGATCAGAGAATGGAATGGTGCCAAGTGCAAGGAGGAAGCCCACTCCTACGAAGGCTGAGGGAATTATTGGACACTGGGAAGACTTTGGACAAAGCACAAAGATAAAAGGCCGATCCAGAACTCGTCAAACTAGTGAGACAAAGAGAGTGGTTAGATGTCAAGCAAGGACTGACCTGGGGACCCACCATCGGATTACTTAGATTGTTGTACCAAGACAAGAAGCTGTCCAACTGCTACAGCCTTACCATGACCAGCCTGGACACTTTAGCAGCCAGAAGACAGAGGCAAACCTACGGAGAAGGTTTTTCTGGGTAGGAATGCATGAAGACATCGAAAATTGGTGTCAAGAGTGTCCTGCTTGTGCTGTAAGGAGGAACATACAACCCGGGCAGAAAGCTCACCTTAACCCAATACAGAGCAGCCACCCATTACAAATTGTGGCCTTGGATCATGTCAAGCTGGAGAACAGCCGGACAGGATACCAGTATGCCCTAACAGTCATTGATCATCATACCAAGTTTGTTGTAGCTGTCCCAGTGCAAGACCTAACCGCCAAAATTACAGCAGCAGTCTTCTGGAAAGCTTTTGTGCAACCATATGGCTATCCTGAAAGAATTCTCACTGACCAATGCCCTGCATTTGAATCATAACTGCTGGCAGAACTATGCACCATGCACAGTTGCAAGAAAATGCGGACCACGGCTTATCACCCTCAGTGTAATGGACTCTGTGAAAGGATGAATCAAACGTTGATTGAGATGCTCCGGGCAATTCCCCTGCCACAATGACTAGAATGGCCAGATCTATTGTTGGATTTGACTTATCTATATAACAACACGGAACATTGCTCTACAGGGTTCACACCCTATTACTTGCTGTTTGGAAGACATGGCAAATTGCCTGTAGATCTGAATCTGAACCCTCTACAGGTGGAGGTGATTGCACCTCAAACAGACTGGGGGCCTGATTCAGACCCAGTCACAAACGCTGAGCACTCACAACTGGGTCGATGTTTGCCCACTGGGCATGCGCATGATGGAGCCGGCTCCGTAGTGCGCATGTGCGAGACCCAGCTAGCGATGCTCCTTCACTCCAGGTCTCGCACCAAAGGGGGTGAGCTGTCGATGGCTAGTGACAGCTCGCCCCATTTGGTGGGCGGGCCGGGAGGTGGCCGGCCAAACGGAGGCATTCCCAATTGAACGCTTGCCGTTTGAGGGCTGCCCCACTGACATCACCAGTGAAGTCAGTGGGAGAGCTTCCGGCTCTGTTAGAGCCGAAAGCTCTCTGGGTCTTGCGGCCACGAGACCCTACCGCTCGCTTGCTATAGCTGTGAGTGGTCAACCACAGCTATGCGAGCGTCCAGGAGGCCGCTCCAAAAAATAAAAACGCCCTGATTCAGAGCGAGCGCTCTTTCAGAGCGTCCGGCTCTGAATCAGGCCCTGGGTATGGAAGCACCAGTGCAGAATACGGGCAGCACAAGAGATCGTGGAACAACAAATGGAAGTGGTGCATCAGCGTCAAGAAGATAATTACAATTCGAATGCCAAAGCTGTACCTTTTAATATTGGAGATAAAGTGTGGAAGAGGAAAAATCATCGCTACAGTAAATTGGACAGCAAGTGGGAATTGACACATTATGTGATAAAGGATGTGCCAAGGCCTGATATCACTGTTTACAAAATTAAGAGAGAAGACGGCAGTCATCCAAGTGTGGTTCATCTGGATCAACTGAAGCTTTGTATGTCAACTGGCAGACAAAACTCAGAAAGGGAAAGTGGCATGCCCAAAGCAGAGAGGTTAGGATCTCCTCAACCAACCCTCCCTGACAACCTTTTGGACCTGTTAGTATCCATGTGTTGGCCTATTGTCCCAGGGGCAGCCTTTGCCACAAGCGTAGAATCTCCAATGCCCGTTTTAACAGAAAATCATATACCAGTTGTTGAGGCACTGGAGGTTGCCCATATCCGCGAATCCGGTGTAGCTGTTAGACGGTCAGAAAGGAGCACTAGAGGTGTTCCTCCAGCCAGATATGGCCAGTAGGCAGTAGGACAATACCAAAATACATGTACATGTTGACTGTTATTAGTTATGCAAGTTTAAAATTAGTTTTTTTGTGTCATACTGATGATGGACTATGTCAATGAAAATACTTTTTGGTACTTGGATTCATCTTTTGGAGGGGCAGCATCTGGTACCCAGCAGCTGTGAGGCAACACTCTTTCTTCGTGCCAGACAGCACAGCCAGTGATGCCCAAGAACAGTGCCTCTGCAGGTAAAATTACATTCCCTAGACTGCCTTGTGGTCATAAGGCCAGGAAGGGGGCAGAGCCATGGGTGACCCACGAAATTGAAACAAAGGAAAATAGGAGGGCCTGGGGCTGGAGACCCCATGGAAGGGTGAGGAGGAAGAAGAAGGAGGGGACATGAGAGAAAAAGGGCTGCTGGAGGGGTGGTCTGAGTTGAGCAGCAGGGACTGAGCAGCAGGGAGACACAGCAGCCTGGACACAGAAAACCTAATAGCAATAGCAGCTCCAGTGATCCAAAAGCAGAGTACCATGCAGAGCACCCACATAAACATCAGCTCCAGTGATCCAGAAGCAGAGTGCCCTGCAGAGAATCTTCCAGAAACAGCAGCCCCAGTGACCCAATATCCCAGTGGAAAGGAAAACTTGAGTCATCCCAGATTGCCTCGAACAGGAGGGAAAGCCAATGTCTGAAAGTTTCACTGATTTGGTGAGATAAACCCATGTCTTATATGAAGTTCACCAGCCTTGCTTTATGTGATTGACATTGTGCCTAATACGTATAACAGCGCTGCAACAGTACCATTTAAATACAGATCTAATTGTATACATACATCCAAGTAAGGGCCCCATCTATGCACACAATGCTCCCCAAACAACCTGGATTGGAACTAGTGAAGCTACTTTATTAATTCAGTTACATTATATTGTGTCCTGGACTTTTCCAGCCGGATAAAGGAACATTAATCTATTTAAGGAGAACTTTCATTGAACCAAACCATATTGAAAGGGTATAGGAATCTATGTGACATTAATTGTGAACTGCTAAGTAGATATGATTGTGAACTGCTAAGTAGATATGATTGTGAACTGCTAAGTAGATATGATTGTGAACTGCTAAGTAGATATGATTGTGAACTGCTAAGTAGATATGATTGTGAACTGCTAAGTAGATATGATTATGAACCGCTATGTAGAAATCCTTGCAAACTGATAAGTAGATTTAATTTTGAACTGACAAGCAGATAATTGCAACTAAGTAGAAACGATTTAGAACTGTTAAGTAGGCATTAGTGAACCCGGTATTTGATGTGATTTTAGAAGTGTTTGCCATCTATAAGGGGTCCATAGAAATAAATGTAAAATAATCCTTTTGTATTCAGTCTGTTTGCCATTTTGTCTGTGTCTGGGAAATGGTAAGTTGTCCTGCCTCTCTGCTTTGGTGTAAGGAAGGGAAGAAGCCACAGTGCTGCCGAGGACAGCGTGTCATAGCGAGAGTGTATTCCTGCCAACACCGGAACAGTAACATTGGGCCTGTGATAATCCAACACGTTAACATCCATTATAAATTTATTTGGATTACCACACTACATCACTTTTCTCCTGTTTTTTTTTTTCCCCTATCCCTTCTACCCCTACTTTCCTTTTCTCCTCTCTTAAAAATGTAATTAATAATTGTTTCTACTCTATTGTTTTATATATGGAATCTTTGAAGAGTTGTACAAAAATATACAAAATTACACTACTTGTTATATTGTGGATGAACAGAAAGTTACTTTTGTTTTGGTATCATATGGTTTATTTTTGTTCCCCATATTTTGATATCCATTTTTTATTATTTATTATATATCTGGGACAATGTTGCATTAAGCATTAGATAATAAATTGTAAAATTGGTTTAATTTAAATAAAAGAGGTGCAGTGTATGGAGAGGTGATCTGGCTTAGAGGTGCATGGACAATGCATGTGTTGATTTTAGGGCCTTAAAGGTATTGCATGAAGAGCTGTAAATCCAGTTCTGTATGTGTCAGAAGGACTA
The DNA here is from genome assembly GCA_031769625.1 of Taudactylus pleione. Classification (NCBI taxonomy): domain Eukaryota; kingdom Metazoa; phylum Chordata; class Amphibia; order Anura; family Myobatrachidae; genus Taudactylus; species Taudactylus pleione. Next base: position 900,621 of record JAUIMM010000863.1, on the reverse strand, counting down.
TGCTGCAGTGCTTAAAACAATTGACAGCATTTACTGGTAGGACAAACAAAGTGAGCAAACAGCTACTGTAGCTGCTCACCAGGGGGCTGGTACAGAGTTGCACACTATTCCCTTTTTATGGACAGATCTTGCTATTTTTCATGCTGTACATAGTCCATAGCCGAATATTGGTGGTTAAGGGCAATTCTATGTTGTACACATCACAGTTACAACTCCCTTTGTGGCTGTATGGGCATAACTGGGTGGTAAGGGGGAGTTAACACTAAGTTTAGTGTGGGCATAACAAGGGCATGTAGACTGAAATGCATGTTCTGAAGTGTTGTGATTAGTTTTTAGACACTGTTTAAACTCATGTCTTTATTACACCTATAATAAAAAGGTAAGATATGTCTGTTGTTTAGTTACCTATTGCAAGTGCTGCCCATCCTGGCATTTTTATTTTTACTGCCCACATCACCTGTGGCAGCTGGACATGCCTCTTGTGGGCTTCCACCATTTTCAGCACTGACACTTTGTTTATTTCCAATTTCAACATGTTGTGCATGGCCCATCCTGGCAGAGTTCAGTACTGGAGGGGAACCTTGCATCGGGTGTCATGGCTCCATGCTATGTCTCTGTCAAGTACAAATTTGAATACAGAGGCTAAGAAGCCCTTAAGTGCTTCCTCTCATAAACCTTTTACCATTCGGTTACAGTGAACTTTTTCTGTCTTCCAAATCATCCAAATAAGCTGCAAAGACTATGTACAGTAGCAAATGATAAGAGCAGTCCAACCTTAGATACAAAAGTGTAAAACTTTCCTGAGGACCGAGTTGGAGAAGCCCTGAACCATTATGATCCCATCTAGACTTCTGCATCATCCTGGCCTTAGAATCTTGCAGCGTTCTAGACTATGGTGGTCTCCATTATACCTATAAAATATTGCTTCTCTACCCTATGTCTTATGTTATGTCTCCTCCGTTGCCCTCTTTCCCCAAGGTTTATAATTTCTCCACAAATTGCACATACCAATCATTGTAACCTATGTGTTGCACCCTAGATGGCTGCCTCACCTGGTACTTCTGTGGAAGTGTGGATTTGTGGATCAAATAATGCAGTTGGTAACCTGCATTTCATATGTGATATTCTGTATTTTCCCCTAAGCATTACAATTTTTGATTTGATGCATCATATATCAATCTATTGTTTCTCTCACCCATTGGGGCCCATTTATTAAGGATCGCATTTTGCAATGCGATCAGGGCATGCAGTACCACCCATGATCGCATTGCAAAATGCGATCATACCGGCCGAATGTATGACCCGGCACATGCAGGGAGACGGGCTCCGAAAAGAGCCCGTCCCTGCAATGTGGCCGGAGTGCATTCCGGGCTACTGTGCATGCGCAGTCCTGAGGACTGCACATGAGCGGTGCCCATTGCCGGCGGAGGGATCTGGAAGATCCCTCCGCCGGCTGAAATGCGGTAAGTGCCCATAGGACACAGCGGCTAACGCTATCTTCAGATAGCGTTAGCTGCTGGGGTCAATATCGGGAATGCTTCGCATTCCCGATATTGATACATTTGGCAGCATCGCATCCCCCATAGAAACCTATGGGGGAGGCAGCTGCAAGCGGCAATGGAGGGATAGCAGCAGGTATCGGAGATACCTGCTGCGGTCCCTCCTTCATACATTCGGGGGATACTTAGTATTTGAGGTAAACCCCCGAAAACAGGTGTTTTCGGGGAATTTACCTCAAATGCACTTTGATAAATGGGCCCCATTGTAACTTAAAACAACTGCCTCACCTGGTACAGTACTTTTATGAGTAGGATGAATGATCTGAGAAACTAATGGTCTTGTGTGTATGTTATTATATGTGTATAGTATTTCAGACTCTGTGTAATCTTATCTGCATGTATTGTTTACCCGCCCTCCTTTCAGTGTAAGCTTTAAAAATTTAGTTTTTTTATTGTTTCTGAAGCAAAAACAATACAACATGCATAAATAACGCCACAGAAAACACTTAAATGAAAGCATCCACATCAGGATGATATTAAGAAGGGAATAAATTGAAAGCTATATGTATTAGAAACACATGTGAAGTTGGCAATGATGAGTACACCAATAAATACCATCCAAGAACAAGTATAGGAAAATTAGCAAATCTCATATTTGCATTACATGCAGTTAAAAATCAGGAAGGGGTCTACCAGCAAAACTATTAGTTGAGAGGGACAGAGAGATGGTAAAAGTCGCGTTACAGTGTGGGAGGAGGAGCCCTAAATGTAAAGATGAGTCATTAGCTATAATGCAATTCATACCAGGTTGCTGAGAAAAAGCCCATATACGTGTTGTGTTTTCTCGTTTTCTCAGGTAACAATGCAACATACCTTTCAAAGAACTCCCAAACACTAGATTAGTTTTCCAGTGTGCCCTCCAGCCAGCCAGTGCACCCTCCAGCCAGTCCTTTCTAAGAACTCCCAAACCCTAGATTATTTTTACAGTGCGCCCTCGAGCCAGTCCATCTGAAAAAATGTGGAATAACCATTCTCTGAATAAAGTTAAAGGTGGAGGTCCTAGCTGGATCCACATCTGCACCCCCTTTGTAACCTATGTAGTGTGCCAAAGATGGCTACTTTACTTTGTAGATCATATTTTGTATTCATCAGCAATAACCATTGTAGTGTTTTCAAGACTTCAGCCTCCTTTGTAGTAGGGATGAGCGGATTTGGATTTCTGAAATCCGAACCCCCCCGATCTGAGTCGTATCCGAGTCAGGCGTGACTTTTCCCGCCTGACTCGGATCTGAAATCGAGGCAAAACGTCATCATCCCACCTTCCAGATCTCGCCGGTTTTGGATTCTATAAAAGGTCACCGCCATTTCTCACTCCGGCTGTGGACAGTGAAGAGGGAAGGTGGGAGCTAGGACTGGCTGGGCTGTGTTGTGCTGCTGTTGTCCATAGGGGCTGGCTGGGCTGTGTTGTGCTGCTGTCATAGGGGCTGGCTGGGCTGTGTTGTGCAGTCAGTTGTCCATAGGGGCTGTGTCCACTCCAAAGTCTATAGGGGCTGGCTGGACTGTGTTGTGCAGTGTCCCATAAAGGCTGTAGTCCTAGAGGGGTGCGAATTGTGTGTGCAGTAGTCGCACGTGCATCAACAAAGAAACGCCAAGCGTGCGCCTGTGTCATAAGTAAATGGCCAGCTGGCTTGACCATTAAAGGGTGCTGTAACATCCAAACAAAATAAAAAATTATTTTCTGTGTTTGTGAATTGTGTGCACAGTGGCCGCACGTGCATCAACTAAGTAGCGCCAAGTGTGCGCCTGTATCATAAGTAAAGGGTCGGCTGGCTCGTCTGTTAAAGTGCACTCCAAACAAAATAAAAAAATATTTTCTGTGTTTGTGAATTGTGTGCACTGTGGCTGCACGTGCATCAACAAAGGAGCATCGCCAAGCGAGCGCCTGTGTCCCATAAGTAAAGGGCCGGCTGGCTTGTCCGTTAAAGGGTGGTGTAACCTCCAAAGTGCGCTCCACAAAAAATAAAAAATTGTTTTTCTTTTCTATCTTTGTGAATTGTGTGGGCTGTAGCCGCACCTGCATCCTCAAAGCAACAGCGACAAGCATGCGTCTGTCTGTTAAAGAGTGGTGTAACCCTCAAAGTGCGCTCCAACAAAAATAAAATAATCTTTTTTTTTCTGTGTTTGTGTGTGAAATGTGGCTGCACGTGCATCAACAAAGTAAAGGGCCGGCTGGCTTGTCCGTTAAAGGGTGCTGTAACCCCCAAAGTGCACTCCACAATAAAATATATAAATATTTTTTTGTGTTTGTGAATTGTGTGCACAGTAGCCGCATGTGCATCAGCAAAGTAGCGTCAAGCGTGCACCTGTGTGATAAGTAAAGGGCCGGCTGGCTTGACCAATAAAGGGTGGTGTAACCCCCAAAGTGCACTCCAACAAAAATAAAACATTCTCTTCTGTGTTTGTGAATTGTCTGCTTTGTATGTGCATCCTCAAAGCGGCAGCGCCAAGCGTGCATCTGTCTGTTAAAGGGTGGTGTAACCCCCAAAGCGCACTGCAACAAAAATAAAGCATTTTTTTTCTGTGTTTGTGAATTGTGTGCACTGTACGTGCATCCTCAAAGCAGCAGCACCAAGCGTGCATCTGTCTGTTAAAGGGTGGTGTAACCCCCAAAGTGCACTACAACAAATATAAAACATTTTCTTCTGTGTTTGTGAATTGTGTGCACTGTACGTGCATCCTCAAAGCAGCAGCGCCAAGCGTGTGTCTGTCTGTTAAAGGGTGGTGTAACCCTCAAAGAGCGCTCCACAAAAAATAAAAATACTTCTTTTTTTTCTGTCTTTGTGAATTGTGGACCTGATTCAGAGCCGGACGCTCTGACAGAGCGCTCGCTCTGAATCAGGGCTGTCCTTCTTTATTTTTAGAGCGGCCTCCTGGCCGCTTGTATAGCTGTGGGTGACCACCCACATCTATAGCGAGCGGACAGGAAGATGGTCGCGATGGTCAAGACCATCATGACCATCGGGCTTGCGACGAGACCCTTGTGGTAGGGTCTCATTGCCGCAAGCCCTAGAGTGCTTATGGCTCTAACAGAGCCGAAAGCACTCCCACTGAAATCAATTGTGATGTCAGTGGGACCGGCCCCAGACGGTAGGCATTCCCATGGGAACGCCTCCGTCTGGGCAGCCACGCCCCAGGCACGCCCACCAAAGGGGGCGTGCTGTCACTCAACAACAACAGCACGCCCCCTTTGGTGCGAGACCCGGATCGACCGTTTGCCCGTCGCTATCCGGGTCTCGCGCATCCACACGATGGAGCCGGCTCCTCATGCGCATGTGCACTGGGCCAACATCGACCCGCTTGTGAGCGCTCAACGCTCGCGAGCGGGTCTGAATCAGGCCCTGTGTGCACGGTAGCTGCACGTGCATCAACAAAGGAGCAGCGCCAAGCGTGCACCTGTGTCCCATACATCTGTTAAAGGGTGGTGTAACCCCTAAAGTGTGCTCCACCACCACAGGTCCCTCTGTACGTTCTGGAGGCTGGTCTCCCTGGAAGAGTTGATAATTCATTTTTATAAACATCATCTTCTCCACATTCTGTGGAAGCAACCTCCTACGCCTTTCGCTGACAATGTTCCCGGCTGCACTAAACACTCTTTCGGAGTACACACTGGAGGGGGGGCAACTCAGGTAAAATAGAGCCAGTTTGTACAGGGGCCTCCAAATTGCCTCTTTTTCCTGCCAGTACAGGTATGGACTGTCTGACATGCCTACTTGGATGCTGTCACCGATGTAATCCTCCACCATTCTGTCAATGGTGACAGTATCATATGCAGTGACAGTAGACATGTCAGAAATTGTTGCCAGGTCCTTCAGTCCGGACCAGATGTCCAAACTTGGTCCTGCCTGCCCTGCATCACCACCAGCGGGTTGGTTAGGATACCTAAGTTTTTTCCTGGCAGCCCCAGTTGCGGGAGAAAATGAAGAAGGAGCTGTTGACGTGTCACTTTCCGCTTCAGCTGACAGTGTGTTCACCAGCAGGTCTTTGCACCTCTGCAGGCTTGTGTCGGCCGGAAAGAGAGACACCACATAGGCTTTAAACCTAGGATTGAGCACGGTGGCCAAAATGTAGTGGTCTGGCAAAGCGAATGAAGGGCTTCATCCACAAGTCCCACATGCCAAGCGGAATCGCTCCGTCTTAGCTCCTCCTTCACTTTCTCCAGCTGCTTCTGCAAAAGCCTGATGAGGGGAATGACCTGACTCAAGCTGGCACTGTCTGAACTGACTTCACGTGTGGCAAGTTCGAAGGGCTGGAGAACCTTGCACAACATGGAAATCATTCTCCACTGCGCTTGAGTCAGGTGCATACCCCCTCCTTTGCCTATGTCATAGGTGGATGTATAGGCTTGAATGGCCTTTTGCTGCTCCTCCATCCTCTGAAGCATATAGAGGGTTGAGTTGCACCGCGTCACAACCTCTTGCTTCAGGTGATGGCGGGGCAGGTTCAAGAGTGTTTGCTGGTCCTCCAGTCTTCGGCACGCAGTCGCTGAATGGCGAAAGTGGCCAGAAATTTTTCGGGCCACCCAAAGCGTCTCCTGCACGCCCCTGTCGCTTTTCAGAAAATTCTGCACCACCAAGTTTATTGTGTGAGCAAAACATGGGACGTGCTGGAATTTGCCCAGATGTAATGCCCGCACAATATTGGTGGCGTTGTCAGATATCACAAATCCCCAGGAGAGTCTAAGTGGGGTAAGCCACTGGGCGATCATTTCCCTTAGTTTCTCTAAGAGGTTGTCGGCGGTGTGCCTCTTACTGAAACCGGTGATACACAGTGTAGCCTGCCTTGGAACGAGCTGGCGTTTCTGAGATGCTGCGACTGGTGACGCTGCTGCTGCGTAAGGTGATACATCTACCCAGTGGGCTGTCACAGTCATATAGTCCTTAGTCTGCCCTGTTCCACTTGTCCACATGTCCGTGGTTAAGTGGACATTGGGTACAACGGCATTTTTCAGGACACTGAGGACATTTTTTCTGACGTTTCTGTACAGTCTCGGTATCGCCTGCCTAGTGAAGTGGAATCTAGATGGGATTTGGAACCGGGGACACACTACCTCCATCAATTGTCTAAATCCCACTGCACTAATGGCGGATACCGGACGCACGTCTAACACCAACATAGCAGTCAAGGCCTCAGTTATACGTTTTGCTTCAGGATGACTGCTGTCGTACTTCATCCTCCTCGCTAAGGACTGTTGGAGGGTCAATTGTTTAGTAAAAGTAGTGGTGTTCCTACTTCCTCTCTGGGATGATGAACGACTCCCAGCAGCAGCAACAGCAGCAGCGGCAGCAGGAGGCGTAGCAATGCAGGATCCTCAGGATGAATACCGGATAGGAGAGTCAGTCATGCCAGTGACATGGCCTGCAGGACTACTTCCGATCCTAACTAAGGAGGAAATTGACGAGGAGGGAGTTGACGGTGTGGTTTGCAGGCGCTTGGATACAACAGGACAACGGGATTTAGGTGTCCCTGGACTGCTTACGGTCTTAGCCAAAGTTTCTGAACTTGACAGTAACTTATTATGAACGCGCTGCAGGTGCCGTATAAGGGAGGATGTTCCTAGGTGGTTAACGTCCCTACCCCTACTTATTCCACCTTTACATGAGGTACATATGGCAAGACAGTTGTTGTCCGGATTTGGATAGAAATATTGCCAGACCAAAGAGGTGGAATGTTTGGTCTTCTGCCCAGGCATGACCGTGATGGGCTTTTTCATCCCACGGACAACAACTGTCTCCCCCAGAGCCTGATTTAAACAAACCACATCACCATCAGAATCCTCCTCGCCAACTTCCTCCTCAGCGCCAGCTACACCAGTATCCTCATCCTGTTGTACTTCAACAGTGACATCTTCAATTTGCATATCAGCAAGTAGACTGTGGGTGCTCCTTTCAGCACTTGCAGGGGGCGTGCAAATGGTGGAAAGAGCCACCTCTTCCCGTCCAGTGCTGGGAAGGTCAGGCATCGCAACCGCCACCACACTTGGACTCTCCTTGGGGATTTGTGATATCTTCTTAGAACGCACAGTTCTTCGCTGTGCTTTTGCCAGCTTAACTCGTTTGATTTTTTTAGTGGGAGGAGGGCTTACATCGTCATGTGAAGCTGAACCACTAGTCATGAACATAGGGAAAGACCTTAGCCGTTCCTTGCCACTCCGTGTCATAAATGGCATATTGGCAAGTTTACATTTCTCTTCAAATGATTTAAATGTTTTTTTTAAGGTCATTTTCCTGAACTTTGTCATTTGGGATTGTATGTGGCTTCTACTATGACATTGGGCATCGGCCTTGGCAGACGACGTTGATGGCATGTTATCGTCTATGTCATGACTAGTGGCAGCAGCTTCAGCACTAAGAGGAAGTGGTTCTTGATCTTATTCTATTTTATTTTTATCGGAGAAAGTGTTGTCCTCCATTTATGTTATATCGATTTGATATATATACGTGCGGCTAAGGAGCACACAAACACAGAAAATAATTTTTTATTTTTGCTGGAGAGTAGTGCACTTTGTGGGTTACACCACCCTTTAAGAAATGAGCCAGCCGGCTCTTTACTAATGGGACACAGGCGCACGCTTGGCGCTGCTCCTTTGTTGATGCACGTGCGGCTACTGCGCACACAATTCACAAACACAGAAAATATTTTTTTATTTGGTTTGGAGTGTACTTTGGGGGTTACAGCACCCTTTAATTGTCAAGCCAGCCGGCCCTTTACTTATGACACAGGCGCACGCTTGGCACTACTTTGTTGATGCACGTGCGGCTACTGCGCACACAATTCACAAACACAGAAAATATATTTTGTTATTTGGTTTGGAGTGTACTTTGGGGGTTACAGCACCCTTTAACGGTCAAGCCAGCCGGCCCTTTACTTATGACACAGGCGCACGCTTGGCACTACTTTGTTGATGCACGTGCGGCTACTGCGCACACAATTCACAAACACAGAAAATAATTTTTTTTTTGGTTTGGAGTGTACTTTGGGGGTTACAGCACCCTTTAACGGTCAAGCCAGCCGGCCCTTTACTTATGACACAGGCGCACGCTTGGCACTACTGTGTTGATGCATGTGCGGCTACTGCGCACACAATTCACAAACACAGAAAATATATATTTTTTTTGTTTGGACTGGAGTGTACTTTGGGGGTTACAGCACCCTTCAATGTTCAAGCCAGCCGGCCCTTTACTTATGACACAGGCGCACGCTTGGCACTTCTTTGTTGATGCACGTGCGGCTACTACGCACACAATTCACAAACACAGAAAATTATTTTTTTTTTGGTTTGGACTGGAGTGTACTTTGGGGGTTACAGCACCCTTTAACGGTCAAGCCAGCCGGCCCTTTACTTATGACACAGGCGCACGCTTGGCACTACTTTGTTGATGCACGTGCGGCTACTGCGCACACAATTCACAAACACACAAAAAATATTATTTTTTTAGCACTTGGGGGGAGCTCCCCTGATGGACAGAGCACCCCCTGGACAACACTACAGCACCCCTTTAGGACTGGGACACTGCACAGGACTTTGGAGTGGACACAGCCCCTATGGAGAACTGACTGCACAACACAGTCCAGCCAGCCCCTATGGACTTTGAAGTAGTGGACACAGCCCCTATTAACAACAGCAGCACAGCACAACACAGCCAGCCCCTATGGACTTTGAAGTAGTGGACAACAGCAGCACAGCGCAGCACAGCACAGCACAACACTACTCTGCACTACACTACACTACACTACACAGCCCAGCCAGCCCTAACTCCCACCCTCCCTCTTCACCGTCCACAGCCGAGTGAGAAAATGGCGCCGACGCGGGTACCTTATATAGGATCCCAAACCCGCGAGACCCGGAAGGCGGGATGATGACCTTTTGCCTCGATTTCAGATCCGAGTCAGGCAGGAAAAGTCGAGCCTGACTCGGATCTGACTCGGATCGGGGGGGCTCGGGGGGGTTCGGATTTCAGAAATCCGAACCTGCTCACCCCTAGTATATATAAGTAATAAGTCTGTAATGTCTTTGACATGTGCAGTGGGAGCTAGCAAGCAAACCCTCTCCAATGGCCTCCACTGCTAGTGAGACTTCACAGATGAGGAGGGTAAATATAATGGGGGCAGGCATGGAGAAGAAGGTGGAGTGGGGAATATAAAATGGAGGTGGGTACAGAGGATAGGGCAGGGATTGAGATGTATGATGGAGGTGAGGATGGGTGACAGAGACCTGTCATTGGATTGATCCAAAACAAATAGTGTGTAGATAGATAGATAGATAGATAGATAGATAGATAGATAGATAGATAGAATATCTTACATCCTTACATATCAACCATTTAGGAAAAACACAAAGATATCACCACCACATAAGCATTAACCAGTAAAAAAAAAAGCTAGCATTCTATATGTAAATAAAATAAAGAAGTCTTAATAGTATTGACAATGGAGTGTAGTACTGTGCAGACTCCATGTTGGTTCCTGAGGGGAGGCTTCATTCCCTTACCAAGATGGTCACCGAATGAACTATTGCGTATACGCTGCATCATCTTGCCACTCTGTAAGAGTGAGATTATGGGAGATGTATGTCTTCTACTGTACTTAGCTACAGGTGAGACCCATAATATTACAGATGTTACTGATGTCCCAGAATCCTGCATCGCTGCCGCATAGCTATATACACTAACTGACTGGTGAGCTGTATAACTCTGCTCCATCAGTCGGTGTATAACAGTGAGTATTGCTTTACTGCATTGTATGTGAATAAACAACTCCACTGGTTAAGCAACAAGGGCTGTTCATTGTGCAGGGGACATTCAGCTGGTGTGTACTTAACGATGCCATACCACTGCCCCAAATTTCCAACAGGTTAAATATACAAGCTCCAGGCACCAAAATGCCCTGAACATCCAAGCAACATACAGCTGTCATCTTAGGTACATGCGTAGTGTAGAATGCATAGGAGCAAAGAGTGAAGACAGCACAGAGTGTTTCCAGCGCAGTATAGAAGCAGTTAAGTTGGATAAACTACAGCAGATGTTTATTGTAAAACACAAAGTTATGTGAATGCAGCAGAATGAGTGATTATAATAACAAGATGATTACAGTTTGTCAACAGTTAAAGTCTGTTGGAGTGCAAGTAAATGATTAAGAGATAGCTACAACAATGTTGCAAATCTTGATGTCAAAATTTGACTTCCTGATTAAGGATGTTGGAACCAAACATGGCAAAGTTAACCTCAGACATAGTCAGAGCAAAGTTACTGCAGTTCCAAGAATGTGTACCATGTAAGTCAAGAGTTGAAACTACTGCAATGCACACAAAAAGTGAGAAATTCAGAAAATTTTACAGTAGTTCATGTGTTACAACTGTCACAAGATAGGTCCACAAGCATTTGAGTATAAGCGGAGAAATGTGAATACTATGCAAAGCAGGAAATGAAATGATAAAGAACCATCAGCCCTGATGTCACAGACAACTACAGAAAATATTGCTGGTATATTGATTCAGGCTCAACACAGCATTTCAGCTGCAATGAGAAATGTTTTACCATGTTAACCAAATGTGACCATATCACTTTCAAATGAATTGGCAATCAAGTACTTAAAGCTACTAAAGTTGGGACAATTAAAGCTTGCTTCAGTACAAAGATTAAAGTCACAAAAATCCAAAACATGCTTTATTATGTACCAGAGATGGGAACAAAGCTTATAGCCATAACACATAGGTCACAGAGTACACTTTGCTAAAGGAAAGTGCATTGTGAGAAACAGAAGTGGGAACCGTCTTAGCTACAGGCACAAGGTGTCAGCAATTGTTACGTGATTATGACCACTGAATCACAGTCACTGGAACTCTGCCATAAAAGATTTGAACACCTTGGATATGATAGTGTTCAGAAGCTACTAGATGGGATGGTCACAAGAATGTCAGTGAGTGATGCAGAGAAACCCGTATGTGAGAGCTGCATAACAGGAAAATAAAGTCATCAGCCATTTCCAAAATATGCAAATAGAGCCACAAAACCACTTGAGATAGTACATTCAGATGTGTGTTGTCCAATGGAAGTAAAGTCTGTGAGAAGATACAGATACTTTGTGACATTCATAGATGACATCAGAAGAAATGCACATGTACTGTATACTTCATAAGAGTGAAATCTGAAGCAGCTAAAAAGATTGCAGACTACAAGAGACTTGTAGAAAACCAAACAGGTTACATACTCGAGATCCAGAGATCTGATAATGGTGGAGAATACCTAAATTATGAGGTGGAACAAGCCTTAGGAAGATATGAAATAAATCAGTTGACCATTGCCTATACTCCTTAGTAACATGGGGAACGAGAGAATGAGCAAACCATACACTAGTGGAGAAAGCAAGATGCATGTTGAAGGATGTAAGCCTAGACAAAATTTTTAGACAAAAGACGTGTCCACAGCAGTTTAAAGTAGAGATGTGTGCCGACCCCCATGTTTTGGTTTTGGATCTGTATCTCCTTGTGTTTTGGATCTGGATTTGGTTTTGCCAAAACCACCCTTGCATATTTTGGTTTTAGTTTTGGCTTTAGATCTGTATTTTTTTAAAAAAATTGATAAAATCTTCTAAAATCACATAATTTGGTTTTTTTTTGTTCCTACAGTATTATTAACCTCAATAACATTCATTTCCACTCATTTCCAGTCAATTTTGACCACCTCACAGCTCACAACATTGTTTTCATCTGGTTTAGGCCCAAAATTTGCTCCAAGCTAGCTGGCTGACTAAGCTAAGTGGCAGCAGTGGGCGGCACAAACAAATGGCAGTTTTACTTCCAACATGGCACATCAGGAAACAAATGTTTTTATTATTCAAGAGGCTTGAGGCAGTTGGAGTATGTATGTAGTTGAAGGCAGGGACATGAAGGGTTGATTGGTAGTAATTTTCATAAAATTTTTTGATTTCAAAGCAAATTTATGAGGAAGGGAGGCATTTACAAAAAATATTTTTCTCATTCAAATCAGTCCTTGCCCCAGAAGAATCCTTGAGTGCTATGCCTGCTGTTGCTTGGAGTGGATTTTCATCCTAGAAGGGGACCAGGAAGACTACTAATAGTACTTTCAAAAACAATTGACTGTTAAACAATCCTTTGCAAAGATTCCACTTCACTAGAAAAGCATTTCCCAACCTGTACTGGGACATTACAAAAAACTTAATTAGTGGCCTCCAAAATGCCATTGTACCATCTGTCCACTTAATCACAGATATGTGGCCAAGCTGAACAGAGCAAATGCAAGATTTAAGATTAAAGGTTTAAGTCTTATGTTGTTTCTTTCTTGAGAATCATTGAGCACTATGCCTGCTACTTCTGCTGGGAGTGGATTTTCATCCCAGAAGGGATGAAGACATTGTGTCTTTCTTCTCAGTGGACATAGATCTGAAGAGATGCAAAGAGCTGTTGGTAAGAATATTGTCAGCTCAAGTGGCACATGATGCAGCGGTGGCTTCTCCTTCAGTTTCTCCAGCAAGTGCATTTGCCAAGAAAAAACTAAACTTTCCCCCCAAAAAAACCACTGGTGATGCAGATTAGTCAACACAACCAATTTATTTTGTCTTGTGCCCAGGCATAACAATGGGTTTCTCCTTATCATGGGCAACAACTGTTTCATCCACTAATTTACACAAACAACATCCTCATCATCAACATCTTGATTAGTGTCAGCTACACAAATATCCTGCTTATCCACGTGCACTTCCACAGAAGCATCCTCGATTTCTATGTCAGCATGTTCACTTGTGCTTCCATCACCATAAGAGGCAGACCCACCAATCATAAATAAAAGCCAAGGCCTTAGCCTTTCCTTGCCACTTCATGTAGTGAAACTGGCATATTGCCAATTTTATGTCTTTCTGCAGCTAACTTTCCCTTTAATGTTTTCTTCTTTACCACTGTAAAAGATTGGTTCTTGATTTTAGATGCCCTGACTTAAGCCCTGTATGCCCTTGAGCATCGGCTTTAGTAGATGATGTAGCTGGACTAGTAGTGTCATGACTGGTGGCACTGACAGCAGCTCCAGCACAAGTATGTGGTTCCTGCTCTCCTCTCAACTGATCATTCTCCATATCAACAAACATGAATAAAGTGGGGTACAGCATACACAAAAATTTGTGATAGTTTTAAATATTACACTGTAGATATTAATGACTTACAGTGTCACAAGATTTTTTATGAATAAGAAAAGTATAACACACTGCACTGCCACTTACAGTGTCACAAGATTATTTATGAATAAGAATAACACACTGCACTACCACTTAGTGTCACAAGATTAATTATTTATGAATAAGAATAATACACTGCACTACCACTTAGTGTCACAAGATTACTTATTTATGAATAAGAATAACACACTTCGCTACCACACACGGCCGTATTCAATTAGCAACGAAAAGCTGTTTTAGCCGATGATGTAATTTCGCCAGCGGAAACGTATCCCCATATTCAACTGTGGAGACTTTTCGCTGGTGCGAAAACGCAATGCAAACTGCCCAGCGGAAAAGTTTCGCCTATGAATAGCTGTCGGAAAGCAGTTTTCAGGTGCAAAGGTGGGGAAACCACCCTGCACCCTTAGAACAGGTCCCCAAAGATAAACTGCATCAAAAAAATCCTAAAAAAAATAAAGAACACCCCAAAAAAATTACTTTTAAAAAGGGGGTTAAAAAGTTCATAGTTGGGGTACAAACTTAAAAACTAGCAAAATAGACTTGGGGGGGTCTGCAAGCATGGGGGAGGTGTATTTTTGGTTGCAGGTGCTTGCTGAAGATGCATTTTTAACACTTTTTAAAACCTCACTTTTGCAATTTTTAACCATGCTTGCACCCATTTTCATGTACCCCAAATTTGCTGGGACTAGTTATTTTCACCAAAAAAACTGCTAAATGCTTTTCTTCACCACTTGTGCAAAGACACTAATTAGCAGCTAATGAGAGCATTCAAGTACCCCAACTACCTTCAGCAGGGCTATTCGGGGGCATCTACCATGATCCCCAATGTTAGTGCATCTTTTGGGGGATGTCAGGCTGATTCCCCCTAATCTGACAGCACTTTCCGCCTGTTTGAGTTTTTCTCGGGATGCGTTTACGCGTCCTTTGGAATTGAATACAGGAATAAGTGAGGATGCATGCGATACTTTTCGCATTCAAAACCAGCAATGTCAATGAAAAGTCCGGCATGTGAAGTATACAGGACTTTTCGCGGCTAATTGAATATGCCCTTTAGTGTGATAAGATTTATTATTTATGAATAAGAATAACACACTGTGCTACCACTTACAGTAATGTCATTATGTTTCATATATAATGCATGTTATTTAGCACTTTGTTGTGGTCTTGTTGTCGACGTGTAGAGTAATCATTTATTCACAATTGAGGAAACAAGTGAAAAGTTGAATATTAGACTGTGCTACCACTTACAGTGTAGCAAGATTAATTATTTATGAATAAGAATAACACATTGCGTTACCACTTACAGTGTCACAAGATTCATTATTTATGAATAAGAATAACACACGGTGCTATGACTTATAATGTCACAATAGGTGGACGAAAAACTGCAGTCTGGCCGACAGTGTCACCAAACAATAATAGCCAACGCATATCTTTTTTTCCTGTGGATTGATTTTGATATTATGAATTTAATTTCACTTTTATTTTTTTCACACTTGGGAAGAGCACCCCTGAATGAGGCAGGAGCCCCTTGATGAACAACACAGACAGCACCCCTTTTTGATGGACAACAAAGCACCCCTGCTGAGTACGGACAGACCACCTGCAGAGTCACAAATACATGGATGATAAACTATGGCAGTGTCACAGTACAATAATAGCGCAGGTAAGTTGCTAACACAAAAAAATATATATATATATTTTTGTGGATTGATATTGACATTATTAATTTAATTTAACTTTTATTTTTTTCACATTGGGGAAGGGCACCCCTGAATGAGGCAGAAGCCCCTTGATGAACAACACAGACAGCACACCTTTTTGATGGACAAGAGAGCACCCCTGTCAAGTGCAGACAGACCACCTGCAGTGCAGAGTCACAAAATATGTGGGCAAAAAACTGCGGTCTGGCCGGCAGTGTCACCAAACAATGATAGCACAGCTAAGTTGCTAACGCACACACACAAAAAAAAGCACTTTTATTTTTTTTACACTGGGGTTTAGCACTCCTGAATGAGGCAGCAGCCCCTTGACAGCAGGAGGATGACATTTTGCCTCGTTTTGAGATCCGAGTCACATTGGAAAACCTGAGCCTAGCTCGGTTTTTGCCTTGGATCTGGAAGTTCAGGTGGGTCTGGTTCTCTGAAAACCGGACCCGCTCATCTCTAGTTTAAAGTATCTCAAGAACTGTTCTCCTACAGCTGCACTAAAGAACATAACACCTATTGAAGAGTGTACAAAGAGAAAACTATAAACTGTAACAAAGGAAAGAAGACAAAAGCTGGATTCAAAATCAGCAAAGTGCATCATGCTTGGCTATTGCCATGAAAGTAAATGCTACAGAATGTGGATTCTAAGTGCCACAAAACGTGTCAAATCCAAATAGGTTAGTGCAAAGAAACTGCACAAATCCCAGAAAAGCTGGTTGATTTGCAGAGTGCATATCTGTCACTGGACATTTCAGCAGCTGAAGATATCTGTGCCAGAAGCTACCAGTGTGGTAATTCAATCACAGAAAAGGTCTTCTGCGAGATCAAATATCGGCAAACCACCTAAGACTTATGAATTTGCAAATATAGCATTTGGTGGGCCTAATTCAGCTTTGGGATTAGAGTACAATATAGCAAGTAACTGTGAACCTGGACAAACCATGTTGCAATGCAAGGGGTGCAAATGCATAATTTTTTTTGCATGTAAGGTAATACTTGCTGCTATTGCATGCAGCCCACATATACTGCACAACTTTATTTATTTTTACACTGCAATTTAGGTTTCAGTTTGGACACACCCCTTCCTAATCTAATGGTGCGTACACACGGGACAATCGACAACGATAACATTATCGTTGTTCAATCTCCCGGGTGTGCTGGACGATCAATATCGATAATCCAGCACACCATGTACCTACCAACGACTATAACGACCTGCGATGAAGGATTGTGGGTCCCTATAGTAACTTGCTTGATATCGAGCAAGTTTACCTGCATACACGGGCGATAGCTGATATCGATATCAACCATACGTACCCAGCCATCGCAGGTCATTGGAGAGTTTGTAGGGTCCTAAAAATTAACGATTTAAATGATAATGATATCGATATCGTTATCATTCAAATCGCTCATTTAAATTGCTCTGTGTGTATGCACCATAAGTCTCTCTGCACATTTAGAATCTGCCCCACCTGCAGTGCAGCATGGTTTTACCAAGACTTGCCATTACTCACTCTATTCCCAAAGCTGAATCAGGCCCAGTGAACATTAGCTCCAGGAGAGACCCAGTCTATTACACACAGTATCGCTGCACCGCTGCTGCATAGCTACAGTATATACACTCATCAGCTGGTGAGCTGTATATCACCCCAACTCCATGAAAGCTCTGCTCCATCAACCAGTGTGTAACAGTGTGTACGGCTGTATCGCATTGTATGTGAATAGACCATTCCACTGGTTAAGCAAAAACGGCTGTTCATTGTGCAGGGGACATTTAGCTGTACATAACTATGCCATCCCACGGCATCTGTATACACATATTTCTAACAAATAAGAGGTATCCCAAGAGCCTCCAATTCTGCAAATAAAGGGAACAGCACTCCCTATACCTCCAATGAGAAACAGAATGAAAGCTGCTCAAATCAATTTCTAGAATGAAGAAGGTGCTTGAAAGTAGGGGTTTACTTAGACAAAAAAAATCACAATCACAAAAATATTACAGCTTGGAAATCACTTACTAGAAGCACCATGAAGTGGTGAGTGGCTTTGCAAATGTGTGTAGCTTAACTCATACATTTTATAAATTGATTTGAGCAATATCCACTGATTAATTCATTCATTTTGATGGAGTAAACACATTTAGAGAAACACTAGTCTAATGTCAAAGTCTGGAATGCATCTATCCATTTAATGATGTAGATGTACTAAAATGGTCCCTAAAGTAGATCCATAGCTAGTATATCTGGCAGAACTGCACATACACCGGAAGTTCTTATTTCCCATAGACAGAAATATTAGAAAACTCTGTTAGAAAATGGTAGAAAATGACAGTAAATATGTCTTCAGGAACTGCATTGCCTTAGTTTCCAGAGTCATTATATTATGGAGAGGAACTCTGCAGGTGGACATCCAGGATAGGTGAGCACACAATATCTAATAAGAAACTTAGGCATTAGGCAGAGGTGAGTTCAATTATATGTGAAGCTTCTCTTATTACTATTACTTCCCCAGCCAGGATTATGGCACCCTGTGTAATGGTTTGAAGAACCCTTTAGTTACATCCTGGCACAGTAGATTCACAGTCCAATTATAGCTTGATTAAGTTCCCGTATGATTTTACTTTTCCATACATGGACAAAATAAGTCTTTATTTAACAAATGTTTCTTACAAAATATCTAATCATTTCCAACCCACCTCATCACATCAGCATTTTAGAGATGCAAAAAGTTCTAAGTCTGGAAGACAGTACAACTCTGCAAAATTTTCCTTATGCCTGTAGAAGTCTTTTTTGGGCCTCCAAGATTAAAAGTAAGAGGCAGACAGACCCACAATGACCATTGTCAGGATCAGTCCCTTCTAACACTAGTAGGGGTCAGAATGTCACAACATGCACACCAGGGGCATCTTTAGAGAGGAGGGGGCACGTATGAATTTCCCATCTTGGGCCCCCTTCTCTCTTACTGGTGGCCGGCAGCCGACTAACGCTGCTGGCCTGCCACCGGTGCAAAGTAGACAATAGAGTGTGCCCGAAGTCTACTGCGCATGCGCAAAATGCCAGAAAAATTGCCATTTTTCGGGCTTTTTGTACAGTGCTGATACACGGTGCGGGACCTCGGAGAGGTAAGTTTTAATTAATATGTGCGCAGGGTGTGCGGTATGGGCCCCCCCTGGACCCGGGGGCCCGTGTGTACCACACACCCTGCACCCATTATAGATACACCCCTGATGCACACATATGGACACTTTCTAGACCAGAATGTACCAAATGTTCTGAAAAATGGCTATAGGACAGCATTCTACCAGTATCCATGAAATGTATTTGAACAAAGAAGAACTCACACAACTAGATGTTCTGCAAAAACATATTTGGCACATGACTCCAGAATGCTATTCACACAGCATTCTGGTGTGCAAAATGGGCATGTGATGTCAGCAGTCACAGCCCTGGGATGGACAAACAAAATAACAAGGGATGGAGGAGGAGGGCATGGTTGCATGGGATATGTCAGTGAAAGGCTGGTGGCAGCAGTTGCATCCCATGTGACTGTGCCAATTAACTGGGTAGGTAAAAAACTGGTAGTGCTGGCCAGGTGTGCCAGATGTGCCCCCAAAACATGTTGTCCCCAATGGGCAGCCCTGAATAGTAGTCACCAGGGTGCTTTCTGTATTGTACGGAGGTCACTATGGTACCCTCTGTATTGTTTGATTGTCACTAGAATTCTCTGTGCATTGTATGTCACTAGGATGATTTACGTTGCCAATGTGATTTATTTTTTTAATTTGTAAATAGCTAACTAAAATGTGTTTTACCTGTACTTCTTTTATGTTAGCCCTGTGTACAGTTGACTGGTCCAGCATACATTTTATTTGCAGGGCCTCTTTAAGTCCCCAATCCGCCACTGGAGGAAGGTGATGTTTCTTTTTTTTGCCACCCCCCTCACTGACTGCACTGTTGCTGATTACAGATTTTAGGGTGGAGCTGTGCTGTCATTTTCTTTTGAGCTGTTTGCTTCAGTATAAATATCTGGTGATAGGAAAAGGATTCCACATGTTAATAAAAAGGAACCTTGGAGCTATGATGTGTCACCATAAAGCTCACAGTAAATTAAGTGAATGGCAGTGTGATGTGCCTGATGTCACTATAATGCTTTCTAAATCTACATTTACCAAGGGTTAAGGTAAAATTCCTTTCTCTTTTCCTCTCTCTGTCACTCTCAGTCCCTCTCTCTCCCTCTCTCTTTCTCTCTCTCTTTCCGTAATATACAGTAATAGTTTAAAAATATTCTGTGCTTATTAATTTCCATAATATAAATAATATTTTATTGCTAAGTCTGCTGTTTAATATTCATGTAGCTTTCGTTTATGCATTCCATCAATAGTTATGTATTAAAGCATGCTTTAATTTTACATATATATATATTTATTTTATTTTAGGATGTTGACAGTGATTACTGTAATACAGTAACATAAATTAAAGATTCAGTACGAAAAGCTAGATGGTACTACTACACAATTTAATTAACCATTCAAACTAACGTATTGCAGAATAACAGAAAACTATGTTTAAAAAGAGAAAAAAAAAATAACTGTTTCATTTCATTACGACAGTGCTCTAAAGAATTTGTTCCATCTTTCAGACTTTTATGCAAACTACTGATGGGATGAACACAATAAATCACTTTTATAATACTACGCTATTAAAGGGAAGCATAAAGCAGTCTGAAGCCCATAAGTGCTGCCAACAGCTCTTGCTTTAATGAATTCCCTTTTAGATGTCCATTAAATGCTCATGGCAAATGTACTCATAATGGAAATGGCAAATCTAAATGGGTTGATATGAATAATCCATGGAGTTTAAATTCTGGTTTATGATCATCTTCACATTTAGATTTCAGGACAACACAGTTTAGTTTTCATTACAGTTTAGAATAATGAGGACAGGGAGTAATTGATTGCTTCAAGCAGATTAAAATCAATGGCTTTCTTTTCAAAGCACCAGTTTGATGCAGTAATTTGAACTTTGAGCATTGATTTAAGAATCTAAACACAATGTTTTGTGTCATGTGAACTTTTATCTTGGAGGCTGAAAGGATATGTATATTTATATGGTGATTGTTAAAAGCAAATCCTCTACCTAATAGAAATCTGTCAATTTATTTTGCTATTGCTAAAGCAGCATCACAGATAGCAGTAATGTTCTAATAAACCATAATATTTGTAAGCAACTGGTACAAAGAAATTATATGCTGTATTATATGTTTCATGTGATTTAACACTAATGCTGTTTTTCTAGTCCCATAAAAATAAATATACTTTATCCAATGTAAATGGGCTATCAATTGTCAGCTACTATGCATAAAAAGTTAGTTTAGTCTCATTTGCAAAATCATGAATGAGATAAAATGTGGCATTACCGTGAAACTACAGAATTGTTCTACTATTTTTCTCTCTGTCTATGAACAAAACATACAGTTATAAAGTAAGTGATACTGTATATAGGGAAATAAGGCAACATTTTATTTTAGACGTGATTTTATTTCATTGACTTTTTCTCACTTCAGTTTGCTACTAATTGCTACCTAGGATTTAGGGGTCTATTTATTATTAATCAGCTCTAAGTAACCATCTGTATCGCCGCTTATCTAAGCAATACAGATTGCAGTAGCACTTATAGTTACCATGCCAGAGCTCACTTAAGAGCCCAGAGAAAATCCTGCTCCTCTAAAAGGGATTTCCCCATGGTGCCAGCAGCCTGCCGCTGCCGAAGAAGGGTCACAGTAAGATGCTAATGCATGGCAGCTTCCACACATACTGACTTTTATTTGGCCCAGAAGGGATTTCCGGGCTTGGCTGTTCCCCATTCCCAGGTTTTAGGGTAATGCCATCCCAAGTTAAGTTGCAAGATTCCAATGTCCCCATAGAAGTCTAGAGGGATGTCAGAAAGCACTAATGTGTTTGCCTTTAGACAACGTGAGAGAAGCTGAGTAAAGCCCTCTCTCTGGGAATTTCTCAGCTTCATAAATAGACCCCATAATGTCATGATTGCGTCAGGTCAAGAACCCAGAAGAAAAAAAATTAAATCAAAATGCAATAGTGCTCCGCTTGGTATGCAAATATAATTTTAATGCATCAGATAGGACACACAATATTTTGGAATACTAGAGTCATTAATTCATTTAGGTGTGCCCCTATAGTGAGAGGCTTGACTGAGATAATAACAATTACAATATTTAACCTATTAGCGTGGTAACATCATTGGACTTTTAAAAAAACTCAAAAAACACGTATAAAATTGTACTAGGCATGGACATAGAGGCCAACATGAGATGAGCACATACAGTAAAGATGTGCGTGGACCCCCATGTTTTAGGTTTGGTTTTGGTTTAAATCTTCACTGTGTTTTTGTGTGGCAAAACCAGCCTCAAATGTTTTAGTTTTGGGTTTCTTTAAACATTTATAAAAACAGCTAAATGTAGTTTAGACCTGTTTTTGTTCCTACAGAATTATTAACATCAATAACATTAATTTTTAATCATTTCCAGTCATTTTTTACCATCTCACAGGGGTGGTCAATATTGATCAGAGATCAGAGGCCAGCACAGACAAATGGAGGTGAAGTATTTCTGTAGTGGAAGCCAGGTCAAACATTGATTGATTGCTAACAGTAATTACTATAAAGAAAAGTAAATTAGAGACATGGAGCAAACTATTAGAAAACAAGCTTCCAAATGTGAGTTTTCAAATGCAATTACAAACTGAATCCAAGAAGCAAATGACAGCCCTGAGGCCAGTACAGGTAAATGGAGGTGGAGTATTTATGTGGTGGAATGCCAGGTACTATACAGCATTTATTCGGTTGATTGATTGATTGATTGATTGATTGGTTGATTACTAACAGTAAAAACTGTAATTTACTATAATTTATTCAAGAAAAGTAAATCAGAGACATGGAATAAACTATTAAAAAAACATGCGTCCCAAATCCCAATGAGATTTTTAAAATGGAAACTGAATTCAAACAGCAAATCACAGGCCTCAGGAAAATACAAGAGATTCAAGGCAAAGTAACAGCCTAGTCAAGGTTGATAATTATTAATTATATGATTATATGATTTGATGATACTACTTTGTATCTATGGAGAAGCTGGTGATGGTTGACCTTGCAAAATACAGAAGAACATCAACACCCCAGTACAGTATTATGTGCTGCCTGTCAAACATACACAATTAAGAAGGATAAGTAGGATGAGCTGGTGATAAAAGGCCTTGCAAGATACTGAAGAACATTAAAGTCCCACTAAAGTACGGTAATGTACGATTAAATGCTGCCTTTCAAATACACACAATAAAGGATTCTAAGGAGCTTAATACTACTCTGTAGTATCTCTAGAGAAGCTGCCAGAAACTAAGATTATATGGCTGGATGAGTACCTGCTGATGAATGGCATTGCAAGATACAGAAGAACATCAATGCCCCAGTAAACTTCAGTAATATACACTGCCTGTCAAACACACACAACCTTGGCAAAGCCCATAATGAAATGTGGTGCACGATGGAATTGTCTGTGGGCTCTCCCACCTACTCTTATGTTGCATATTAAAAAGGACATGCACAGTTTAACAAACTCAGCACTTCAGCAATAGGTACAGATATTTTTTTGGCTGAAGTATTTAATTTGTTTGGACCCCAACAAAAAAAAAAGCTTGATGGTTTGGTTAAATGAGCTTAAGGTGGCTAACAGTGTTATTAATCAACGTCACACTTGGAAGTTGTAATTCTCATCTTCATCATCACCCTCATCACTATTAATATCATCATCACGCAATATTAGCTCCTCCCCACTGGAATCCACTGTTACAGAATTCTCTGTTTGTTGTATTTGGTGGCAATGGTCTTCCTCATAGAATTTGTTCATTTTGATTACCATCAGTTTTTTCACATTTTTTGGAAGTAGCCTCTTATGTTGATTGCTAATGTAAGATTCCCGGCTATGCTAATCACTCTTTCTGAATACACACTGGAGAGTGGGCAGCTTAAATAAACCAAAGCTAGTTTGTACAAAGGGCTCTAAATTGTTTGTTTCCTCCCAGTATCCAAAGGGACTGTGTAACATGCTAATTTGGAAATTATTATGGAAGTAATCTGCCATCATTCTAATGATACTTACTGTATCAGATTGAGTAACAGTAGAGGTAACAATAATTGTGGGCATTTTTTAAAAAAATCTTACCAGATGTAACAATGTTTCACTCTGGTGCACTGAGTTGACTCATCATCATTATCAGTAGGTCTCTTGGAAAAGGTCATTTATTTCCTGGCAGCAGCATTGACAGAATAAATGGAAGCAGGAGACATCATCATATCAAATGCCATTTGAACTGACAACTTGCTCACAAGGAGCTCTTTGCATCTCTGAATATCAGTGTCAGTTGGAAAGAAAAAAATTACATATGTCTTAAATCTAGGAACAAGAATATTGCCAAAATGTACTGAACCAATTGCAAGATGTTGCAAACCCTTTGAACAAAAAAATAACTTGATCTACAAGTCTAACATACGTAGCAGAATCCTTTGTTTCATCTACTCCTTCAGTTTGTCTAGATGCCTTTTCAGAAGTTTAATTAAGGATATGATCTGACTCAGGCTGGCATTGTCAGAACTCACTTCATTGGTTACAATTTCCACTGTGCTGGACTCAGATAACATGCCTCCCTCTCACTATCTCATGGCTTGACATGTACATTTGGATGGCTTGTTGCTATTCCTCCAGTCACTGAAACATATAAAGGGTGTTGAGCAGATAAAAAGAAAATGCAGGCGCAGACTCTAAGCACTAAGAATACTGATAATAAAAACAAATATAATAAACTCTACAATTTTAATGGCATATAAATAAGTTTTATTAGCACGTTTGGCCAAAATAGCATGCCCATCTACCATGTCATGGTGAACCTAATCAGGTGGATCCTTAACATCCCTAATATTAACATTACAGTATATAAATTTATCTAAGACTTACCAATAATAAAGCCCATTTCAATGTGTAATTTGAAATTCAAGGACCCCTACTAATTAAAAACAACTAAGGGCAAGTGGAAGGGGTGCTAGTCAGGCTGAAGCTGTCGCTGCCTTCAAGTGTACAGTACTTTATATACACAAATACAAAGGAAATAAGGGGGCTAGACTGCATACCCTAAACTTAAACATAATAAGAGGTGCTACCATGCTGAGACTTACAGTGCCATGCAGAAAAAAATGCAGAGGTGCACACTCTGAGATCAACCCCTCCTTCAGTTTGTCTAGATGCTGACTCAGGCTGACAGTGTATAAGCTCATTTCATTGGTTACAATTTCAAATGGTATATTCCACTGTACAGGACTAAGGTAACATGCTCCCCCCCTATCTCATGGCTTTATATGCCTGTTTGGATGGCTTGTTGCTGTTCCTCCAGTTGCTGAAGCATATAAATGGTGGAATTCCATCTGATTTCTACATCTTGCATCAGTTGCTGGCATGGCAAATTATAATGTTGTTGCAGCTTCTGCAATCATCTACATGTGGCTGCTGAATGAAAAAAATGACCAGAAATTTTACGGGCCACACTCAGTAAGCAATACAGGCACCTGTCAGTTTTTAAAAAGAATTCTGACCCACCAAGTTTATTGTGACAAATTATTCCTAAACATCTTGCAAGGAAAAAAAGTTGTGTGTGTGTGTGAATTTAAATAATTTAAAGGTTCTGTTTAAGTAGGTCATATAAATCTGAACTGTTAATGTGGATAAAATGTGGTTCAAATTTAGAGTTGTCATGAAATATCCAAGTATGTATAATTGGGAAGAAACTATATTTATCCTGTGGAATTTGGAACCCAAAAAGGTGTATAGTAATAGATCAGCTTCAAAGGTTATTAAAAGCACAGTAGGGTTTATCTGAGCTATTAAACTATGCTGCCTTTAAATTAAATAGATTTATGAGTAAAGGATGTTAAATAGAGAAGTTTTTGGTGAGAAGCCTTAGCCAAGTCCTACCTGAAAAGATGGTTTTGACGTATCCCTAGACATTGTGACTGGCTCACCCCAGGGTGTGCAGTCAACCAGAGAACAAATAATTTGTGTAACAAGCAGTTGTTGACTGTAGCATTAGTCATAGGAAAACTACAATTTTATGAAAATAACAGTTAACTCATGATAAATTTTTAGATTTGCCAGGTGTAAAGATATAATTAAGTGGTCTACATATTATATGTCAATTAAAGCTGTCTGTCTTTGAGATAAATTATATCATGACTTATTACTTGTATTGAATGTCAGAAGAGTGTGACATTTGAGACCTATGGAAGGCTATATTGAAGGCCTATCCATCCAGGTTATTATACTCAAATACAGATATATTTAATATACTGTATACTCAGTTAGGATTTAAAAGTAATATGGGAAATGTATGTCATACAACTCATGAGCCAATCTGGCCAATTAAAAAGTTATTTGAATGACCATTAAATGGGCTTGTAACAGGATGAAGAAGTGGCAAATCTTTGAGAGACTGTACCAATTTTTTCTCCATTTTCTTTTAGACTTTATTGTATGTCATAATGTAAATAATTTTTGTAACCAAGCACTGTATTATTCTTTGTATATTAAATATTAACATTAATAAGCTGTGTCCTTCTGTTATAACAAATGCATTAGCATTTAGAAAAGTTTATTTGTCCAGGGTAGTTGAATTGTAGACTGTAAAGTAATGCATTGCTTGAGTGCTAGCATGCAAACTGCTAACACTTGTACTACCAGATATTATAGAGTGTGCCATGCGTGAGCATTTGTGAGTAAGCTTCGGTTCCTATTAATTGTGATAATAATAGGTGGAACAATAATCTGTAGCCAATAGGTAGGTGAGTACAAGACTGGGTGTGATTATTTGAAGAACCCTTACAGTAACATTATTATTATTATTATTACATTTTATTTATAAGGCGCCACAAGTGGTCCGCAGCGCCATACATACAGTAAAGGGTACATAGAACATTACATTACAATACAGTAACCAAAATATAAACAGAACACAAGTAACAATTTGCAACACAATTCTCCATACACAGCACAGCTCTGAAGGTGAAGGCTGTCATAGAAGTGCTAGAGAAGAAGGCTGTGAGACAGTGGGGAGGAGGACCCTGCTCCTAGGAGCTTACAATCTAGGGGAGACAGAAAGATGACATGAGGCATGAGTGTCTGGGGAGGGGGTGTCAAAAATCTGTATATATTCGTTTTTAGCACCAGTATCTTTTATAAATACAATACAGTCTATATATATATATATATATATATATATATATATACACAGTCAGGTCCATAAATATTGGGACATTGACAGAATTTTCATATTTTGGCCTCTATTCACCACCACAATGGCTTTGAAATGAAACAAACAAGATGGGCTTTAACTGCAGACTTTCAGATTTAATTTGAGGGTAATTACATCCAAATCAGGTGAACGGTGTAGGAATCACAATGGTTTCTATATGTGCCACTCACTTTTTAAGGGGCCAAAAGTAATGGGACAAACTAAACAATCCTAAATCTAACTTTCACTTTTTAATACTTTGTTGCAAATCCTTTGCAGGCAATAACAGCCTGAAGTCTGGAACGTATAGACATCACCAGACTCTGGGTTTCATCCCTGGTGATGCTCTGCCAGGCCTCTACTGCAAATGTCTTCAGTTCCTGCTTGTTCTTAGGGCATTTTCCCCTCAGTTTTGTCTTCATCAAGTGAAATGCATGCTCAATCTGATTCAGGTCAGGGGATTGACTTGGCCATTGCATAACAATCCACTTTTTAGCCTTAAAAAACTCATTGGTTGCTTTAGCAGTATGCTTCGGGTCATTGTCCATCTGCACTGTGAAGCGCCGTCCAATGAGTTCTGAAGCATTTGACTGAATATGAGCATATAATTTTCCCCGAAACACTTCAGAATTCATTCTGCTGCTTTTGTCAGTAGTCACATCATCAATAAATACAAGGGAACCAGTTCCATTGACAGCCATACATGCCCACGCCATGACACTACCACCACCATGCTTCACTGATGAGGTGGTATGTTTTGGATCATGAGCAGTTCCCTTCCTCCTCCATACTCTTCTCTTGCCATCACTCTGGTACAAGTTGATCTTTGTCTCATCTGTCTATAGGATGTTGTTCCAGAATTGTAATGGCTTTTTTAGATGTTGTTTGGCAAGCTCTAATCTGGTCTTCCTGTTTTTGTGGCTCACCAATGGTTTACATCTTGTGGTGAACCGTCTATATTCACTCTTGTGAAGTCTTCTCTTGATTGTTGACTTTGACACATATACACCTACTTCCTGGAGAGTGTTCTTGATTTGGCCAACTGTTGTGAAGGGGTTTTTCTTCACCAGGGAAATAATTCTTCTGTCATCCACCACAGTTGTTTTCCATGGTCTTCCGGGTCTTTTGGTGTTGCTGAGCTCTCCGGTGCGTTCTTTCTTTTTAAGAATGTTCCAAACAGTTGATTTGGCCACACCTAATGTTTTTGCTATCTCTCTGATGGGTTTGTTTTGATTTTTCAGCCTAATGATGGCTTGCTTCACTGATAGTGACAGCTCTTTGGATCTCATATTGAGAGTCAACAGCAACTGATTCCAAATGCAAATGTCACACCTAGAATCAACTCCAGACCTTTTACCTGCTTAATTGATAATGAAATAACGAGGGAATAGCCCACACCTGTCCATGAAATAGCTTTTGAGTTGATAGTCCCATTACTTTTGGCCCCTTAAAAAGTGGGAGGCACATATAGAAACCATTGTAATTCCTACACCGTTCACCTGATTTGGATGTAATTACCCTCAAATTAAATCTGAAAGTCTGCAGTTAAAGCACATCTTGTTTGTTTCATTTCAAAGCCATTGTGGTGGTGAATAGAGGCCAAAATATGAAAACTCTGTCAATGTCCCAATATTTATGCACCTGACTGTATATATATATATATATATATATATATGTGTATGTTTTTCCATCCCTAAACACTTCAAAAGACATATGGTGATACAAATACATAAAGCATATAAGCAACAAAGAGCACTATTTACTAGGCTGAGCGCAGCACAATTCCTTCTTCATACCCCTAAGAGTGTTCATAGAAGGTTAGAACCAATACAGTAAGAAGTGTAGTGCAGTAAAGTACAGGTTGAGTCTCCCGTATCCAATTATTCTGAAATACGGAATATTCTGAAATACAGAATTTTTTTGGCTTCACTGAGAAAAATAAACCTTTGATTTTTGATGGTTCAATATACACAAACTTTGTCTAAGGCACAAATTATTACAAATATTGTATAAAATTACCTTCAGGCTGTGTGTATAGGGAATATCTGAAACACAACTTAATTTTATGTATGTACACAAACTTTGTTTGAGCCACAAAATTATTTAAAATATTGTATAAAATTACTTGCAGGCTTTGTGTATAAGGTGTTTATAACACATACATGCATTCAGTGTGTATAGTTGGGTCCCATTCCCAAAATATTTCATTATGGTATGCAAATATTCCAAAATACGGAATATTCCGTTATCCAAAATACCCCTGGTCCCAAGCATTTTGGATATCGGAGACTCAACCTGTAATTCTACCATAGCATAGGCATCCAGCATGAGTGGCAAAGAGTTTCAGTAGCACGGAACATTTTATTATACCTTATTAATCCAGTCTTTACTTCGTAGTCCTAAACCATTTTTGGAAATCAGAACATTCAATTTATGTTATTTTTTAATACATTTTTGGCTGTTAACATGTTATACAGTCTTTGGAATATATTCATAACTGGATTTGTTTTACACTCATAACACACAGAAAATTCCATTTTTGCTCATAATAAAAGTATTAAAGAAGCTGTCAATAAATTTTTCTTTCTAATTGAATCACATGATATCTAAATTGTGGATAATGCGATCTGCTTGTTAAATAAAAGTGTCTTGAGAAAATAATGGATTAATTGACTGATGGCTAAAGTTTCTCTCAAATATAAAGGTTTACCCAGTTTGATTTGATTTGTGTGAAATAACTTTCTCTAATAAACAATTTGCTCAAAGGCAATAGAAGAAATGAATGGATATCAAACCAAACCTAATTAGTCTATTCCAGATTGATATTACTCAGGGAGTCTTCGTCTTAATTGTGGGGGGCTGGATACTAAGCGCTTGCTTCATAATTTCTTTTTCCAAACACTATTGTGTAACTACCTATGGAATAATAAAATGTGAATTCATTTTAATAAATGTTTGTAAAGCGAATTAGCTAATTATACCAGAGTAAAAATGATTCCTTTAATTATTCTGGATATTTAGCTGGTACTTCAATTTTATTATTGTTAGTCAGTAAATGTGATTTGTATTAGGTTTGCCAAACTAATTACAATGTACTGTATAACTTAACAAACACTTTAAAGACTTCCATGGGTTTTTTACAACACAAAACATTTATGGGTGAAGAACTATAGCTAGCACTGTAAATCATTTGAAATTACGGCATGAGGGACACATGTGAAACATTTAATATGAACAAGAAATATTTTGTTTTACCAGCATTGAGCTCCTGCTGAATATACATCTACAAATTGATCACAATTGCAGGAGTGGCAGGAATTTATTTTTATAACACAGTAGAATATTGATTATCCGAACTAACTGGGACAAAGGGTATTTTGGAGAATCAGTCTGCTTGTATAAATCATCACGTATTAAACGGGTTGAGTTTGTTTTGCCGACATTCATAATGTCGACATGAGAATGTTGCTGTGATTGTAATGTCGACATGCATGTTAAAATGCGTACCATTTCGACATTCAGCATGTCATTATGTCGACAATGATGAAATGTCGACAAGATTAGAATGACGCAAAACAGTGTGTCCCAGCGATAATGACCTGATGATGGCTTCAGTGTCTTGCCGATGCAGCAGTGTCTCCTGGGTCCTACAGTCAGCTGATTCAGAATTCCGGTGGTCATCTGATCAAGCAGTGGTAAGTGCACTACCCCTATCCCTAACCCTCTGCTCCCGCAGTCTAACCCTCAAGCCATCATTCTGCAGAATGTCGTCATTTCACATGCCAAGATTTCACATGTTGACATTGTGAAAATGTCATTATTCTGCAGATGATGACATGTTTCATGTTGACATTTCAACAATGTTGAAATCATGATTGTCAACATTTTGAATGCTGACATGGTGACTGCATCTCATATTCCACTGTGTACATTAGGGTCCCCAATTTTGCATACCTGCCCAAATTTGTGGGCTTTAGAAAGAGCGGAGTTGTGATGAAAAAGTGGGTGTTTCTGGGTGGATGACAGCAGAGTTTGGGGGATCAGGGTGTGGCCTAATTTGTCCCTATTGGTTATCTGTAAATGTTGGGAGGTATGGTGTATGTATGTTGTTCTCTTTTCATAATTTTACTGTACAATTTAGTTTTTATGGACCAATAAACCCATCAAATACTAGTTTTGCCTTTCGCAGAATGTGTTTTGATAATTGGTATTTCGCATAATTGGCATTCAGATAATCAGCATTCTACTGTAGCTATAAAAAAAAACAGGTTGAACCCCACATACTGAGAAGGTTCAGAAAATCCCTTCATTACAATAAACCAGGATAGGAGTGAATATACATCTCCATAATAACAGTACCCCTGATGTGACCAGTGTAAAACTACTCTAAGTCATCTAGATATGAGGATCATCCCAAGCAAGCAGCTTATTGTTATTTAAATAAAGCAGTTAATAAGTTAGGAGGAGTTTGAATATAAAGATATTATTTAGTATCATAATTTGAATTACATAGTATATCAGTGGCTTACATGTTTTAATTCCTTAGTCAAGATTTACATTTCCTTTAATGAAACACCTGGAAACTGCTAATTCACATTTTGCGGCAAGTTACAGTAGTGTGTTACAGCTGTACAGTATATGCCACATTATTTCAGTTTGTACTTTTAAATAAACTTGAGCCTATTAATACTATAAATGTCAGGTAATGTACTGTACACCTTACCCTACTGCAAATTCTAAGGATATTAGAAGTCCTAATAAAAATCTCCTTGAATATAAAAAAGCACAAGGCTGCATCAAAGCAGATGCAGAACATGTTTTTGTTTTATCAATTTAAATGTTCCTCTTTAATAGATGTTAATGTTAAAAGCCCTGGGAATGAGAAAGGATAGTGAACATTGCATTCAGCGTACAGATAAGAAAATTACACTGTTCAGTTATTTAATAGCAATAATGACATTGCTAGGAACAACAATTTCCACTGGCAAATCTCCCAAAACATAGGACTGGGAATGAAGAACTTGGAAATTAAGAACAGTTGCCAATATTGTTCCACTGAGCCCCTGTTCAGAAAGGGCCAAACCCAATATTGTCCTGAAGCTGCGAAGTGACTCCCATAACTGTTTTTTTTACAGTGTAGTATCTAGTAAGAAAATTACATGGCCTTAATGTTCCCCTCCCCAACATTTCTCCACCAAGGTGTTGTACGTATTTGACTCCTAATATATTTGTCCTTCTGGTTTTAGTACTTCAAATGTGTCATCCTGACTTCTACTGCATATTCCTATTCACAATTTAAGTTCGATATATTTTGTGGGAGTCACGGCTTTGTGGTCAGGGTGATCTGAAGAAATATAACACAGGGTGCTGCTAGGCAAGCTTGTGCATAGCAAACCCAGTACAAATGAGAGATTACAGTCAGGGTCCAGAGAAGTATTACCAAAATGGCTGTGAGGGCTCAGTACAGTGCAGCACAAAAAATAATTTTGCAATGACATGCACTTGTTTTGGCACAATTGCCTCTACCACATATATGATTATGATTATCTCCCGACTATTGCAACGGTCACCTAGAGTATCCGGCCTTCCCTATACCTGTCTATTCTTGCTATAATCTATTCTAAATGCTGCAGCAAGCCTGGAGTTCCTCTTTTGTCATTTATACAGCATATATCTGCAAATCTCTTGTTTGCTCTCTATAGCCTATTCAAACACTGACCTTTATCCAGTTCAACTACCAACACACACCCTATCACTCCACCACCCCTGACCTCAACATTCCCTCATAGATTGGTCTCTGACTGCACCTCTCCTCCTCTCTGGTTATGACCTTTATTTCCCATCTCTAATGCTGGGTACACACTGACAGATACATTGGCTGATCAATTGATCGGCCAATGTATCTGCTGCCTGTCGGCCAGTGTGTACCCGCTATATGTTGGTGAACGTCGGCGTTCATGACATAACGCATTGGCTGTGCTGCACAGCAGATGGACAGAAATGTCTACAGACATATCTGTTCATCGGCAGGTGTGTACAGGTGGTCAGCAGACGCCCGTACACACACAGTGGCAGCCACAAGGAGGGAAGCGGGACACGCCCCCGACCTGCTCACCGGCAGCGGGGTCCCGCCTCCCGGGCACCAGGAACCCAAGGGCACAAGCAGATGATGGCCGTTCAGTGTGTATGAATGACCATCATCTGCAGATATATCTGTCAGGTGTGTACCCACCTTAAGACTTCTTCAATGCTGCTCGCGACTTATGCAACTTCCTTCCCCTCCTGAATAGACTCTCAAAACCCATATCTTTATTATAGCCTATACTACCTCTGCCTGATGCTGCTACTACCTCTGAGGACTGCCCTCTATCTCCTTTTGGTGGAGATGGATCAAATCTTCTAAAGAGGACAAGGGGAGAAGTTTCCCATAGTAACCAATCATCAGCTTCTAGCTATCATATATCATGTACAGCCAATAAAATGATAGCCTGAAGCTAATTGGTTGTTAAGGACAACTTAACCACCTGTCTGCTTTAGAGGATATGATATATCTCACCAGGGGGACTTTGGAGAGGTAAGTATAAAAAAAAGTATGGGTGTGTGATGCAGGCCCCCCCTGGACCCAGGAGCCTGTGTGCACCGCACACCCTGCACCCATTATAAATATGCCCCTGCATCTCACCCTTTGTCCCGGCCTTCCAGTCTCCCTTTAGATTGTAGGCTTTCACAAGTTGACCCCTTTTTAGTTTCTTGTCCGCCAAAGCAAGAAACTGTGCAGGGACATTATCTTTATGGTTGCTTCTCATTCAAACTTGTATATCCTTGCCTGTTTCTCTGTATGATTTGTTCTTATAGGTGATTTATTGGTTATAATGACTGCCAAGTGCTGCACAGTTTTGGGGTGCCTTATAAATAAAAAGTGATGATTATTGCTTTTAGTAAAAAATCTTCTCACCCACAGTACTTGTATGTGGACAGAACATGCAGTGACGCGTTTCACACCACACCTAAATTAGCAAACTGATAACTGTTGAAAGTGCCAATGTTGTTGTGTAACCCTGCTCCATCACAGGAATGGGGTATCTGACTTAAGCTGGGTACACACTATTTGATGTAGCAAATGAAGCAGTGGTCATTCCAATTTCACTAACTCCCAGAATATATCATATAGAGCATACACAGTGTGCAATCTTCTAAATGATGGCATGATATATCATGTCAGAGGATTGCATCCAATTAATCTTTTTTCTGCTCACACTGTGCAATCATCGTGTAGACCACTGGAAATTCAGGTGATGTCTTCAGAGAAAAGATTGGACAAATATATATTGTGGTCGTGCGATTGTGAATACACATTACACAATGTGCACCACATTGTTCATTGCATTGTCCCATCTGCAGTGCAGCACATCAGATGGGACAATGTGCTGAATGACAGCAGTGAACAACAGATTTGGCATACACACTATACGCTGTGCAAAATATTTTTTCAATTAATGTCAGAACGATTTATTGGATGATACCGTAGATCATTCCAATTAATGTTGCAACAATATAGCAGATGAAGGATCATATAGTGTATACCCAGCCTTATAGGGTGCTGGGGTGGCAGTTGGAGGGGGTGCAGGAAGAAAAATGAGGGTTGGAAATGAAAGCTTTTTAAGAGATAGACCTCAAATTGGCAGTTATGTCTAAACTTCTTCAGGAGGCTGAAGTATTAAAAGAATCTACTGTACAGTATGCTGAAAAAGAACATGAAAATGATGTACTTCTTGCTAGAGCTGTAACCAGATATTTTGGTGCCCTTTGCCAGAAAGCACATTGGTGCCCCCTAATATTTTAAATAGGGTCAGTCCAAAATAAGGTGTGTGGTCTTATGGGGAAAGGGTGTGGCCACACAATAGTATCCATAATTCAAATGATGCCACACAGTAGTGCAGCCTTATGCACATTACACTGCACTGTAGTGCCCCTTATTAACATTATGCCACACAATAGTGCTCCTTATTTAAGTTATGCCACACAGTAGTACCACTTATACATGTTATGCCACACAGTAGAGCCCCTTATTGACATTATGCCACACAGTAGTGCCCATTATACACAATATGCCACACAATATTGCTCCTTACACATTATGCTACACAGTAATGCCCCTTACACATTATGTCACACTAATGTTCCTTACACATTATGCCACATAGTAATGCCCTTTGCACATTATGCCACAAAGTAATGCCCCTTGCAGTTACAGGGAGCAGGAAGGAAGGTTGCAGGGTGCAGGGGTATCACATTTGCATTGGGGCAGTTACAGGGTGTGAGGCAATAGTTACAGAGTGCAGGGGGTAGTTACAGGATGCTGGGGTGCAGATGCAGGTGGTTGCAGTGGTGTCTTTGCATGGGTGGCAGTTGCATGGTGAAGGGGTGGGAGTTACAGGATCCAAGGGTGGGAGTTCACATTGCAGGGGTGGCAATTACAGGGAGCAAGGGTGGAAGGTACAGGGTGTAGAGTTGGTAGTTGCAGGGGTACAGTTGCAGTGTGCAGTGGGGACAACTGCAGGGTGGGCAGTTGCAGAAAGTGGCAGATACAGGGGGCAAGGGAGGAAGTTGCAGGATGCTGGGTTGTCACTGGCCTGAGGGGCAGTTACAGGGTATAGGGGTGCAGTTACAGTGTGCAGTGAAAGCAGTTGCAGGGTGGTGTGGTTACAGGGAGCAAGGGTGGAAGTTACAGGGTGCAAGATGTCACTTGCATGGAGAGCAATTATAGGGTGCAGGGGTGGCAGTTGGAGGGGGTGCAGTTACAATGTGTAGTGGGGGTAGTAACAGTGTGCAGTGGGGGCAGTAAAAAGGTGTGGGAGTTTCAGTTGCAGGGGGACAGTTACACTGTGCAGGGGTGGGAGATCCAGGGGTGGCAGTTACAGGGTCCAGCAGTGGTAGTTACAGGGTGCAGAGGTGTAAGGTGCATGTTGCAGGAGTGGAATGAACAGGGGTGTTATCTTTATACAACCTCTCATTCCTAAATCTCAGCACCACCCTACCTCCCAGCCCTGCACTAACCCATCCCCCCTTCTCCACTCTTCCTCTACGTTCTGCTTCACTATATATTGACTTTAGTGACTAGGGGAGAGGGGGATGCTATTGTTACTTACTGTTGCTGGGACTTTGTTGCTGCAGCTGCTGTAGAGGGAGGAAACAGTAGATCAGTAGGAGGAAAATGTAGGGAGCGGAGTTGGAGATGATACACCCGAGTTGTGACCAGAGGAGTTCTGTCTTGCAAGAGGACATCCTCCTCTCGTGAGTTTAGAAGCTTAGAGCTCCTCCACACTGTGGGCCACTGGCAGGCTGCCAGTGCCTGACATATTAGAAATATGAGTGATGCGCAACTGGGGTGGTGCCTCATACTGCATTCGGCCACCCAGTCTGACCATCCTTACGGGTATCTTCCTGGTTTATCTAATGCCCAATCTGCACGCTGATGGGTGCACCATCCTATTGCGCACCCAGAAAATGTACATTGCAGAGGTTGTCAGTTCCGCCCTTACAGCATCCTGTGCTTTGTGCGGCAGCACCAGTTGCAACACCCTAGTTACAGCCCTGCTTTTCACAAAGAAAAAGCAAAACATTGTTGAATTGCACCAGAAGTGTGGTTCTTAAGCAGGAAATGGACATATTAAAATCATGTGTAAAGGGACATCAAAATGGTGCAGCACCAGAGGTGCTTTAAGAGAAGAGAAGGCCCATGTCGAAGCTCGGATCGGGCCCCCTCCTCTCCGGTGTTGCAGTAGACTCTGGAAATGTGCATGCACAGGTCTCCAGGAACATGCGCCCACACTGAGTTCCCGGGACATCTCGACTGCTCAGATGGTCATGGTAGCCATTTTCCCTGTGATTTCTTTAGCTCTCTGCAGCCAGTGCTGGGCCGATGGAGAGATAAGTATATTTTAAATGAGTGCAGGGTGTGCGGTGTGTGTCCCCGCCTCCCGTATGCACTGCATACCTTGCACCCATTATAAATATGCTCCTGTGCAGCACGCACATAAGGAAAGGTAGCGGTTTTTGCTCTGGTGTTGAAAGAAAAGGACTCTTTAATTGTGTGCACACAAGTAAAACTTGCATAGTGTGAATTAGAGAAAGAATGTCTAACTGAGAAGCTCCATAAATGCTCTGGGGAAGGAGAGGGGAGATTCTCTGTGTGACGCACGGGTCATTTACATACATTCAAGTATATGTGAACTGTTTTTATACCACAATTTTTTTCCTGGTATCCAGTCTTATATGCTTCATAGATAGAAAATATACACCAGAAAAAAGTTCACTACAATAAACGGATCCTTCTGGAATTTTTGAAGTGCATGGGACTCATGCATTTTTGATATCAAAAAAACAATGTATCCAACCACTTGTTAGATCTGTATTGAATATAGCACAGGTAATCACATCTTATTAATATTAGAATGGTTGCAACATTACCAAGGAGTCTTCAGTAAGGTAGGGTTGTTAAATTGTAGCACACATCTTTGATCCAAATAGCAGACCCTTATGTGGAAATAACGTACTCGAACCATGTGGGAACCAGAGATCTGATTGATGTGAATAGCACTTTAGAAGTTAGTTGCACACTGGCAGCACAGATGGACTCCTCCTCTTCTCTCAGTTGGATATGTAGCTTGAGATTGAACTTTAGGAGATGTTCTTGACAACGTGATAGATGTGCTGACATGGGCAAATAGAAATTGCTGTCCACAACTACAAGCGTTGATGCTTGGACCACTTGTTCAAATGAATAATCACCTCCATAATCTAGTAAAAGGTCTTGAGATATTGAGAGAGTTACTCTGGTCATTGATGTATTTTGTGTCCATGCTGGATACTTTTTAACATACCACCTGGCAGGGCTGGTCTCGGGATTTACACTTGCATGACCAAGCTGGCTGGCTCACAGTGGAACTTAAAGCCCAGATTTGGGATTTCAAATCCACTTAGTGGACAAAAAATGTTTTGATTCAAACAATAAAGTATATTTCTATTATTTCCTCCTGTTAATGCCATCCAGAGATGATGATAATAGAAGGATTACAATGATACTCATACTGACAGCAGTACCCCTTAATGCAGGGGTGGCCAAACTCGGTCCTCGAGAGCTATCAGCAGTTCACGTTTTCCAGGTCACCCAGCAGGTGCAGAGGTGTAGTCATTACTCACTGACACATTTTGAAAGATCCACAGGTGGAGATAATTATTTCACTTGTGATTCTGTGAGGAGACCTGGAAAACGTAAACTGTTGTTACTGTAGCTCTCGATGACCGAGTTTGGCCACCCCTGCCCTAATGTATAGGGTGAAACGCTTTTGCGATTTAATAAATAGACCTCTAAACATCTAGTAGGAATATTAATTTCTGTAATTTAGCCTTATGGGGCTTATATCCTTTGCATGCTAGATCCATAAGGCTTTTCTCCTACATAATAATTTATAATGATTACAATCTCTGTTGGGAATCAGAACCTCAAACTGGGGATGTGACATATTCATATTCCCCTCCATGGACCTCACATAGAAAATTAAATTTGGACCATCTCTATGCGACCATCCCACTAACCTTTAGATAATGCCTCAGATAACAACAGGCTGTCCCAATAAATCTAAACACATTGCAGGATCTGTGGCTGTAAATTAATGGGGCCCATATATACTTTCTGCCCAGGGCAGCATGGTGGTGGAGGGGATAGCATTACTGCCTCCCAGTACTGAGATCATTGACTAAATTTACTAAAAGTCAATTTTGGGTTTTTGGGCAGTTTTCCATCAGTTTTGCAAATTGACCATTTACTAAAGTCAAAACCGACAGGAGAGCCACCAAAAACCAGACTTTAGAACATATTAGAACATTTGATCAAGAATTGATTTTTGCACATAGAGAATAATAGGATACGCAAATTTACTAATGGTTGGTTTTACAACCAACCAAAAACTGGCTGCAAAATTATGAGAAACCTGCCCAAACAATAGACCTGCCTGGGACAGGCGAGTTTGGGAACAGCACTGCACAGATCACTATGATCTGTGCAGACTTCTTTAGGTTAAAAAGTTATAAAAATGGTAA
The DNA here is from genome assembly GCA_031769625.1 of Taudactylus pleione. NCBI lineage: Eukaryota > Metazoa > Chordata > Amphibia > Anura > Myobatrachidae > Taudactylus > Taudactylus pleione. Next base: position 861,721 of record JAUIMM010000863.1, on the reverse strand, counting down.
TATAAGAAAAGATGTGGGGCCCCCTCTACCACATATCAGTAACCAGCCCTGAACCTCTCAGCCTGGTCTGGTTTTGGAAGTTAGAGAGAAAAAACATTGACTATCGTCACTAACCAATCACAGTTAAGCTTTGGCGTATGCGCAGCAAAAAAAGACTGCTCTCATTCATCCAACATCGACATTGTGTGCATCTCTGAAACAGGCCATCAGCTGCCATCTTGTGCATAGAGACGCTTAGCATCTCACATCTGCTGCTTACGTACAACAGCAAAAGCATCGGAAACATCGGTCTCACATTAGTCGCGCAACAAAATTCTGCATAAGCCTATGCAGTCTCATAATGATCATCTCACCTACGATTCCAGGGACACTCCTGCTTCATACAAACTCGCAAAGGTTCACTGGGGCACTAGCCTTGTACTTTTTACTATATTTTACCCCCATTCACTTCAGTGTCGGCAATGCAGCTTGTGCGCATGTGCAAGTCCCTGGGTTTTATCTCCCTTGTGTACTAAGGATACTGCCTTTGAACCTCTATATACCCCTGCCTATACCTTCTAATATCCTGCCTATAAACCTCTAAGGATGACGCTAATTTGCATACGCAGTCATACAGTAAATAAAGACTCCAGACCTATAATCTGTGGTTCCAAAGCACAAAGTATTATTCAAGTAAAAGTACAGCAGTTACACGCTATGATCCTCATATAATCTTAGCGCAAAGAGATTATACAGACCCAAGTACAATTATACATACGCAGCGCTCTCTGGTCCAGATGTTACGCATCAGCAAGAAACCTCTCGTCAATCAGCATTCAGCACAAAGACTAGGAACCCAGGGTCAGAGCATATTTATACCCCCCAGAAATAAACAACACAATAGAGAAGTTTGTTGCTAATACCATTGGTCCTAAAGTAGAGGGCATATGTTACAAGGCATTTAACATGTTGATTCAAATAGACACAACCCAGCCTCTAACAACTGGGGGTCTCTGGTTTCCTGCCTCATGCAACATCCTAACAGTTGTTCATATTATGTACATTTTGTTGCTTGAAGTCTCTGCGGTCCATAAGTTGAGAATGCATGATGCGATCTCCACACCGATGGTACCGGAATACTGTTGAAAGAGTACGCATCAGTACAATACCAATCACGCTTACTTATCATGTATAAAACCTTAGTTACCAAATAATCTTTATTTCACAGCATTTATGCTAAATGACCAAACTTAAATCTTATGCTTTAAAGCTTATTAAACCTTTTATGTGAGTATGTAATGTGTAAGTATGCGGGGTGTGATGTAAAGACGCTAGTTAACTTGGGGCAGATGCGTGCGCATGAAGCTAATAAACAGCGTTTTCATACAGGATCTTATGCATTCGCTAATATGCGATTAGTTAACAGTGCAATTGTGCATTTTAATGTGTGTATGAGAAATGGTGCACTTAAATCTCACTTAAACTAAGTGAACACCTAGCAGTGTGGAATGCTGAGCCTTATAGTTCCACACGCCCCCCTCTCTCAGCAGCCCCCACCCTTCCCAGGCTCAAAAGTACAATCCTTTATTCTCTCAGGTTCTTGTGTAAATGCAAATTAGCACAGCCACAAGACCCAAACCTCAGATAACACTATTGGCTTTGAAGGTATTTTATTGTAGGAAGCCTGCTAATGTAAGGTGCTACAAACGACCCTCTTGCTGTATTCGAGCAGGGCCACCTGAAGTGAGAGCAGACGTTATGCCCATGAAGCTTGTCTTCACATACTAGTTGTCACGTGGCCATTTGCTCTGTTTATCTAATGCAATACAATTTTGACATACTGTACAGCCATTTCTGAAATATATCCTTTAGGGGAATTATAATAATATACACTTTATCCAGAGCACCCAAACTACGTAAAGTCATGAAATGGGCTTTTGGTGAATCGCCGTAACTTATGGCGATGGTCACAGATGCAATCGCATGATGCTAATAGTAATATCGCCACATGTACTAAAGTGTGAGTTTATCTAAAATGGCGCTTAGGCGGCCATTCGCAAAATAGCATCTTGCGATCTCATTTCCAAAATGGCGTCTTGCGGCCTGTCGCAAGATGGTGTCGCTGCGATTCAATTTTAAACTGATCTTGTCTCAGCCAATAATCCAGCTTCGACAGTACAAACGGTGCTGTTCAGGTGGGCAGCTCAGCGGCAGCCCCGCCGAGGACAACAGGTAGGAGCCATCACTGTGTGCATCTCTGAATCAGGCCCGAGGCTCTAGTTGCAATGTCATAGCTGACACTCCTATTGCTGCATCATTGCACTGATGACACGCTTTCATACAGCTTTGTGGGGAAATGTGGTACTATACAAAGAATTAGCTCCATGATCAGGGGTGATTTTAGACACAATTGGATGTTGAGTAGAATTTAAAGTGAGTTCCCCTGCACAGTAAATTATTTGACTTTTGGAGTAGTACAATAGCACATGGATATGAAAACATCTGCTGGAAATCTGTTATTCGGTTGCGTAGTGATTAGCATTCCTGCCTCACAGCACTAAGGTCATGAGTTCATTTCCTGAACATGGCTAATCTGTCTGGAGTTTGTATGTTCTTCCCATGTTTACATGGGTTTCCTTCTATTGCTCTGGGTTCCTCCAACACTCCAAAAACATGTTGTTACCAGTGTGTATGTGTGCGGGGAGGGAGGCGGAGCCAGATTTAGACCTCATGGGGCCCTAGGCAAGATACCGGTTTGGGCCCCCTTCCCTCAAACAATCCACAGCACTATTTTCTCCCTAATACCTTAACCTAAACAACTAAACTAACCTCTTTCCTAACTCCCCCCAGTGGTGCCTAAACCTAACCCCCCCGTCCGTAGAATAACCCTAACCTCCCTACACCCGTGGCACCTAAACCTACCCCCCCCCCAACACCTAACTGGCCTCGCTATACTAACAATCGGGATACCAGATGTCGGAATTCCGGCGCTGATCTTCTGGCTGGAAGTGGGGATTCCAGCGATGGGATTTCGAGAGCTATAATCCCGGCTGTAGGTAAAGTAACTACATCCCCCTTGTGAGGGACCAGCTAATTTGCAGAGTGGGTGCTAAGAGGGAGACTATTAATGCAGGGTGGGTGAGAGGAAGAAGGGTATTAATTAGGGGTGAGCGGGTTCGGATTTCTGAAATCCGAACCCCCCCGAGCCCCCCCGATCCGAGTCCGATCCGAGTCAGGCTCGACTTTTCCCGCCTGACTCGGATCTGACATCGAGGCAAAACGTCATCATCCCGCCTTCCGAGTCTCGCGGGTTTTGGATCCTATATAAGGTACCCGCGTCGGCGCCATTTTCTCACTCGGCTGTGGACAGTGAAGAGGGAGGGTGGGAGTTAGTGCTGTGTAGTGTAGTGTAGTGTAGTGCTGCTGTTGTCCACTACTTCAAAGTCCATAGGGGCTGGCTGTGTTGTGCTGTGCTGCTGTTGTTAATAGGGGCTGTGTCCACTACTTCAAAGTCCATAGGGGCTGGCTGGACTGTGTTGTGCAGTCAGTTCTCCATAGGGGCTGTGTCCACTCCAAAGTCCTGTGCAGTGTCCCAGTCCTAAAGGGGTGCTGTAGTGTTGTCCAGGGGGTGCTCTGTCCATCAGGGGTGCTCCCCCCAAGTGCTAAAAAAATAATATATTTTCTGTGTTTGTGAATTGTGTGCGCAGTAGCCGCACGTGCATCAACAAAGTAGTGCCAAGCGTGCGCCTGTGTCATAAGTAAAGGGCCGGCTGGCTTGACCGTTAAGGGTGCTGTAACCCCCGAAAGTACACTCCAGTCCAAACCAAAAAAAAAATTATTTTCTGTGTTTGTGAATTGTGTGCGCAGTAGCCGCACGTGCATCAACAAAGTAGTGCCAAGCGTGCGCCTGTGTCATAAGTAAAGGGCCGGCTGGCTTGACCGTTAAGGGTGCTGTAACCCCCGAAAGTACACTCCAGTCCAAACCAAAAAAAAAATTATTTTCTGTGTTTGTGAATTGTGTGCGCAGTAGCCGCACGTGCATCAACAAAGTAGTGCCAAGCGTGCGCCTGTGTCATAAGTAAAGGGCCGGCTGGCTTGACCGTTAAGGGTGCTGTAACCCCCGAAAGTACACTCCAGTCCAAACCTAAAAAAAAATTATTTTCTGTGTTTGTGAATTGTGTGCGCAGTAGCCGCACGTGCATCAACAAAGTAGTGCCAAGCGTGCGCCTGTGTCATAAGTAAAGGGCCGGCTGGCTTGACCGTTAAAGGGTGCTGTAACCCCCGAAAGTACACTCCAGTCCAAACCAAAAAAAAATTATTTTCTGTGTTTGTGAATTGTGTGCGCAGTAGCCGCACGTGCATCAACAAAGTAGTGCCAAGCGTGCGCCTGTGTCATAAGTAAAGGGCCGGCTGGCTTGACCGTTAAGGGTGCTGTAACCCCCGAAAGTACACTCCAGTCCAAACCTAAAAAAAAATTATTTTCTGTGTTTGTGAATTGTGTGCGCAGTAGCCGCACGTGCATCAACAAAGTAGTGCCAAGAGTGCCCCTGTGTCATAAGTAAAGGGCCGGCTGGCTTGACCGTTAAAGGGTGCTGTAACCCCCGAAAGTACACTCCAGTCCAAACCAAAAAAAAATTATTTTCTGTGTTTGTGAATTGTGTGCGCAGTAGCCGCACGTGCATCAACAAAGTAGTGCCAAGCGTGCGCCTGTGTCATAAGTAAAGGGCCGGCTGGCTTGACCGTTAAAGGGTGCTGTAACCCCTGAAAGTACACTCCAGTCCAAACCAAAAAAAAATTATTTTCTGTGTTTGTGAATTGTGTGCGCAGTAGCCGCACGTGCATCAACAAAGTAGTGTCAAGCGTTCGCCTGTGTCATAAGTAAAGGGCCGGCTGGCTTGACCGTTAAGGGTGCTGTAACCCCCGAAAGTACACTCCAGTCCAAACCAAAAAAAAAATTATTTTCTGTGTTTGTGAATTGTGTGCGCAGTAGCCGCACGTGCATCAACAAAGTAGTGCCAAGCGTGCGCCTGTGTCATAAGTAAAGGGCCGGCTGGCTTGACCGTTAAGGGTGCTGTAACCCCCGAAAGTACACTCCAGTCCAAACCAAAAAAAAAATTATTTTCTGTGTTTGTGAATTGTGTGCGCAGTAGCCGCACGTGCATCAACAAAGTAGTGCCAAGCGTGCGCCTGTGTCATAAGTAAAGGGCCGGCTGGCTTGACCGCTAAGGGTGCTGTAACCCCCGAAAGTACACTCCAGTCCAAACCTAAAAAAAAATTATTTTCTGTGTTTGTGAATTGTGTGCGCAGTAGCCGCACGTGCATCAACAAAGTAGTGCCAAGCGTGCGCCTGTGTCATAAGTAAAGGGCCGGCTGGCTTGACCGTTAAAGGGTGCTGTAACCCCCGAAAGTACACTCCAGTCCAAACCAAAAAAAAATTATTTTCTGTGTTTGTGAATTGTGTGCGCAGTAGCCGCACGTGCATCAACAAAGTAGTGCCAAGCGTGCGCCTGTGTCATAAGTAAAGGGCCGGCTGGCTTGACCGTTAAGGGTGCTGTAACCCCCGAAAGTACACTCCAGTCCAAACCTAAAAAAAAATTATTTTCTGTGTTTGTGAATTGTGTGCGCAGTAGCCGCACGTGCATCAACAAAGTAGTGCCAAGAGTGCCCCTGTGTCATAAGTAAAGGGCCGGCTGGCTTGACCGTTAAAGGGTGCTGTAACCCCCGAAAGTACACTCCAGTCCAAACCAAAAAAAAATTATTTTCTGTGTTTGTGAATTGTGTGCGCAGTAGCCGCACGTGCATCAACAAAGTAGTGCCAAGCGTGCGCCTGTGTCATAAGTAAAGGGCCGGCTGGCTTGACCGTTAAAGGGTGCTGTAACCCCTGAAAGTACACTCCAGTCCAAACCAAAAAAAAATTATTTTCTGTGTTTGTGAATTGTGTGCGCAGTAGCCGCACGTGCATCAACAAAGTAGTGTCAAGCGTGCGCCTGTGTCATAAGTAAAGGGCCGGCTGGCTTGACCGTTAAGGGTGCTGTAACCCCCGAAAGTACACTCCAGTCCAAACCAAAAAAAAAATTATTTTCTGTGTTTGTGAATTGTGTGCGCAGTAGCCGCACGTGCATCAACAAAGTAGTGCCAAGAGTGCGCCTGTGTCATAAGTAAAGGGCCGGCTGGCTTGACCGTTAAAGGGTGCTGTAACCCACAAAGTACACTCCAGTCCGAACCAAAAAAAAATTTATTTTCTGTGTTTAGCCGCACGTATATATCAAATCGATATAACATAAATGGAGGACCAAACTTTCTCCGATAAAAATAAAATAGAGAAAGATCAAGAACCACTTCCTCCTAGTGCTGAAGCTGCTGCCACTAGTCATGACATAGACGATAACATGCCATCAACGTCGTCTGCCAAGGCCGATGCCCAATGTCATAGTAGAGGGCACATACAATCCCAAATGGCAAAGTTCAGGAAAATGACCTTGAAAAAGACATTTAAATCAGCTGAAGAGAAACGTAAACTTGCCAATATGCCATTTACGACACGGAGTGGCAAGGAACGGCTAAGGTCGATCCCTAGTATGTTCATGACTAGTGGTTCAGCTTCACATGACGATGGAAGCACTCCTCCCACTAAAAAAATCAAAAGAGTTAAGCTGGCAAAAGCACAGCGAAGAACTGTGCTTTCTAAGAAGATATCACAAATCCCCAAAGAGAGTCCAAGTGTGGTGGTGGTTGCGATGCCTGACCTTCCCAGCACTGGACGGGAAGAGGTGGCTCTTTCCACCATTTGCACGCCCCCTGCAAGTGCTGAAAGGAGCACCCACAGTCCACTTGCTGATATGCAAATTGAAGATGTCACTGTTGAAGTACAACAGGATGAGGATACTGGTGTAGCTGGCGCTGAGGAGGAAGTTGGCGAGGAGGATTCTGATGGTGATGTGGTTTGTTTAAATCAGGCTCCGGGGGAGACAGTTGTTGTCCGTGGGATGAAAAAGCCCATCACGGTCATGCCTGGGCAGAAGACCAAACATTCCACCTCTTTGGTCTGGCAATATTTCTATCCAAATCCGGACAACAACTGTCTTGCCATATGTACCATATGTAAAGGTGAAATAAGTAGGGGTAGGGACGTCAACCACCTAGGAACATCCTCCCTTATACGGCACCTGCAGCGCGTTCATAAAAAGTTACTGTCAAGTTCAGAAACTTTGGCTCAGACCGTAAGCAGTCCAGGGACACCTAAATCCCGTTGTCCTGTTGTATCCAAGCGCCTGCAAACCACACCGTCAACTCCCTCCTCGTCAATTTCCTCCTTAGTCAGGATCGGAAGTAGTCCTGCAGGCCATATCACTGGCATGACTGACTCTCCTATCCGGGATTCCTCCGGAGGATCCTGCATTGCTACGCCTACTGCTGCCGCTGCTGCTGTTGCTGCTGCTGCTGGGAGTCGTTCATCATCCCAGAGAGGAAGTAGGAACACCACTACTTTTACTAAACAATTGACCCTCCAACAGTCCTTAGCGAGGAGGATGAAGTACGACAGCAGTCATCCTGAAGCAAAACGTATAACTGAGGCCTTGACTGCTATGTTGGTGTTAGACGTGCGTCCGCGATCCGCCATTAGTGCAGTGGGATTTAGACAATTGATGGAGGTAGTGTGTCCCCGGTTCCAAATCCCGTCTAGATTCCACTTCACTAGGCAGGCGATACCGAGACTGTACAGAAACGTCAGAAAAAGTGTCCTCAGTGTCCTGAAAAATGCCGTTGTACACAATGTCCACTTAACCACGGACATGTGGACAAGTGGAACAGGGCAGACTAAGGACTATATGACTGTGACAGCCCACTGGGTAGATGTATCACCTTACGCAGCAACAGCAGCAGCGTCACCAGTAGCAGCATCTCAGAAACGCCAGCTCGTTACAAGGCAGGCTACGCTGTGTATCACCGGTTTCAGTAAGAGGCACACCGCCGACAACCTCTTAGAGAAACTGAGGGAAATCATCGCCCAGTGGCTTACCCCACTTAGACTCTCCTGGGGATTTGTGATATCTGACAACGCCACCAATATTGTGCGGGCATTACATCTGGGCAAATTCCAGCACGTCCCATGTTTTGCTCACACAATAAACTTGGTGGTGCAGAATTTTCTGAAAAGCGACAGGGGCGTGCAGGAGACGCTTTGGGTGGCCCGAAAAATTTCTGGCCACTTTCGCCATTCAGCGACTGCGTGCCGAAGACTGGAGCGCCAGCAAACACTCTTGAACCTGCCCCGCCATCACCTGAAGCAAGAGGTTGTGACGCGGTGGAACTCAACCCTCTATATGCTTCAGAGGATGGAGGAGCAGCAAAAGGCCATACAAGCCTATACATCCACCTATGACATAGGCAAAGGAGGGGGTATGCACCTGACTCAAGCGCAGTGGAGAATGATTTCCGTGTTGTGCAAGGTTCTTCAGCCCTTCGAACTTGCCACACGTGAAGTCAGTTCAGACACTGCCAGCTTGAGTCAGGTCATTCCCCTCATCAGGCTTTTGCAGAAGCAGCTGGAGAAAGTGAAGGAGGAGCTAAGACGGAGCGATTCCGCTCGGCATGTGGGACTTGTGGATGAAGCCCTTCATTCGCTTTGCCAGGATTCCAGGGTGGTCAATCTGTTGAAATCAGACCACTACATTTTGGCCACCGTGCTCGATCCTAGGTTTAAAGCCTATGTGGTGTCTCTCTTTCCGGCCGACACAAGCCTGCAGAGGTGCAAAGACCTGCTGGTGAACACACTGTCAGCTGAAGCGGAACGTGACACGTCAACGGCTCCTTCTTCATTTTCTCCCGCAACTGGGGCTGCCAGGAAAAAACTTAGGTATCCTAAGCAACCCGCTGGCGGTGATGCAGGGCAGGCAGGACCAAGTTTGGACATCTGGTCCGGACTGAAGGACCTGGCAACAATTTCTGACATGTCTACTGTCACTGCATATGATACTGTCACCATTGACAGAATGGTGGAGGATTACATCGGTGACAGCATCCAAGTAGGCATGTCAGACAGTCCATACCTGTACTGGCAGGAAAAAGAGGCAATTTGGAGGCCCCTGTACAAACTGGCTCTATTTTACCTGAGTTGCCCCCCCTCCAGTGTGTACTCCGAAAGAGTGTTTAGTGCAGCCGGGAACCTTGTCAGCGAAAGGCGTAGGAGGTTGCTTCCACAGAATGTGGAGAAGATGATGTTCATCAAAATGAATTATCAGCTCTTCCAGGGAGACCAGCCTCCAGAAGGTACAGAGGGACCTGTGGTGGTGGATTCAAGTGGGGACGAGTTAATACTTTGTGAGGATGAGGATGTACACACTGAAGAGGGTGAGGAATCGGTGGATGAGGAGGATGAGGATGACATCTTGCCTCCGTAGAGCCAGTTTGTGCAGGGACACATTAATTGCCAGCTTGTTTTGTGGGGGCCCAAACGAACCAATCATTTCAGCCACAGTTGTGTGGCAGACCCTGGCGCTGAAATGATTGATTTGTTAAAGTGTGCATGTCCTGTTTATACAACATAAGGGTGGGTGGGAGGGCCCAAGGACAATTCCATCTTGCACCTCTTTTTTTCTTTGCATTATGTACAGTTTGGGGCCTAGTTTTTCTAACTGCCATCCTGCCTGCCACTGCAGTGTCACTCCTAGATGGGTCACGTGTTTGTGCCGCCCACTCGTGTCGCTTAGCATAGTCATCCAGCTACCTCGGTGCAACCTTTTGGACATAAAAACACTATTGTGAGGTGTGAGGTGTTCAGAATAGACTGGAAATGAGTGGAAATTAAGGTTATTGAGGTTAATAATAGCATAGGAGCAGAAAAACCTACAAATTCTGTGATTTTAGCTGTTTTTATGCTTTTTTTCAAAAAAATACAGATCCAAAACACAAAACCCAGAACCCAAAACACGGAAGGGTGGTTTTGGCAAAACCAATCCAGATCCAAAACACGAAGAAAGATCCAGATCCAAAACCAAAACACAAAACACGAAAAGTGGCCGGTGCACACCCCTAGTATTAATGCAGGGTGGGTGAAAGGAAGGAGGGTGTTAATGCAGGGTGGGTGAGAGAAGGGAGGATATGGAGCCTCAATACCCTCCCTCCTCTTACCTACCCTGCATTACGGTGTTTTATTTATAATGTATGGATCATTTATTTCCAACCCGTACTGTCCAGCCCACTTTAAATGATAGCCCAGTAATAATAGATATCCGTGAGTTTGATCTATTCCCCATTTACCGTATATACTCGAGTATAAGCCGAGTTTTTCAGCACATTTTTTGTGCTGAAAAAGCACCCCCTTGGCTTATACTCGAGTCATGCCCGCATGGTACGCTGCTGAGTAGCGTACCATACGGGCCGCGGGGCAGACTGTGTCACTGTGACACAGCCTGCACCGCGTGTGTAGCGCTGACCGGATGGAGTTCGGTCAGCACTACACACTGCTAAACACACAGCCGCTGGAGCCGGCAGCTATGTGTTTGGTGTAATCAGCAGCTGCTGAGAGTCTGTCAGACTCTCAGTGGCTACTGCTGCTCCCACTGCGGGAGCCATCTTCCGACTCCCGCAATGGGTAATGGGAGAGACGTCGTCGTGATGACGTCTCTCCCATTATGCAAAGCGACGGAGGAGCCTGTAGCAGCGTCGGGACCAGGAGCGGGGTTACAGGTAAGTGTTTTTTTTTTTTACATTTCTTTCTACTGGGGGGGGTACTACCAGGGGGGGATATCGCTACTGGGGGCACTACCAGAGGGGGGGATTAATAATGGAGGAACTACCAGGGGGGGATGTTGCTACTGGGGGCACTACCAGGGAGGGGGGGAATACTGGGGGCACTACCGGGGGGATGTTGCTACTGGGGGCACTACCAGGGGGGGTTAATACTGGGGGCACTACCAGGGGGGATGTTGCTACTGGGGGCACTACCAGGGGGGGATTAATACTGGGGGCACTACCAGGGGGGGATATTGCTACTGGGGGCACTACCAGGGGGGGTATTACTACTGGGAGCACTACCAGGGGGGGATATTACTACTGGGGGCACTACCAGGGGGGGATATTACTACTGGGGGCACTACCAGGGGGGGATTACTACTGGGGGCACTACCAGGGGGGGATTACTACTGGGGACAGTACCAGAGGGGGGATTACTACCAGTAGCTGCTGCATTTCCCACCCTAGGCTTATACTCGAGTCAATAAGTTTTCCCAGCTTTTTGTGGTAAAATTAGGTACCTCGACTTATATTCGGGTCGACTTATACTCGAGTATATACGGTATATTACATCTCTGCTAGTGTACTGCAGTAACCACCCAGCGTAAAACACTACTATCTGTTATCAGGCTGTACCCGGATTACTAGTCTGCTCAATGTGTTGCCATTTCATGTTTTTACAAATAATGCAGATTTTTCCTTCCTATGGGCAATAGGAATTACATAGCATACAATGATATTTTACAGTGCAGACTTCGGAGGGGTTGTTAGTCGGTATGCTAGTAGGTATGTTGGGTTAGCATACCGACTTGTTAGTCGGTATACTAACCGTTCCTCCCTGGTGCCTGACCCTAACCTCCCCCCCTAGTGCCTAAACCTAACCTCCCTCTCCCCAAAACCAAAACCTAACACAACCCCCTTGGTGCCTAACCCTAACCTTCCCCCTTGGTGCCTAAGCCTAACTTCCCCCTCCCTGAACCCTAAACCTAACCTTCCCCCTTTGGTGCTTAACCCTAACCTAACTCCTAAAACTAACCCTCCGCCATCCCTGCTACTTACCTTTGGTATCCCAGCGGTCGGGATGCCTGTGCCAGGATTGTCAGAGGCATCGGGATTCCGGCATCAGTAATATCAGCGCTGGCATCGCAGCTGCCAGGATGCCGAACGCGTCCCATTCAGAGGACTCTGGGAGAACAGTATATTGTCCAGATATTGTAGTTCAGGTTTTCTAGGCAGCGTTGGTAGAGGGGATTAATGTTAGAGCATCCAATGTGCATTCCCCAGCCTGAGGCACAGGAGATGGCAGCACCCATGAGTGTGGAAAGAAGTATTGCATTTAGTGTAACTGGTTTAACTTCTACAAAAACAACTATTTAGCCAAGATTTTTTTTTTTTTATTAAATTGTTATTCTTCTTTTACTAGCTTGTTTTATTAGTCAGTATCTTTACCTCAAAAATTGAGGTAAGGATACTGACTAGTAAAACAAGCTAGTAGCAGAGTAAGCAGGCAAAGTAGGCATGCAGGATGGGTTAGGTCAGAGAGGTCCCTTCTCCAACTAGGATCTAGCAACAGCCATGCAGGATCAGAGGGCAGAAAAGCAATGCCGACTGCAGGGACAGAAGTGAGTGTGGGCAGCGCTGTACTTACACAGGATGAGATACATAATCTTGGCATCCAGACTGGCTCCTCCCGGGCACCGCTGCTCTGTTTGCTTTGGAATTTGATGGCCACAGTGGTGAGGTTATTACAGAGAACCCTCATGCACTGCTCCTTCGTCCTGCACAGGCTGGCGCTGATCTTAGATCATCCTTGCCGCGCTCAGAGGCTGTCACTTCCTTTATGAGGAGTGGACCAGCCCCACCCCTTGGCTTAAGTGACAGACGTGGTCACTGACAGCAGCGTGTCAGGGCCAGAGCAGCTGTATTCCTTGCGGTAGTCTGCATAATGAACCAGCCAGCTCTGAGTAATTACAATAGAATAAAAAAAAATCCGAAAACAACAGGGGGGGGGGAACGTGCCCCCCCTTTAAATCCACCACTGGTGCTGCCTGCTGTTGGATGCACTGGCAGAGGCTGCTGTGCTGAGGCGGCAATGGAGCTGCCTGGAGTTTATAGGGTTGGGCGGTGGCCTGCGGGCCGTGGTCGATAGCCTTCCTATGCACAGTCTGTGACCGTTAGTGGTGCTGCAGTGGGGCTCTGGGAGAGTGGGAGTGTGCACGTGACATCATGTTGTCACGCGGTACTTGCGCACTGCATATCAGGGAGTGTTTTCATCGGACTGATTTTTGGGGCAAAGGGGCCCGTACATGGGCCCCTTGGGACCCACCGGGCCCTAGGCGAGCGCTTAGGTTGCCTTATGGAAAATCTGGCCCTGGAGGGAGGGAATTTAAACTGCAAACGCCAGCTGGGCAGGGGCTAATAAGAATTACATATATTCTCTGTACATCACAGTGTGAATTGGGAATTCAATATAAATAAATGATAATAATTAGAGATGTACGTTTCAGTTTTCCTGAAATATGAACACACCTGAACTTTGGGGTTCCCAGTAGAATCGAGTCTCAGTTCGGAATCATTTTGGGGTTCCGAGTAGATCTGAGTCATGGTTCGCTTCTATAGTCAGTTTGGAACTTGTATTTTAAAACCAAACTCGGGTTTGGATTGCATGTAAACAGGTCCAAATTACATGATTTTAGTTGTTTTATCAATGTTTTATACATTTTTATTGATTAGTTTATAAATTTTTAAGGAATTCAAATCCAAACACTTGAGGGTAGTTTTGCAAAAACCAAAACACATGATGAATTAGAAACAAAACCTAAACCAAAACACAGGGAGCTGCGCACATCTCTAATAATAATATTACTCACAATGCTTATCTTTATTAGCACATCCAACTTCCAACACAGGTGATAATTTGTGCCGTATTGAAGGTCTGATTCAGGAGGATAAACGCATTCAGGTTAGTGACTCAAGGGTGTGACAGTGCAATCGTGTCATCGTGGTCCCATCCCGCTACACAATGCCAAGATTACCGAGGGGTGTACTAGTGTTGGGTTGCTGGGGGGTTCGGGGGTATGTGGCCAGGAGACTTGTCCACTTTTCCGGGCGGCTTGGAGCGTCACCCACTTTTTGGGGCCTCGTGGACATTCCGGGAGAATAGGCACAGAAATAAAATGGCAAATATTTCAATCACCTACAAAGAATATTTTGGAGGTTTAAAAAGAAGGATGAGAGCGTGGTCAGTGACTCCTAGGTCAAAAACATAAGAGTGCAATAACTGTGTATAATACACCTAGTTGTACTAAAAGACACATAAATGCAAGCAGCCGTTTTGATATGCCTTTGATGAAACCTATGAAAGCAAAAAAGAATAAAGGTCACTAATTTTCCATCCAACTTTTAATGAGACTTAATTGCTCAAAAACATTGCTGCTCTGTTTGCTCTCTGCACTAAATTTGCAAATGGCATTGTGGTTTTCCTGCTATGAAAATGAACTTTTTGACCCACAGATTTAATGTACATGTACAGTAGCCCAATGTTCATATGAATCCTGGAGTCAGTGCATTCATCTGAAGTCTGTAATGCTGGTAGCACCCTTTCGGTGTCTTTCAATATCGTTGACTTGCTGGCTCTAGAGTAAAAAGACAAAGAAGGAAGAAAACAAAAACAATATGAACTGTTTCTGTTTAAGTATGTTTTAACTAGGGGAATTACTTAATTAAAAAAACTACAATTATATATGTTCCCTGCTAAGTAGAATGCAGAGTCTAATTAGATAATTCAGCAAGGATACAGGAGAGATACCTGCAGTGGATTTTATTACTATAGTACTTTTCAACTTTCTTCCAGTGATAAAGAAAAACACAAATGTTTATCATATTTTCTTAGATAATGTTGTTTTGTATTTTGTGTTTATATAAACAACTGGGTGTTCTTTTATTAATTTTTGTATATATACTTCACATTAATTTTATATGAGCTATTACATATAAAACAATACTTAGAATTGTATTCTTTCTAAATGAAACTCATAGAATCAATGTTAATAGCTTCCAATACATTTATTTTCAATAAATTAAAACTGTGTTATGGATAGAGATTTGAACAATTTCTCTGCCCTGTCATGCCCAGTATTAGTTATGGAAATCAGCATACTGTTGGCACCAATGAAGATTAGGTAGATAATCAGAGAATATTTGTACCACAGTTTGGGGTGACTTGTTGCACAGTGACAAGCATTGATGCCACACAGCACCACAGGTCGGGGGGCATACCTGGCAAAAGTGCAGAGTTCAGCTGTAGCAGGAGATTGATAATCAGTCACCTCTGAGACATGCTCTGCTGCGCTCTGCCTGAAGGCTGTAGGGTGAGGGGGTAATACCACTTGCTGTATCTATTGCTACTGGGGAGGGAGGATGATGCTAAAATGGTGTATATGGACATGGGGTAATGCAAAAATGGATACCTATGACAGGAAGTGTGGGATAATGCCACTTGGGGATTTATTACCACTGCACTGGGGGTGGAGGTTAGGGGGTAATACTACTGAAGGCTCTGTTATTACTGGAGGGGTGGGGAGTAATGGTACAGTGGGTATCTTTGGAAATAGGCTTTGGTGGATAATACTATAGGGGCATCAAGACTACACTGAGCAGTGTCTGGGATCATTGTATAGGTGGCCCTGCCTCCAGCTTTTAGCAAGAACCACTCAGCTTGGGGCTCAGTAACTAGTGGAAATTAAGAAGATTTTGATACATGGAGAATATAATCTGAAGCATCTGCATAAGGGATAATCCACGTAAAACAATCATATTAGTTGAGGATTTTGGGCAATGACAATTCAGAAGGGTAATTTTATTTTTTTTTCTACTAAAAAACCTTGAATAAAGCAGTTTAGCAGTTATACAAAATACATTCTACTGTACTCTACTGTATGTTATGGCTGTATACTTTTTTATCACACTGACAAATGACCAGCTACTGTGACTATTATCTACAAGTGAAGTAACACGAGAACCTGATAATGACCACTTTAAACCATAGAGAATTGGTACCAGGAGGGAGGGTTAGGTTTGGCACATACCGGAGGGTTAGGGTTAGGCACTAGAAGGGGCAGTTAGTAACCCTAATGGTTAGGGTTAGGCATCAGGAGGAATGGTTAAAGTTACTTACCAAAGGGGAGGGTTAGGATTAAGATTAGGTTTAGAAAAAAAAATGTTGACCATTTGTGTGTCTACCATTTTTGTGTCAACCTGTTTACCCTGTCAACCTTTTGTACATGTCGACCTTCTTTCATGCCGACCTTTACCGTCTCAACATTTTGTCCATGTCGACTTTTTGTCTCTGTCGACCTATTGTCTGTCTAACAGCTGGGGGTATATTTACTAAAGATTGCTTTTGGTCGATTTTGGTCAATGTTTGGTAAATTTTTGGTAAATTTTGTATTTCAGGGTCTAAATCATACATTTACTAACATGATTTTTGACAAAAAAATTTTAAACAACGTCAAAAGTGTTAGTAAATGTGTGCTTTAGGGGTATATTTACTGAAAGTCGATTTTTGGCCTATTTTTCTGGGTCTAAATCACACATTTACTATGATTTTTGACAATTTAAAAAAAGACAAAAATCATCTCTTAGTAAATGTGTGATTTAGACCCTGAAACACAAAATCGATCAAACATCGACCAAAAATTGTCCAAAATCAACTTTTAGTAAATATTTCCCCTCGTGTCTAGCTAGACATTGTCTATCTCACAGGTTCTTAAACTCGGTCCCAAACAGTGCATGTTTTCCATATCTCCTCACAGAATCACAAGTGAAAAAATTAGCTCCACCTGTGGATCTTTTAAAATGTGTCAGTGTGTAATGAGTACACCTGTGCACCTGCTGGGTGACCTGAACTGTGTGGGGACCTGAGGGCCGAGTTTGAGAACCACTGGTCTATCTAATTCCTATCTATTTTTGTACCAGAGCCATTCAAGACCATGGACAGCAAAGACCTGCAAGATACTAGAGGGCTTTGCTGGTTTCTAAATATTTGGTTTCTATATATATATGTAGTCAGCTGGATATAACTTCTGTAAACCAATATCTGGCCACCCTTAACCTATAGGCTATTTTGGATATCTCTCATTCCATTGATATGTGTTACAGTTAAGACTATTACATACTTTTAAAATAAAGGCGCATACACACTGGATGATGTGTCCAGTGAGCGACATTGGCAGCGGCGGGCCCAGCGGGGGTGCCGGCATCACTAAGTGCATACACACTTGCCAATGCCGGCAACGACAAACGCCGGCAGGGGGGAGTGGGCCATGCTGCATTTGGCAGCATGGCAATACTAACGATATCCCCAGAATGAGCTGCATGTTCAGATGACTGGGGATATCGTCAGTGACCTGCGGGAGTACTTATTGTCTCTCGTTTACTGCATACACACTGAACAATATGAAAGATATATCGTTCAACGATATCGTTATCATTCATATTGTTCACAATTATCATCCAATGTGTATGCGGCTTATGTTATTAGGTTGAGTTGGATGGTTGAAAATAGTCAACAAAAGTTTTTGCTGTATGCGGATATTGATTTGCTATTTCTGACAACAAAACTTTTTAGCCAAGACTAACAAAGCTTTTTATCCAAGTCTAAAGTTTTTGAGAGACGTTAGAAAGCTAATAATAAACCAATTCTGAGCATAAGATATAAAGTATACAATGGGTTATGTTGGGTTTATTTACTGCTGTGATACAAAATCAGTTATCGCCACAATTTTCTTCTTCCTGGTGATACTATCTGGAAACAGTAAGCGTTCCAATCATCTCTATCCTGCCAATCCCACATATATCTGTATATGTAAGAAAGTTGTCTTAGCGCCTTACCAATCACCTTGTATCTAAACATGTAGGAACACGTTTACGTATGTGCAGGGGTCTGGAAGTAGAAACTTGAGATTCCATTTCCAGTTTCAACAAAGAAAAAATTATATAATTTATCAATCAGAAAAAAATGCTTTATTTAATAATGTTGCTATCTCCTTCCTGGGATGACCCTAGCAATAATAGAATTGCAGCAATATTTAAGTAGACTTCCCATACTTTGAATAGCTTCTCCAGCAGGGCCTAACTGTTTAGTATATGGGGACAGGGCCACATCTAGGGGGGACTCAGGGAGCATGTGACCCAGGTGCCGGACTTGAGGGGGTGCCGGGAGAGGCTGCTGGGAGGCTAGGTTGCTGCGTTTGAAGCCGCATCCTAGCCTTAAAAGGCACAGAGACACCATCAGCCTAATATGGTGCTGGTCACGAGCCAATCAGTGCTCGCAGACCGGCATCCAATTAGCTGAGGCTGCCAAACCTTTAGCCCCAATTGGTTCACGAGCGGTGCCACATTACAATAATGGCAGTACTGACAGTACCCCAGTGTGTGGAAGCCCCGTCCCCTGCCACCCCGAGCTCACCCATCGCAAGGCCATGGCAGGTAAGAGAAGGGAGATGGGGCCATACTGTGGCTTAATGTAAAAGATGCCTTACTGTGGCATAATGTGTAAGGAGCCTTACTGTGACATAATGTAAAGGGGGCGTTACTGTGGCATAATGTATATGGGGCATTACTGTGGCATAAATGTATAAGGGACATTACTGTGGCATAATGTATAAGGGGCATTACTGTGGCTTAATGTATAAGGGGCATTACTGTGGGCATAATGTGTTGTAAGGGGCATTACTGTGACAGAATGTGTTGTAAGGGGCATTACTGTGGCAGAATGTGCTGTAAGGGGCATTAGTGTGGCATATTGTGTTGTAAGGGACATTACTGTGGTGGAATGTGTCATAAGGGTCATTAATGTGTGGTATAATGTGTTATAAGGGATATTACTGTGTCACATAACCAAACAATCTCTTCATCCTGTATGTTGTATTTTTTTTTTTTTGGGGGGGGGGGGGGCGGCACCAAATGATGGCCTTGCACCGGGTGACACAAATCCTAGTTTCGGCCCTGTTGGGGAGACCCCCTAACATAGGTGAAAATACCCATTGTCACTAAAGAGAGGGCTTAGCTACCTTTAATTAATAGACCCCCTGTATGTTAATTGTTTGTTTCATAACATACATAAAGCCCCTTATATTTCCAGGGTGCCTAAGCTATAAAATCTACCCCATATTCCCTTTCAGTTCCCAAGATAAATCAGTTATACAGTAGATGCCTTTTCCATCCAAGATATACATCACTAATTAGGCACAGATAGTTCCGTCACCTATAAATATCATACAGTGGGTTTATATCGTGTAAAAATAAAAATATTAATAATCAAATGAATAATCGAAACTAGTGTCCATTTTCTTTAATACATTAACTCAAACTTGTTATGTCAAGTCTGTAATCAATTGCATTTATCACAAAATAATTACATTTCTCTTTGTGCAAATGGCTGAGTCTTGCAGCATGCGATTATTCATCTTTCTAGTGCAGGCCATGAAATGCTTTGCAAACTGCATTAACCATTGTTCCCTTCCACCAAGCAATTTGTGGCGTGTAATATGAACAATAAAAATTCCATTTACAGGACAATTTAGCCAATGAGTGTAGCTAGTCCTAAACATAACATAAAATGACAGGGCTTAGTGCAAAAAAATGTGCACTCTGTACAGTCAAGACTTGTTGCCATTTTTCATATACATATTAGAGCTATTTTCCATAATGGAGTACGCAGCCTCTTTTTTGTACTGTTTACATGTCTGCCTTCTTGTTTGGATTTTATTTGGTGATTTGGTATTAATTTTTAATGCAAAAGCACTTAGCATTAGGAGTTTGACATTTTGTCTGACCTTAATCACCAAGAGGATCATGAGAGGTTTATTCAGTGGGAAGCGAACTGTTACTCTCTGACAGAAATGATGGGAAATAAGTAAACAGCCTTTTAAATCCTCACCAGAAATCAATATGGTTTAAAGATGATGGACGTTGGTGTTTTTTGCTGCTTAAGGACTTCAACCTTTTACGGGAAAATATCTTCTCAAAGTGTCAGCATTTTTTTCATGTGCCCATTGAATCACTGCTGCAAATAGAACTCTTCACATCATTATTGTTTTGAGGTTGATGCATATCACCTGCCACAGTAATGTAGGGAACTTTATTCTGCAAAATTTTTTAAATTACTTTGCCCAGTAGTTCGAGTAATCAATGATATGTGCTACAAAATAACTACTTTTTCATCTCAAAATAGCCGCATTGATTTATTTCTTCTTTTGTTACATATGTTTTATTATTGAGCTATTAGTAACATTAGTAAAATAAATGGTATAATCATTAAGGTTAGGATGTGGTGAGCTCAAAAGAAACAAAAATCTGTCCTCTGTAAATACATTACAGTAATAGCATAAAGCAGAAGCAATTTACATATATTCTATTAAATAGAATTTTCACATACAGTAAGCCCCAATAATTAAGGATTTAATCCTAATTACGTAATTGTTGATGGTCAAGTGCAAATTATTCAATGTCAACATCACATTATGCAGAATGCCAACATTAGGGTTAGGCTGTGGGAGCAGAGAGTTAGGGTTAGGCTGCGGGAGGGGAGGGTTAGGGTTAGGCACTAGGACTAGGGGGAGGGTGAGGGCAGGGCCGCAACTAGGGGGGGCTAGAGGTGCACGTGCACCTGGTGCCGGAATGCAGGGGGTGAAAAAAGTATGACTCATGGTGGCTTGGTTGCAGATTCAGATAACGGCCATCCAAAAATGGCCGCTGCCTAGGAGGAGACAGATTCTAGAGGTCCTTACTGGACCTCTAGTGTCTCTCCTCATTGGCGATGGCCATTTTCAGAAGATTCCATGCGTACTAGCCGTCCGCATGGACTCTGCTGAAAACGGCCATCCAAAAATGGCCGCCGCCAAGGAGGAGACAGACACTAGAGGTCCTACTGGACCTCTAGTGCCTGTTAGGCCAGCACAAGTGTCGGGAGAAGATGCTGAAAGCTGCATCTTCTCCCGTGAAACCCCCTGGCAACGAGCATAAACCCCATGGCAACGAGCGTGAAATCCCCTGGCAACGAGCATAGAACCCCTGACAACGAGCAGGTAATTTTAAAGTAATTAGAAGCCTTACTGTGGGGCATAAAATGGTGTCGGGCAAATATGTAAGTGGCACTTTGGTAATAGGCATTACCGTGTGTGGCATAATGTGTAATGGGCATTCTGGTGTGTGGAATAATGTAAGTCACTATACCAGTGATGTCTGACTAGTGCACTGCCTTATGGAGGAGCAAGGACAAAATCCAGGTGCGGGAAGGGAGGGGGCACAAAATTGCTGCTTTGCACTGGGTGACAGATATCCTAGTTTCGGCCCTGGTGAGGGATAGGGGTTAGGATGAGAGTTAACGTGCCCACACACATAGCGATCTGCACACAATCCACGATGTGTGCAATTTCCCCTGAACTCTCCCCAGGCAGCTCCCCGGCAGTCCTACTCACGATTTGGAGTAAAAAATGTCCACTCTGACTTAAGATCTATCGTGCATCCAGTGCATTGTGTCCCAGATTGGCAAATCTGTCCTACAGTGCAGCAGATCTGAAGATGCGATGTACGACGAGCGGGGACGTGCATTGGCATCGTGATCGTGAGTGGACACTCATGATTTGGCCATATTTTACACGATTTGTCATCAAGATTCACCGAAATCATCCAAATCGGTAAAAATATCGCTATGTGTGTGGGCAGATTTAGGGCCGTTACTCACCTCTGGAGATCCGATACCAGGAAAGTAAGTACTGCAGCGGTGAACATGGTTTTGTTGATATTATAATCATATCGACAATTGATATGTGTCAACACGATGAATGTCCACAGAGTAAATGTCAACAAACTGAACATGTCAACATACTTCATGTCAACATTACCACCATGTCGACATTCTCAAGTTGACGTGATTAATGTCGACATGACGAATGTTGACAAAATATAATGAACCCATGTAAATGCTGTAGATGGCAGAGAATAAGATCAGGAATAGTTGACTTTCACAATACATGAGCTCCTCTATTGCTTACCTGAGGATAGAAGGGAGCACAGTGCACTATAACTTCTCCCACTTCCCCGCAAAGTCTGTGGCTTCCTGCAGTAAAGGTAAGTGAGCAAAGTGTGAAGGCATATGGGGGAGGTGTGAGAGAGTATGTGGTAGTGTCTGATGGGCATGTGTTTTGGGCAGCACAGATGGTGTAATGGTAGCATTACTACCTCACAGCACTGAGGTCGTTGGTTCAATACCCACTACGGCCCTAACTGTGTGGAGTTTGTATATTCTCCCTGTGCTTGCGTGGGTTTCCTCCGGGTACTCCGGTTTCCTCCCACACCCCAAAAATATACTGGTAGGTTAATTGGCTCCTAACAAAAATTACCCCTAGTGTGTGTATGTGTGCACATGTGATAGGGAATATAGGGCCTGATTCAGACCCACTCGCGAGCGGCTGTCCGCTCGCAAGTGGGTCGATGTTCTGGACTGAGCATGCGCACGACGGAGGGAGCTCCGTCGTGCGCATGCGCCAGACGCGACGAGCGAAGGAAAGTCCTTCGCTCGTTGTGTCTGATCAAAGGGGGCGTGCTGTCAATGTTGATTGACAGCACGCCCCCTTTGGTAGGCGTGCCGGGGGCGTGCCTCCCTGACGGGGGCGTTCCCACGGGAACGCCTCCAGTCAAAAGCCGGCCCACTGACATCACTAGTGATGTCAGTGGGAGTGATTTTGGCTCTGATAGAGCCAAAATCACTCCGGAGCTTGCGGTTGAAAACCTCAACCGCAGGCTCCGGCTCGCAATTTCGATGGTCGCGATGGTCTCGACCATCGCGGCCATCAAAATGCACGCTCGTATAGCCTGTGGGTGGTGACCCACAGCTATACGAGCGTCCAGAAGGACGCTCCATTTTCATGGAGGCCGGCCCTCATTCAGAGCGTGCGCTCTGCTCAGAGCGTACCGCTCTGAATGAGGGCCATAGATTGTAAGCTCCACTGGGGCAGGGACTGATGTGAATGGCCGAATATTCTCTGTAAAAGCGCTGCGGAATATGTGTGCGCTATATAAATAACTGGTAATAATAATAATAATAATAATGTCTGACAGGCATGTGAGGGTGGTCTGATGGCCATGTAGGTGGAGGTTTGATACTCATGCGAGAAGGTCTGTTGAATATGTAAGGGTCATAATGACAGTACTCATGTGCATGATAGGAGGTTTAAGAGGCAGGTGGTGAGGTTCAATCGGCATGTAGGTAGGTCAGAGGGGCATAAGGAGAGGGCTAATAAACATGTAAGTGACATGTGAAGAGTACTGATGTGAGCATATTGTGAGTTCTATTGGGCATGTTGGGAGCTTTTGTGAGCCTGATGGTCATTTAAAGTGTATGTTATGGGGTCTGATAGTACTGTGGTGAGATGTGATGGTCATGTGGGGAGATCTGATGGACATGTAAGGGGTATCTGGGCAGGTGTAATGGGCATATAAGGGGCATGTGGTGATGCAGGATGGCCTGGGGGTCTAATAGACATATAGTGAGGTTTCATGGGCAATGTAAGGAGCATGTAGGGGATTTTGGAGCCATGGGGAAAGATATGATTGGCATATGGGGAGTCCTGATGAACGTGTGAAAAGGTCTGGGGGGCATGTGAATAGGTCTGAAAGGCATGTTGATAGAACTCATGGGCATATTGGGAGATTTGATGGGCATGAAAAGAGCATGTGGGGAGGACTGGGAGGTATGTAGGAAGTCTGGTGGGCATATTAGTGGTATGAGGGGAAGTGTCATGGCACATGAAGAGGTCTGTAGACCATGCAAAAAGGTATGTGGGGCATGGCTTTTTGCAGGTATATACTGTATATATATATATATATATATATATATATATATGTTATGACTCGTTGTGCTTTATTTATGAAGATTTTCACTGTGGGTTGCAGGTGAAAATTTAAAGTGGCACCCACAGTCGGTGTATAGCCACATGTGCTTTACACTGACTGTGTTTGCCATTTTACATTTTCACCTGCAACTCATTGGGAAGCAGCAGCTTACAAAAGCCATAAATAAAGCCCTTTGTTTCTGACTAGTTGTCCACTAGAGTCATAAGAACTACTTTATATGGGCCCCCTAAAGTCCTACACCATAGAAGCCATATCTTGCACTGGTCACAACTATGCAGAAAAAAGAAAATGCAGGTGGACACTCTAAGCACTAAAAATACATATAATCAAAACAATGATAATAAACTCTACAATTAACATGGACTGCGTAATCTAATTTTAAATATAATGATAGGCGCTACCATGCTGAGACTTGTTGTATAATGCAGAAAAAAGAAAACGCAGGTGAATTCCCTAAGCACTAAGAAAACTGATAACTGATCACAACTAATTAGCTTGAAACAGCATTATGAAAGTATAAGATTCTAAATATTTGGTTGAATCAGTGTTATAAACCAACATTTCTGAATGCAGAGTTGGTCTACAGGAACATATAAGGAACAATTTGCATGTCTCTATAAAAAAATACTTAGATAAAGGTTTAATCCAATTTATAGCAGATATGTAAATTGCTGTTTTATTCAATAACTGTAATGTATTTACATTGAAGGGGTTTTGGTTTCCTTTGAGCCCACCTCATCGTAATCTGAATGATTCTGCCATTTATTTGTCTAATAGCTCAATAGTCCTCTTTTTTTGTTCTTTTAAGCAATGCTGTTTTATTGCAGAAATATGTAAATAACTTATACAATAAAATTAAATTGTACACAATTTTATTTTAAAATTTATGAATTTTCATAGCTTGAAGTCTATGCTGTAGCTAACACCTACATCAGGATTGAGGGATCTTTGTTGCTCTTCAGTCATATGTAATACAGATAGATGTATTGTTAAATCTAAAACAGATTCTTCCACAAATGTATCTTTGTATTTATAGCATGTAGAGTTATACAGTACAAATAAATTCATATAAAAAATACATATGCTATATTATACTTATTGATTTGTAAAACCAGTTTATATGGGATGGGTACAGGATGCTGGAGTTCGGGATCTCGGTAGTCAGAATCCCGATGCCGGCATCCCAACCAGGTTACAATCTTGATGGCTCTAGGTAAGTAACCCTAACCTAACCCTACCTCTAACCCTAACCTACCCTCCCCATGCCTAATCCTTACCTCCCCTTAGTGCCTAAACCTAACCTCCCCCTCCTGCACCCTTAACCTACCCCTCCCACCTAGTGCCTAACCCTAACCCTCCACCTAATGCCTAACACTAACCCCTAACACCCCCAAAACCCTGCTACTTACCTTTAGGATCCCGGCGATCGGGATGCCGGCATTGGTATTCTGATAAGTGTTGGGATTCCAGAATTGGCATTCTGAATGCTGGAATCCTCGCTGTTGGGATTCTGAACATAATCCGTTTATAGGGTCAACCAGACTTTCGTGACCAATCAGATTGTGTTTGGGGAAATAACAACATTAAATTTTATATTTTACTTCTGTTATTATTGAATGTTTTTGTAACTATATCCACCTATATATAGTACATAGTGTAGGGAATTCTGTTACATAAAATTAATGATGCCTAAATTATAATAAACTTTCATGGTTTATGGTTATTGAAATAAGGAAATCTCTTTGTTATTTCATTCCATTTGTAGGACTATCAGTTTTGTTAAAGGAAGTCTTACTGAGCATGTCCAAACTTTAATTGGCTGAACAATCTTGATAAATGTACCAGAAAAACAATTTCTTATCGCCACAATTTTACGACGATAGGAAATTACACTTTAAAACAAAACTTGCGTCTAATGATAGATCAGCCCATAAATCTTTTAATGATCAACTGTATTATGATTAGAGATTATATGTAGAGAAAGCAACTCCTTTACTTGGTGCTATTTTAAACAAATACAGTACCCTTATTTTTCCTATGTCTATAATGCTAATTATGTTAAAATGTATAATATGTTACATTTTTGTGTGTATTGTTTTGTACACTTGTTTAGAATTGGTAAAACTTTATAAAGTATTCTATATGTTTTGTCCAAAATGTAAAATGATAGTGTATGTTGTCAATAAAGAGAACATTTTTGTGTCCTCCATTCAATATAGAGAGCATTCTTGTGTCCACCACTAAATGCAGAGAACACCCCAGTGATTCACATTCAATACAAGGATGCTAATAACTGTAATGAAATAAAGAGTGCATCATTGTGACCTATGTAAAATATAAAGAGAGCATTCTTATGACCACCATTATACAGGGGGCATTCTTGCATTCACCATAAAATAGTAGACCTCCATACAATACAGAGAACATCCCAGTGACCACCATACAATACAGAGAGTGTCCTAGGTGAATGCAATGCAATACATAGATCACACATACAAAATCATCTCCATCATTAAATAACCTATCCAAACAATGATTTATCCTTCATCATAACAACCCTGTTATGATGTCAACATAACTAGCCCCCTTATTTTTGGCATTAACTTTTCCTAAAAATGTGCTTTCTACCTCCACTCAGCTGCAGCTTATCAATCTTCTTCTTGTATTGAGGAAGATGCACAATATCATTGAAGAGGAAATGGCCTCAAGAGAGGATGCATGGAATGGATTCACCACTTTTTCCAAGTGGCCGCAAACTGCTCAACCACTCTGTTCCCTGCCTCTGGGACAAATATAAAGAATAAGAAAGCTTTTTTTTTTAAACAGACTTTTACTTAAAAAATAAATAAATCAGGTATTTTTTTTAGTTGGCAGCAAGAGGTCTCCAGCCTAACACTATGCAATTGAAATTTTGCTTTGAATTATCTATCAAATTAGAAAAAAGGTAAAAATTTATATAAAAAAACTAATAAGTTAAAGAAAATTACATTCTAAAGAAAATATGCTAATTCTGGAGACCTGAACAAAGAACAAAACACTGACAATTTGTAAGCAATATATAAAAGTAAGTTGTACAATTGTGCAGTAACCTATCAGCAATTAGCTCTTCTTATAGATTTGTGCATGTTTCATATATATATATATATATATGTATATATATATATATATATATATATGTATATATATATAAATATATATATATATATATAGATAGATAGATAGATAGATAATAACAACTTCACCCGGGGCCTCTCCTAAATCTTCATGTATAACTACGACCAGTTACACTCTTGATAAAAGTGCTGAGACTCTGAAACGTTGACAAATTCATTGCTGGTCCTAGCGTGTTCATTTTTATACAACCGAGAGTGCTGTCCACTGGTCGTAGTTATATATATATATATATATATATATATATAATTCTGCATGTTAATGCAGATTTGCACTCTTTTTTTTAGTATGTAACCCCATATGGGTCTTTAAATTGCTAAATCTGTTCATGAAAGGCAACAAAGATCCCTCAATCCTGATGTAGGTGTTAGCTACAGCATAGACTTCAAGCTATGAAAATTCATAAATTTTAAAATAAAATTGTGTACAATTTAATTTTATTGTATAAGTTATTTACATATTTCTGCAATAAAACAGCATTGCTTAAAAGAACAAAAAAAGAGGACTATTGAGCTATTAGACAAATAAATGGCAGAATCATTCAGATTATGATGAGGTGTGCTCAAAGGAAACCAAAACCCCTTCAATGTAAATACATTACAGTTATTGAATAAAACAGCAATTTACATATCTGCTATAAATTGGATTAAACCTTTATCTAAGTATTTTTTTATAGAGACATGCAAATTGTTCCTTATATGTTCCTGTAGACCAACTCTGCATTCAGAAATGTTGGTTTATAACACTGATTCAACCAAATATTTAGAATCTTATACTTTCATAATGCTGTTTCAAGCTAATTAGTTGTGATCAATTTAATTTTTGTAAACATTTGATAACATCACAGTTCCCATAGTGGACATCGGAACACCATTGTTCTACAGATTCTTTTGTAATGCAGGAGACATCTGTGGTGATTTGTGTGTTAAACCTCAATAAATGGGGCTGATAATAAAAGTCATGAAAATCATGTGAAAAAGGCACATTGTTTTCATGAAAAAAAATCCTTCATTAATAGTCCTCTTAAAGGTGTCAATGCAATAAATATTATCCATAATTTTTAAGGACATCAAAATTAATTAATGTACAGTAGTAGAAAAAAAAATCAGAACTAATATATAAACCCTTGTAAACACTTGGAATAATCTCCATATTAGGAATTTTATCATGGTCCCATCCAATAATGTCATATACTCTCAATAATCCTGATTCCAACTACTAAAACATGTGCAGGTAACTAGTATCGTTGTTTTGTGCACACCTGGAAAAAAGTTGGGAAGAGAAAATGTGGCCTCTTGTATCAGAGGGAAACAGCAACTCTACCGGAAGCAACTCCCACGTCTCTGCTGCAATCCTAATAAGTTGAGCAGGATCATGCCAGCATTGTCCTTGCCTTCTCTGAAAGCACCAGTGCATAGTGTACAGCACTTACAGGAAGATTTCTAGATTAGAATCCTATCCAATGATGTCATGCATAGCTCTCATGCAGTCAGAATCACCATCAAGTCTTGGCTATCCACAAAATGAGCCCTTCTCATTTTGCCCATGACCCTCTTGCTCTGACATATACTATATCACACAATACAATGCCATATCTAGCAAACAATGACTGTATATCCACTCTTACACAACAACCATTATTGCTGTGCAGGTTGACTTTTCCTGCAGAACAAAAGCAGTGGTAGTGTAGAATTGATCATATAGGCAAAGAAAATAAAGACAGGTATTTTTGATAGAATTAACTGTTTTTGCACAGGAAATAATTTATTACTGCTCGCTAATATTTGCCATAGCTCAGATAAGCTGTCTTCCATTACACTCATTGACATTGGTTAAGTGCACAAAGTTTCAGAGCTAGTCAAATTTAATTGTCATTTATATATTTAGAGGTAAGTCACATAAGGATCAATAGAAACAGTAGAGGTAGAGTGGAACTCCTTATAGAGTATAACACAATATAGTATATATCACAGATAATGATGTGAACAGTTGAAAACCAGAAATAAAAAATAAATAATAAAGTGCGTATCTTTTGTGAGTATGTCTTCAGTCTCCAGACCAACCATAACATTCAGCATATAAAGGATAAAAACAAATACAACATAGTGTGCACTGGTAGATATAGTAGCACTGTAAAAAAAACTCATAACCTCTCATAATCATTATAAGGATTATTTTTCCATAGAACTAACACAGTTTAGAAAGGTTTTTGAGGTTAAAATATTTACTAAACAGTGATTTATCCATAAAAGGGTAAGTAGCACCAGTACAAGAAAACTTATATAAAAAGAGCTTATCTGTCCATGGGATGTTCACAGGTACATCTTCTTTTGGAGAATGGTTTACACAAAGATGGCAGCCGCCTTGTATAAATGATCAGAAATTCAGACCCAAACATCTCTAATATACATATATATATATATATATATATATATACACACTAGGGATGAGCGGGTTCGGATTTCTGAAATCCGAACCCCCCCCGAGTCCCCCTGATCCGAGTTGTATCCGAGTCAGGCTCGACTTTTCCCGCCGGACTCGGATCTGAAATCGAGGCAACACATCATCATCCCGCTTTCCGGATCTCGCGGGTTTTGGATTCTATAAAAGGTCCCCGCGTCGGCGGCATTTCTCACTCCGGAAGTGGACAGTGAAGAGGGAGGGTGGGAGCTAGGGCTGGCTGGGCTGTGTTGTGCTGCTGTTGTCCTTAGGGGCTGGCTGGGCTGTGTTGTGCTGCTGTCATAGGGGCTGGCTGGGCTGTGTTGTGCAGTCAGTTGTCCATAGGGGCTGTGTCCACTCCAAAGTCTACAGGGGCTGGCTTTACTGTGTTGTGCAGTGTCCCATAAAGGCTGTAGTCCTAGAGGGGTGCTGTAGTGTTGTCCAGGGGGTGATCTGTGCATCAAGGGTGCTCCCCCAAAGTGCACTGCAACAAAAAAAAACATTTTCTTCTGTTTGTGAATTGTGTGCACTGTGGCCGCACATGCATCAACAAAGTAGCGCCAAGCGTGCGCCTGTGTCATAAATCCAGGGCCGGCTGGCTTGTCCATTAAAGGATGCTTTAACCCCCAAAGTGCACTCCAAACAAAATAAAAAAAATTATTTTCTGTGTTTGTGAAATGTGTGCACTGTGGCTGCATGTGCATCAACAAAGGAGCAGCGCCAAGCATGCACCTGTGTCCCATAAGTAAAGGGCCGGCTGGCTTGTCCATTAAAGGGTGCTGTAACCCCCAATGTGCACTCCAAAAAAAATATTTTTTTCTTTTGTGTTTGTGAATTGTGTGCGCAGTAGCCGCACGTGCATCAACAAAGTAGCGCCAAGTGTGCACCTATGTCATAAGTAAAGGGCCGACAGGCTTGACCATTAAAGGGTGGTGTAACCCCAAAAGTGCACTCCAAATAAAAGAAAAAAATATTTTCTGTGTTTGTTATATTGTGTGCACTGTGGCTGCACGTGCATGAACAAAGGAGCAGCGCCAAGCGTGCGCCTGTGTCCCATAAGTAAAGGGCCGGCTGGCTTGTCCGTTAAAGGGTGCTGTAACCCCAAAAGTGCACTCCAAACAAAATAAAAAATAATTTTCTGTGTTTGTGAATTGTATGCACTGTGGCCGCACATGTATCAACAAAGTAGCGCCAAGCGTGTGCCTGTGTCATAAGTAAAGGGCCAGCTGGCTCATCTATTAAAGGGTGGTGTTACCCCAAAGAGCACTCCAAACAAAATAAAAAAGTATTTTCTGTGTTTGTGAATTGTGTGCACTGTGGCTGCACGTGCAACAACAAAGGAGCAGCGCCAAGCATACGCCTGGGTGCCATAAGTAAAGGGCTGGCTGGCTCATCTCTTAAAGGGTGGTGTATGCCCCCAAAGTGCACTCCAACAAAAATAAAAAATTATTTTCTGTGTTTGTGAATTGTGTGCTCTGTGGCTGCACGTGCATCAACAAAGGAGCAGCGCCAAGCGTGCCCCTGTGTCCCATAAGTAAATGGCCGGCTGGCTCATCTCTTAAAGTGTGGTGTAAGCCCCCAAAGTGCACTGCAACAAAAATAAAAATATTATTTTCTGTGTTTGTGAATTGTGTGCGCTGTAGCCGCACGTCCATCAACAAAGGAGCAGAGCCAAGCGTGCACCTGTATCATAAGTAAAGGGCTGGTTTGCTTGTCCGTTAAAGGGTGCTGTAACCCCCAAAGTGCACTCCAAAAAATATTTTTTTTTTCAGTGTTTGTGAATTGTGTGCACTGTACGTGCATCCTCAAAGCAGCAGTGCCAAGCGTGCATCTGTCTGTTAAAGGGTGGTGTAACCCCCAAAGTGCACTCCAACAATAATAAAAATGTTTTCTTCTGTGTTTATGAATTGTCTGCACTGTACGTGCATACTCAAAGCAGCAGCGCCAAGCGTGCATCTGTCTGTTAAAAGGTGGTGTATCCCCCAAAGTGCACTGCAACAAAAATAAAAATGTTTTCTTCTGTGTTTATGAATTGTCTGCACTGTACGTGCATACTCAAAGCAGCAGCGCCAAGCGTGCATCTGTCTGTTAAAGGGTGGTGTAACCCCCAAAGTGCACTCCAACAAAAATAAAAATGTTTTCTTCTGTGTTTATGAATTGTCTGCACTGTACGTGCATACTCAAAGCAGCAGCGCCAAGCGTGCATCTGTCTGTTAAAAGGTGGTGTATCCCCCAAAGTGCACTGCAACAAAAAAAACCATTTTCTTCTGTTTGTGAATTGTGTGCACTGTGGCCGCACATGCATCAACAAAGTAGCACCTAGCGTGCGCCTGTGTCATAAGTAAATGGCCGACTGGCTCATCTATTAAAGGGTGGTGTTACCCCCAAAGTGCACTCCAAACAAAATAAAAAATAATTTTCTGTATTTGTGAATTGTGTGCACGGTGGGCTTCTGTGCAACAACAAAGGAGCAGCGCCAAGCGTGCGCCTGGGTCCCAAAAGTAAAGGGCCGGCTGGCTCATCTCTTAAAGGGTGGTGTAAGCCCCCAAAGTGCACTCCAACAAAAATAAAAAATTATTTTCTGTGTTTGTGAATTGTGTGCACTGTGGCTTCACTTGCATCAACAAAGGAGCAGCGCCAAGCGTGCCCCTGTGTCCCATAAGTAAAGGGGCGGCTGGCTCATCTCTTAAAAGGTGGTGTAAGCCCCCAAAGTGCACTGCAACAAAAATAAAAATATTATTTTCTGTGTTTGTGAATTGTGTGCGCTGTAGCCGCATGTCCATCAACAAAGGAGCAGCGCCTACCATGCGCCTGTGTCATATGTAAAGGGCTGGTTGGCTTGTCCGTTAAAGGGTGCTGTACCCCCAAAGTGCACTCCAATAAATATATTTTTTTTCTGTGTTTGTGAATTGTGTGCACTGTACGTGCATCCTCAAAGCAGCATCGCCAAGCAGGTGTCTGTCTGTTAAAGGGTGGTGTAACCCCCAAAGAGCACTCCAACAAAAAAAAAAAAGTTTTCTTCTGTGTTTGTGAATTGCCTGAATTGTCTGCACTGTACGTTCATCCTCAAAACAGCAGCGCCAAGCGTGCATCTGTCTGCTAAGGGTGGTGTAACCCCCAAAGTGCACTGCAACAAAAAAAAACATTTTCTTCTGTTTGTGAAATGTGTGCACTGTACGTGCATCCTCAAAGCAGCAGCGCCAAGCATGCGTCTGTCTGTTAAGGGTGGTGTAACCCCCAAAGTGCACTCCAACAAAAAAAAACCATTTTCTTCTGTGTTTGTGAATTGTCTGCACTGTACGTGCATCCTCAAAGCAGAAGTGGCAAGTGTGCGTCTGTCTGTTAAAGGGTGGTGTAACCCCCAAAGTGCACTCCAACAAAAATAAAACATTTCTTCTGTGTTTGTGAATTGTCTGCACTGTACGTGCACCCTCAAAGCAGCAGCGCCAAGCGTGCGTCTGTCTGTTAAAGGGTGGTGTAACCCTCAAAGTGCGCTCAACAAAAAATAAAAAATTCTTCTTTTTTTCTGTCTTTGTGAATTGTGGCCCTTATTCAGAGCCGGACGCTCTGACAGAGCGCTCGCTCTGAATCAGGGCCGTCCTAAAAAATTCTTCTATTTTCTGTATTTGTGAATTGTGTGCACTGTAGATGCATGTGCATCAACAAAGGAGCAGCGCCAAGCATGCTCCTGTGTCCCATAAGTAAAGAGCTGGCTGGCTCATTTCTTAAAGGGTGGTGTAACCCACGAAGTGCACTAGTCTCCAACAAAAATAAAAAAATATTTTCTGTGTTTGTGTGCGCCTTAGCCACACGTATATATTAATATAACATAAATGGAGGACCAAACATTCTCCGATAAAAATAAAATAGGGAAAGATCAAGAACGACTTCCTCCTAGTGCTGAAGCTGCTGCCACTAGTGACATAGACGATAACATGCCATCAATGTCGTCTGCCAAGGCCGATGCCCAATGTCATAGTAGAGGGCATATACAATCCCAAATGACAAAGTTCAGGAAAATGACCTTAAAAAAACATTTAAATCATCTGAGGAGAAACGCAAACTTGCCAATATGCCATTTACGACACGGAGTGGCAAGGTACGGCTAAGGTCTTTCCCTATGTATATGACTAGTGGTTCAGCTTCAGATGACGATGGAAGCCCTCAACCTGCTAAAAAAATCAAACGAGTTAAGCTGGCAAAAGCACAGCGAAGAACTGTGCATTCTAAGACAACAACTGTCTTGCCATATGTACCATATGTAAAGGTGAAGTAAGTAGTGGTAGGGACGTTAACCACCTAGGAACATCCTCCCTTATACGTCACCTGCAGCGCGTTCATAAAAAGTTACTGTCAAGTTCAGAAACTTTGGCTAAGACTGTAAGCAGTCCAGGGACACCTAAATCCCTTTGTCCTGTTGTATCCAAGCGCCTGCAAACCACAACGTCAACTCCCTCCTCGTCAATTTCCTCCTTAGTCAGGATCGGAAGTAGTCCTGCAGGCCATGTCACTGGCATGACTGACTCTCCTATCCGGGATTCCTCCAGAGGATCCTGCATTGCTACGGGATCCTGCATTGCTACGGGTCTACTGCTGCCGCTGCTGCTGTTTCTGCTGGGAGTCGTTCATCAGCCCATAGGGAAAGTAGGAACACCACTACTTTTACTAAACAATTGACCCTCCTTACAGTCCCAACAGTCCTTAGCGAGGAGGATGAAGTACGACAGCAGTCATCCTGAAGCAAAACATATAACTGAGGTCTTGACTGCTATGTTGGTGTTAGACGTGCGTCCGGTATCCGCCATTAGTGCAGTGGGATTTAGACAATTGATGGAGGTAGTGTGTCCCCGGTTCCAAATCCTGTCTAGATTCCACTTCACTAGGCAGGCGATACCGAGACTGTACAGAAACGTCAGAAAAAGTGTCCTCAGTGTCCTGAAAAATGCGGTTGTACCCAATGTCCACTTAACCATGGACATGTGGACAATTGGAACAGGGCAGACTAAGGACTATATGACTGTGAAAGCCCACTGGGTAGATGTATCACCTTATGCAGCAACAACAGCAGCGTCACCAGTAGCAGCATCTCAGAAACGCCAGCTCATTCCAAGGCAGGCTACGCTGTGTATCACCGGTTTCAGTAAGAGACACACCACCGACAACTTCTTAGAGAAACTGAGGGAAATCATCGCCCAGTGGCTTACCCCACTTAGACTCTCCTGGGGATTTGTGTTATCTGACAACGCCAACAATATTTACATCTGTGCAAATTCCAGCACATCCCATGTTTTGCTCACACAATAAATTTGGTGGTGCAGAATTTTCTGAAAAGCGACAGGGGCGTGCAGGAGACGCTTTGGGTGGCCCGAAAAATTTCTGGCCACTTTCGCCATTCATCGACTGCGTGCCAAAGACTGGAGCACCAGCAAACACTCTTGAACCTGCCCCGCCATCACCTGAAGCAAGAGGTCGTGACGTGGTGGAACTCAACCCTCTATATGCTTCAGAGGATGGAGGAGCAGCAAAAGGCCATTCAAGCCTATACATCCACCTATGACATAGGCAAAGAAGGGGGTATGCACCTGACTCAAGCACAGTGGAGAATGATTTCCGTGTTGTGCAAGGTTCTCCCGCCCTTCGAACTTGCCACACGTGAAGTCAGTTCAGACACTGCCAGCTTGAGTCAGGTCATTCCCCTCATCAGGCTTTTGCAGAAGCAGCTGGAGAAAGTGAAGGAGGAGCTAAGACGGAGCGATTCCACTCGGCATGTGGGACTTGTGGATGAAGCCCTTCATTCGCTTTGCCAGGATTCCAGGGTGGTCAATCTGTTGAAATCAGACCACTACATTTTGGCCACCATGCTCGATCCTAGGCTTAAAGCCTATGTGGTGTCTCTCTTTCCGGCCGACACAAGCCTGCAG
The DNA here is from genome assembly GCA_031769625.1 of Taudactylus pleione. Classification (NCBI taxonomy): domain Eukaryota; kingdom Metazoa; phylum Chordata; class Amphibia; order Anura; family Myobatrachidae; genus Taudactylus; species Taudactylus pleione. Next base: position 826,559 of record JAUIMM010000863.1, on the reverse strand, counting down.
AGGTGCAAACACTGTCAGCTGAAGCGGAACGTGACACGTCAACAGCTCCCATAACTGGGGCTGCCAGGAAAAAAACGTAGGTATCCTAAGCAACCTGCTGGTGGTGATGTAGGGTAGGCAGGACCAAGTTTGGACATCTGGTCCAGACTGAAGGACCTGGCAACAATTTCTGACATGTCTACTGTCACTGCATATGATACTGTCACCATTGACAGAATGGTGGAGGATTACATCGGTGACAGCATCCAAGTAGGCATGTCAGACAGTCCGTACCTGTACTGGCAGGAAAAAGAGGCAATTTGGAGGCCCAAGTACAAACTGGCTCTATTTTACCTGAGTTGCCCCCCTCCAGTGTGTACTCCGAAAGAGTGTTTAGTAAGCAGGGAACCTTGTCAGCAAAAGGCGTAGGAGGTTACTTCCACAAAATGTGGAGAAGATGATGTTCATAAAAATGAATTATCAACTCTTCCAGGGAGACCAGCCACCAGAATGTACAGAGGGCCCTGTGGTGGTAGATTCCAGCAGGGACGAATTAATACTCTGTGAGGATGAGGATGTACACAATACTGAAGAGGGTGAGGAATCGGTGGATGAGTAGGATGAGGATGACATCTTGCCTCCGTAGAGCCAGTTTGTGCTGGGACAGATTAATTGCCAGCTTGTTTTGTGGGGGCCCAAACAAACCAATCAGTTCAGCCACAGTCATGTGGCAGACCCTGGCGCTGAAATTATTGGTTGTTAAAGTGTGCATGTCCTGTTTATACAACATAAGGGTGGGTGGGAGGGCCCAAGGACAATTCCATCTTGCACCTCTTTTTTTTCTTTGCATTATGTACTGTATGGGGCCTAGGTTTTCAAACTGCCATCCTGTCTGCCACTGCAGTGTCACTCCTAGATGGGCCACGTGTTTGGGCCACCCGCTCGTGTCGCTTAGCATAGTCATCCAGCTACCTCGGTGCAACCTTTTGGACATAAAAACACTATTGTGAGGTGTGAGGTGTTCAGAATAGACTGGAAATGAGTGGAAATTAAGGTTATTGAGGTTAATAATAGCATAGTAGCAGAAAAACCCACAAATTCTGTGATTTTAGCTGTTTTATGCTTTTTTTAAAAAAAATACAGATCCAAAACACAAAACCCAGAACCCAAAACACGGAAGGGTGGTTTTGGCAAAACCAATCCAGATCCAAAACACGAAGAAAGATCCAGATCCAAAACCAAAACACAAAACACGAAAAGTGGCTGGTGCACACCCCTAATATACACATGTCCTGACTCACTGACTCAACAAACCCCTGGACCTAGAAACTGAAAATCAGGGAGTTTATGCCTTCATGACGTAGGCAGCCACTAAGCTGAGATTTTTTGAAATTCAACTCCTAAGGGGGTGAAAAAGGCTAAAATAATTGATCCACCGTATGCAATGTCCTGACTGACCAACTCATCCAGGCCCTGCCCAAATCCCTTGACCTAGAAACATGAAATTTGGGGTGTATATTCCTTCTGTGATGTAAGCACCCACTAAGCAGGGATTTTTTTAAATTCTATTCCTTGAGGGGGTGAAAACTAAAGTGGTAAAATGTTTCCTCCTGACAGAGGTGATTGGCGGCTTCATAGGTGGGGCTGCAGCTCAGTCCAATATTAAAATAAGGGAGCCACACCAACTGCCAGTGATGTTTGGCACCATTTGGGGTGGCAGTTGGAATTGCTCCCCTATTTGAAAATTGAACCGCCCCGCAGCCCCACCTCTGGAGGTGCCACACTCCTTTACAACAGAGACATAAAATAAACTAAGCATATAATTTAGGTCAAGATGGTATGAAAGAAATTAAACTATCTGAGGTCTATCAGGGTTAAACTGGGTACATTAGCTAGTATACATATATACTGTATACAGTCAGGTCCATAAATATTGGGACATTGACAGAATTTTCATATTTTGGCCTCTATTCGCCACCACAATGGCTTTGAAATGAAACAAACAAGATGTGCTTTAACTGCAGACTTTCAGATTTAATTTGAGGGTAATTACATTAAAATCAGGTGAACGGTGTAGGAATTACGGTTTCAATATGTGCCTCCCACTTTTTGAGGGGCCAAATGTAATCGGACAAACTAAAAAATCCTAAATCTAACTTTCACTTTTTAATACTTTGTTGCAAATCCTTTGCAGGCAATTACAGCCTGAAGTCTGGAATGCATAGACATCACCAGACGCTGGGTTTCATCCCTGGTGATGCTCTGCCAGGCCTCTACTGCAAATGTCTTCAGTTCCTGCTTGTTCTTGGGGCATTTTCCCTTCAGTTTTGTCTTCGTCAAGTGAAATGCATGCTCAGTCGGATTTAGGTCAGGGGATTGACTTGGCCATTACATAACATTCCACTTTTTAGCCTTAAAACACTCTTTAGTTGTTTTTGCAGTATGCTTCAGGTCATTGTCCATCTGCACTGTGAAGCGCCGTCCAATGAGTTCTGAAGCATTTGACTGAATATGAGCATATAATATTGCCCAAAACACTTCAGAATTCATTCTGCTGCTTTTGTCAGCAGTCACATCATCAATAAATACAAGGGAACCAGTTCCATTGGCAGCCATACATGCCCACGCCATGATACTACCACCACCATGCTTCACTGATGAGGTGGTATGTTTTGGATCATGAGCAGTTCCTTTCCTTCTCCATACTCTTCTCTTCCCATCACTCTGGTACAAGTTGATCTTTGTCTCATCTGTCCATAGGATGTTGTTCCAGAATTGTATTGGCTTTTTTAGATGTTGTTTGGCAAACTCTAATCTGGTCTTTCTGTTTTTCACCAATGGTTTACATCTTGTGGTGAACCCTCTATATTCACTCTTGTGAAGTCTTCTCTTGATTGTTGACTTTGACACATATACACCTACCTCCTGGAGAGTGTTCTTGATTTGGCCAACTGTTGTGGAGGGGTTTTTCTTCACCAGGGAAATAATTCTTCTGTCAACCACCACAGTTGTTTTCCGTGGTCTTCCTGGTCTTTTGGTGTTGCTGAGCTCTCCAGTGCGTTCTTTCTTTTTAAGAATGTTCCAAACAGTTGATTTGGCCACACCTAATGTTTTTGCTATCTCTCTGGTCGGTTTGTTTTGATTTTTCAGCCTAATGATGGCTTACTTCACTGATAGTGACAGCTCTTTGGATCTCATATTGAGAGTCGACAGCAACTGATTCCAAATGCAAATGTTACACCTAGAATCAAGTCCAGACCTTTTACCTGCTTAATTGATAATGAAATAACGAGGGAATAGCCCACACCTGTCCATGAAATAGCTTTTGAGTTGATAGTCCCATTACTTTTGGCCCCTTAAAAAGTGGGAGGCACACATAGAAACCATTGTAATTCCTACACCGTTCACCTGATTTGGATGTAATTACCCTCAAATTAAATCTGAAAGTCTGCAGATAAAGCACATCTTGTTTGTTTCATTTCAAAGCCATTGTGGTGATGAATAGAGGCCAAAATTTGAAAATTCTGTCAATGTCCCAATATTTATGGACCTGACTGTATATGTAAAGTTCAACTTTTAACACATTTTCTAATTTCTATAATATGTAAACAAACATTTCTTCACTAGCTATTGACTGTAAACAACACAGAAATACAGAGCACAGTTTGCATCTATAATAACACTTTTATTTAGCAACCGTTACATTTTCTTTATTATTAAAGCAACAAAATTTTTCCCAACACAACAGGTAACTATTATGAATATTGACACATAAAACATAATGGAAATCATTTATGAAACTGGAAACATTCAGGCACAGTATAAAGCCCTCTTTAGTGACGTCAGGCGCCTGCCTAAAGTGAATGGGTTTGTGGGGGAGCTGAGTTTGGCAGTGCTCTTCCAGTGCTAAATAAAAGCAAATAAATTCCATTTTGCTACTGCCAAAACATTTTTTTATTAACACATGTTTATTTTGTACACTTTCAACCTTTTTGATTATAAACATTATAAATCATGCATAAACATCTGCAAACATAACCACTTTAGCTAATACATTTTATGTTTTTATTGCTCGTATTGTTAAAGGAATCTTCAGCTGCAAAAGATGAAAGTTCCTTTCCATGAATCTCAAGGGATGACACTGTGTCCTCTGAGCTACTGTATATTGATGATGAATACATCCTTAGTGAGCTATTTTGTATTGATCTCATATATATTTGTATACATTTATCATACCGCAACTTTCCTTGTGTAAACAATCGTGGTTATTAGACCTTTTAAGTTACATATATTTTTTTCATACATTTCAGGCAAATAGTTGAAAAATCGCTTCAAACATTCACATCAATTTATTCATTTTAAAGTTTATAGAACTATATTATTTGAACTTTTCTGATAGCAGCTTGTGAAAAATTATTTATATCTTAAACATGTATATCAATTCTATGAATTATGTTAACTGTAGCATATCACACATCATAGAGAACAGCAGCTACCAATAGTAAAATCTAGAAAGTGCTGGGGTCATGTGCGCCTATTGTCCATCTGTAAACCTGTCCCTTGACAGTATCTGTGAGCATAAGACACTGTAAGCAGCTTTGATCTACCTGCTGAAAGCGGTCTCTGCCAAGCCATTAGGCCAACAACAATAACTTTTGTGTTGATGATAATTAAGCTATGGCTTTATAATATGGTTGTTCTGCAAATCTTTTCTCCAGGAAATATTGTTTGCTAATGGTTTACTTGAAGCAGATCACAAAAGTAATAGCTATAAAGTGATGTATTCTTAGCTTAATTCTTGGCTTTACTGTCATGTTCTCTTTTACACTGACATTTACAGTAGTTGTACTTACAAATAGAGTGTGATGTACTGTATGATGGAGTTTCATTCTCCACCACACAATAAAACATACGTAAGTAAGGCTGATAAAATGGCCCAAATACACATGTACTGTTGCAAGAATGAAATTAACATTTAACATGACAAAACTAACTTCATTCATGAAACAAACATTGACACAAGAGCCGTGACTAGACATTTTGGTGCCCTGAGCCAGAAAGAGCATTGACCCCCCCCATACTTTAAACAGGAACAGTGCGTGGGGGCGTGGTCACACAAAAGTACCAATTCAAATTACACTATAAAGCAGTGCAACCTTATTCACATTACAGCGCATAGTAGAGCCCATTATTCATGTTATCTCACACAGTGGTAATGCCCCTTATACACATAACACCACATTGTAGTAGTAAACCTTATATACATAAAGCCAGTCATTAGTAGTGCCCTTATACACATTATGCCACAAGTTAGTATTGCCCTTATACATATTATGCTACACAATGGTGTTAAAAAAATAAAAGATAATGGGCAGGGTGCATCAAATGGAGAAATGCGGTCAAACACAGAAAATTTGTTTTTGACCGCATTTCTCATATGCATCAAGCCTGGTTACGATGGGTAATGCCGTCTTCCTGATACCGTTACCCTATAGAAGCTTGTGAGCTTCTATCGGGAGAGTGCTGAGAGAGGGATCAAATCGGGGTCCTCCCAGCACCCCCTGTGGCACAAGCATCCTTCTGCGCATGCGCAACAGGATGCCAGAGGGGCTTCTGGGTCATAGACCCAGAAGTCCCTCCATCACAAAGGGCCTCTCTGACCGAAAGAGCAGTCCTTTGTGGTGTTCGTCATGCATACCGGCATTACCAACACCAGCATGCATGCGAAGAGCGGCGGGATGCACCGCAATGCAATGTGTCATGCATCCCACCCAATAACACTGGCCTTTAGTGCAACCAAGACAGAATTATAAGGTTATAGTGCAGCGAGGACAGTGTAAACTGAGGGGCAGGAAGATACTGAAGATGCTGCAGCTGTTTCGGGGAGTGATCGCGAGGGAGGGGGGTGGGCATAAAGATAGTGAAAGTGCTGCTGTTCAGCGGGAGGCTGAGGGGAGGTATGAAGATACTCAAGGTGCTGCTGTTTGGAGTGTGGTTGGGAGGTGATGCTGAAGGTGCTGCTGTTCAGGAGGGGGGGGAACATGTGGGCATACACAAACAGCACCTAAACTGCTGCAGCCACTATTGTCCTCCTCTTCTGTTCCGCTCACAGCCTCACACTCCAACCTCCACCGCTATTAGCCTCTGTCTGCACAACTGCTGCCATTGACCCAGGGACCTTGGAGGCGGAGCTCCAGACTGCATGGAACAAGCCATCCACACCACTAGTGACATGTGGGCACCCGTGTACAAGTGGAGATGTTCCCCATAGCAACCAATCAATCAGCTGCTAACTAGCATTTATCAAATACATTCTAAATAATTATAGGTTGTAGCTGATTTGTTGCTACGAGCAACTTCTCCACTTGCCTACCTACAGTATCTAATCTTTATCAGGTATGATACATCTCCCTTGCAATGTGTCCAGTTTCATTTATTTATTATTTATTTACATCTCTCTGCTCTAAAACTATACACTCCTAAACCAATAGAACTGTACATACTGTAGGTAAATTTCATTTTCTATTCTTATAAAAAAAACATTGATGTACAGTATGTGTAAATATCCACCCAGTAGCCCATTTTAAATTCAAAAACTTCACAGGTTGATAACTCCCTTTACAGAGAGGCAAGTTCCCTGCCAAGACTTGGACATGACATGGACCTCAGTCTCAGATAATAAATATGACCTTGGCTGGAAAGTACAATTTTGTTAATACAGGAACAGAGCAATGAACATCCCCACAATTTACTTTCTGCACAGTAAGAGATTAGTTCAGGAAATACACATGTAAGTACAACACAAATAAGTCATTGTTACTTTTACACTAAATTTCATGCACCACAGTTTATCTAACACCCTAACATCTAACATACATATAATTATTTCTAGATACTCTATACAGTACAATTCTAATACCTACCCAAAACTAAATAACCTTATTACTGTTTTTTATACTGTAGTATAAATAAGTTTTACACTTTGCAAACTGTCCCAAGGGGATAAGTCCCAAATTACGATGGTGGTGCACTGAGTTGGTTCCTTCCCTTAGTTTGACAATATATTAGGGTTATTTTTAGCTAGGGTACTCAACAATAGCTGATGTAGACTTTCAATTATGTTAAATTCGATGTTGAAGCTCTTCCACAGGGATTATGCAGGTACTTGTTTAATAACAACACTGTTGCTAATTGTTGGCCTGGATGGAAAATTAAAATTTGCCTTTGTGTCACCAGTCTGGTCAGAAGGCTGAATGTGGCCAGGTGTAACTAAAGAATTGTGCAAATGCAGTTAGCTTTCCCTCTTGCTGAATATCCGTTGCTGCAGTTCACCACAGTCTAAACTATAGTTAGTTGATTAGTTGATCCTGTGAGCAGGGAGGGATTAGGTCCCACTGTCGCGGGTATTTTATAAATCCTAATCTCTCCCTTCCTGATACTGTTGCTCTCCTTGGCAGTTGATGGGGACTGTGCTGTCAGTTAAATTTATGGGAGGAGAGCTGTGAGAAGTAGGACTGGCAATATCAATGATGCTTGATGACAGTGTGTGCAGGGGTTTACTAAGCTCACCACTCCTGCAGTCTCTGCACTCTCTGGAGGCCACTCAGCATTGCTTGTTCGGAGTACTGCTTCTTGGGTGCCAACCCCTTCAGCTCACTTGGGCTGCTGCATCTTTCCCTGTCCCGAAGAAGCACACCATCTCTGTACAGAGCTGCGCACTGCCAACTCCTCACCTCTTTTCATGTACTGTCCACACACCAACTGCCACTTTTCAACTTCTTTATTTATACATAGTGGCTCTACTGGCTGCCATTGCGTTTTAGCAGTCAGGGACCGCACACACAGTCACTGTACACAGTAGTTCCAAAGTATACAATAGGGATGCATCTCCATAGTGAATAGGGTGCACCTCTATATAGTGAATGGGGTGCACCTCGGGGTATCACGCTACTGTTACAGCATGTTCTAGTGTGCTAACAGTGGAATGTAGTTTAGGTTCTGCGTCCCTTCATAGTTGTTTTTTAATATTCATTCAATCAGACACAGGCACCTACTTTTGTCTTTGACAAAAATTCCTATAAGACAGTCTGTCTAGATGCAACAGCACATTTCATATCATAGCACATTTCATATCACTGTATCATTACCTCTTTTCCCACAAGCATATTTTCCGATGTATGTTTTACTGCGGGCCTGATTCAGAGATGGGCGCAAATCCCATCATGATTGGATCTTTGTACGCAACAACTGTGTGAAAATATGCAAAAATTGCATCCACCTAAATTTGTATTGAGACTCCCACCGGGATCTTCTCAAATCCTAATACTTACATACAAAGATGTACCATCAGACACAGATCATTTGATTATTGAACACCATGGCTACTAAAACTGGGCGTCAGAACTGAAATGCCGGAGCCTGTGCAACTGTGTACAGGATCGCAGGCTGAGACATGTCCCCAAAAAAGGTAACAACACCTTTGCATTTCAGTCGCCACCCCCATTGCCAACCACAAACAGCCCCTGCCTGTCAATTACTTTGTGAATAAATCCTCACTACAATCGACAATGGTAATCCATCACGCCCCATGTGCTGTGCGACTCAGAAGCAAGCACACTAATTAATACATCAGCCAACTGTGAAAATTTCAGGTTTGCGCCCATCTGTAAATAAAGCCCTTTGTTACCTAAATTGTTGGTGTGTCACAATTTAATAATTAATTGAAACAGCACAATCAGAAACCACTGTAGAAAAAAAAGATAATTGAATGAAACCCACACACAAATTTGTACTTTTTCTGAACACTAGTAAATTACATGTTATACAATTATCTCAATAAACCTTTTAGTTGTTTTTAAAAATATGTATTTAAAACACAAGCCTTTATGCTATACATTAAGTGCCAGCGTCCATTAACACACACACACCCTCATATATATGTGTGTGTATATATACTTTGCAATGAATATATGACAACAAACTAATTATTTAAGTCCCATTATTGTTTTATGGCTCGGTGGTGCACATTAGTCATAAACCTGGGCTTATTAAGTATCACAGTTTTTGTCCACCAGGGCATTTATCACTGTCCCAGGTCTCTTGTTACAAAAAAGGAGCACTGAAGTCACATAGTCACATACAAAGGTGTTTTAGCATTTAAGTACATTACATTTTCAATAATTTCCTATACTGTATATATATATATATATATATATATATATATATATATATACAAGTATATTTCACTATGCGCAAGATGTCAGTCCCGGCTTTTTGTAATATAGCAGAAGTCCTCTTTCTGTATTCACTGCTTGCAGCACTTATTTTCTCCAAGCCTCTTCCTCAGGAGTCAATTGTGGAAATTTCTAGTTAAAGAAGGAGAACGGTGCACACCACAGTGAGTATAGTCAAATTATTTTTAATTGAAGCACACATAAAAAACTTACATCTAAGTTTCCAGCATTCAGCATACAGTAGCAACGACAATCGTGGGATTCATAGAGCCCAGGAGCAGCACCAACAGCTTAGATATTGTCTGCAGAGCTGTAGCCCATACAGCAATGGTGGCGTCCCGGCCTTCCGTGCTTAAAAGATAATCTTAGTTGTATGTAAAATAAATAAAAAATTATACATATGTGTGGTCAAATAAAAAATTATTTCAAATTTGTGCAACACTTTCAATAAAAATTAGGTATATATAATGGGTATATAAAATGGGAAAAAAAGTCTTGATACCTATTGAGGCCAAAGTGCTAAGTGTGCTTATTATAGAATTCCAACAAAGTGCAAAAGTGCAAAAAGTACACAAAAGTGGCAATACCTACATAAAGTTTAGGAAATCTTTCAATTAATGAATAACATATACAGGTATATCCAATTAAAAATGAATATTTAATTAGATAAAAGACAATACATAAGAACAATTAATTTGATAAAAAAGCAAAACTACAATATATCAAAAAAATATAAGCAAATGGATAAAAAATTGGGGACCTGTCAAATGATCACAAGACTATATCAATAGGAGCAATGTAAAACAATCAACAAATAGTAAAATGAATGTGGGTATAAACACAGGTCAAACTACTTCAGTCAGCATGTAGCATCTATGCCGACCCTACTGTCACTCAATACACAATTCGCATGTGTCGTATGCAGCACTGTTACTGAGTGGTCACAAAGTTATCAATTGTTGTTTGTTGGTGTATCCTTATACAATCAGATTGCTCAGTGTCAACACCTTGTAACTAGTTGTACTAAATTCTCATTTTGTTCCTTGTAATTAGTATAAAGATAATGTCCAGTATCATATAGGTATGTCCACAGCCGGAGCAAATCTGTTAGTTGTAAGTAGAGATGAGCGGGTTCGGATCTCAGAGAAGTAGAGATGAGCAAGTTCGGACCCCACACGAATTTTGAGATCTGGGGCGAGAACCGAAAGTGTGTTCGGTTCCCCCGCTGGCCCCGGATCTCAAACCGAGGCAAAACCATAGAGACGAAATCTCGCAGCTCGTGGAGACTGAACAGGGAGGGTGGGTAGTGTAGGGCTGGGAGGTACTTACCTGTGCTGGTGGTGTGCTGTGCTGTCGCTGTGCTGTCTGCTGTGTCTTGGGCTGGTGCACTGCTGATCCATCTGGTGCTGTCACTGCTGTGCTGTCTGCTGTGCCCATCTGGGCTGGTGCTATTGCTGATCATTCTGGGCTGGTGCTGTGCTGTCTGCTGCATCTATCTGGTCCCAATTTCTGGACCCCCCCCAAAAAATATTGTCTTTTTATTTTTTTTCTGTGTATGCGTGTTAGGCTTATCCGCACAAGATACAGCAATGCAACCTAGTGCTGCCCGACTCCAGCCATCATCAATCTGTGCTCTGGGCCCAAGTTCTGGACCCGAAAAAAAAATAGTGTCTTTTTTTGTCTAATATTTTTCTGTGTGTGTGTGCATGTTAGGCTTAGCCGCAAAAGATACAGCAACGCAACCTGGTGCTGCCCGACTCCAGTCATCATCAATCTGTGCTCTGGACCCAAGTTCTGGACGTGAAAATAAAAATAAAAAATAGTGTCTTTTTTTGTCTAATGTTTTTCTGTGTGTGTGTGTGCGTGTTAGGCTTAGCCGCACAAGATGCAGCAACGCAACCTAGTGCTTCCCGACTCCAGTCGTCATCAATCTGTGCTATGGGCCCAAGTTCTGGACCCGAAAAAAACCCACAAAAAAAATAGTGTCTTTTGTATATTTTTTTTCTGAGTGCGCATGACTGCACGTGTGTGAATTTTGTAACCGCACATTGGCTACACTATTGGTGCTTGTGACACTGCTTCAAGACCCCAGAAAATATGGAGGGCTGTCACATGACAGGAGCGCAAGGTGAAGAACCACATGTTGTTGCTGCTGCCAGCAGTCATCATGATAATGCAAGACCGTCAACTTCCTTGTCCTCTATGAAGGCCCATGCCCCAGTTCTTAAGTCACACCATGGATATGGTAAAGCTACTTTTACTGTAGTAAAGAAAAAAAAATTGAACGGCAAGTTGCCTTCAGATAAACAAAAAATTGGCAATATGCCATTCACTACACGAAGTGGCAAGGAAAAGATAAGGCCTTGGCCTTTATTTATGTTGACTGCTAGTTCTGATAGCCCTTCTGCTTGTAATAGTAGTGGTGGTGGTACCATTACAAAATTGAAAGTTGTTAAGATGAGTAAGACAGCTCCGGAAAAACCAACTGTGTGCCCTGAGAAATGGAAATCACAAATCCCAGAGGAGAGTGCAAGTGTGTCTGCGGTTGCCATGTGTGAGCCAGACCTAAATACTAGTGTACTGGAGGATCCCCCAAGTTCCAACATTTGTGTGCCCGCTGTAAATGTGGGGAAGGGCAGTCAATATCTTGCAGACATAGTCAGTGAGGATGCTTCTATGGAATTGCACATGGAGGAGGAGGATATTTTGGTAGTTGAAGGCGCTAAGGATGATGAGGATGTTGATGATGAAGGTGTTGGTGATGAGGATGTTGATGGTATCCCAACCATCATCTTTGCACAGTCCTCAACGCTATTAATAATTATATCAATCAGTTTTGAGCCACCAAGCTGGATGCAACCTTTTAGCCCTTTAACTAGATGAAATAATCAATATTGTGAGCAGGGAGGTGGTGAAAATTGACTGGAAACGAGTGGAAATAAATGTTATTGAGGTTATTAATACTGTATTAACAAAATAAGGCCCATTTTATGTGATTTTAGCAGTTTTTTTTTAAAGAAAAAAATCCAGATCTAAAACCCGAAAACAAAACACGGAGGTAAGGTTTTGGCAAAACCAATCTAGATCCAAAACCAGGGGAGATCCAGATCCAAAACCAAAACCAAATCACGGGGGTCGGTGCATATCCATACTTGTAAGTAGTTAGCTGTGAAAGTGGCATCCCACTTGTTATTAGACAGTCTGTGCACAATGGTGAGTATTGCAGTTGGTGAGGCCCTGGTGTCATGGAGTGATGGCGAGGGTAGGCGGGGGACTCCGGACAAAGCTTGGACCTAGATTACAGACACCTGAGGTTCATCTTCTTCAGACTGTTCCCCAGTGCCTTTTTTTCATGGAGACTCGCTCATGTTTTGAGAGTGGACAGTCTGGTTTGGGCTTATGGGCCGGGTACCACCCACCTACGGAGACTCACCTGCTCAGCCATGCACCATCTCCAGGTTCTTCTGCCAGCCTGATGTTGCTTGCTATCTGCTCTCCTCTCTTCCTGGTTCTCAGCATATGTCTGATCACGTGATCGCTGGCACGTGTGCCTGTCTCCAGCTGTAATGTGTCTGGTTTAAACAATCTGTCCCAACACGTTTCAGCCCTTGGGCCTTACTCTGGGGGTGTATATCCACTCCATACACACGAGCGAGTCTACGTGAGAAACTAACTACTTAAAAGTAACAGATCTGCTCCGGCTGTGGACATACCTATATGATACTGCACATTATCTTTATACTAATTACAAGGATCAAAATGAGAATTTAGTACAGCTACAGTAGTTACAAGGTTCTAACACTGAGCAATCTGATTGCATCAGGATACACCAACAACCATCAATTGATAACTTTGTGACCACTCAGTAACAGTGCTGCATACGACACATGCGAATTGTGTATTCTGTGACAGTAGGGTCGGCATAGATGCTACATGCTGACTGAAGTAGTTTGACCTGTGTTTGTACCCATATTCATTTTATTATTTGTTTATTGTTTTACATTGCTCCTATTGTTATAGTAAAGTTTCCTTTTTTAGATCTAGTCCAGTGACCATTTGGCATATTCTTATTGTACTCACATTCAGATGCATAAGGTTAAATCTTTACTATAATACAAATATTATCTATATTTTACAAACACCCACAGACATATAGGGGTGAGCGCAGTAATAATTCTCTTATTTGTTTCTGATACACTTTACCAGAGACATAAGGCGCCTCTGATTTTAATTGCAGCACACCCCGCTATAGTTTATCTCTCCAGTGCGCAAAATCACAACCAAATCTGCTTTAAAAAATTGGGGACGTAGAATGAGGATCAAAGTGCTTATCTAAAAAGGATGTTCAAAAGTTCATGAAGGTAAGTGGATAGGAAGTATAACAATTCTCACAGTTTGAAAGACAGGTTTACATTTATCATTTCATGCTACACACGGTGGTCAGACTACCAAAGAGGCGAAATGCGCATTGGTAGTCTGACCACCATGTGTGTAGCATGAAATGATAAATGTTAACCTGTCTTTCAAACTGTGAGAATTGTTATATAGAGCCGCAATACTTAGCGGCGATACACGGAGAACGTAGTTATTAACACTGCACCTATATATTTGGCCAGATGGAGACGGAGACGGATATGTGCATGCTCACACACACTATATGAATCTGACAGACAGGTCTCCTTTGGGAGAGTGCTGAGACTACAGAGCGGGACCAGCGTGTATACACGGAATAGTTAACGTGTCAGTGTGCATGTGAAATACCATGCAGCGGTGTCAGCATACTATGTCCCTATAATTCAACCGATTACATGATTAAATGGACTGGGTGTGAGAAATATAGGACAGAGATTTAAGTGATATCTCTAACGCATGAATGTATATTTTAAATATTACAAATATTTTATGTACAGTAACTCAGTCTGGATGTGTTAATGGACAACTAAGGCAGCTACAACATCATGCTATCTAAGAGGACTTTGGGGCTGATCATTAACCTGACATTTATGTAAAATACTTAGGAGTTCATTCAGACTCGCTCGCTAAGATGCATACTCTCGCTGCTGCCGATGGTATAGATTCTGTGTGCATTGCAGTGCACGTGTGCATACCATAGCAAAAGTTGACAATGTATTCGCTTGCTGCGCATAGACAGCCCAGCACAGTGAGTGACAGGGGAAGCCGTTTGTAGGTGGTAACAGGGGCTGGCCATTAAAAACGGGGGAGTGGAGGTGCAAACGCAGGTGTGCCTGAGCATCGCAACGGCGTGCTAGAGGTGTGCATAATTATAAGACAGCATCATAGTACACGTCACCTGGCTTGTTTTTACACTCAAGTGCTCGCAGTGCTTGTGGCAGGGTACGGTCAACCTCAAGCGCTGCGCTGCGAATGCATCCAATGTCACCCGATGTAACGATGCTTGCATACACTTCCTGGACATGACATGCACAAGTGAGTGCCTTAAAACAGGCTGGTGGGTGTCTGCATACACTATGTGATCACTCTCTAAGAAATACTGGGCGTGCTAATGCATTGCTGTGCGGTAGCACTGCCTACACAATTTGCATACACATTGTGCGAGCAATTGCATCTAGTGAGCGGCTCTGAATCAGCTCCTCAGTTCCACTCGTAACCCCCAATATATATTAGAGATGTGGGGTTTGGTTTTCCTGATAAACTAACACACCAAAATGTAGGGGTTCCAAGTTGAATCGAGTCTCAGTTCGGATCACTTTTGTGGTTCCGAGGAGTAGAACCATAACATTTGAGGGTGGTTTTGTCAAAACCCAAAAACGCACATCGCATATGTCGAAGTCGAATGATTGCATGCGACTGCAATTCAACTGTTATCGGGCGATTTGGTCGTCCGCTGCCCGATTTATGTTGGTACAATCCACAATGTAACATTGCGTGTGCACGCACCCAGTGTGTGCACGTATCCACACATTCTCACAACACTAAATAGTGAATAATATACAACACTCTCACACTGACAAACACAATATTCATGCAGGGTTTAGTTAGTAACAAGAAACAGCTTCTGTATACATGTCTTAGAAAAGTAATTAAAAAACAATACACCAGGATACTGTGAGTGTTTTACATATAAATTGGGAAGCCCTGTATACAGACAAGTATGTCTGTGGCAATTGAAATATAACCCAGACATTGATATGTACAATTTAATTTGTCTGAGTTAACAATGGTCAGAGGTTTTGCTTGCTAGATGCAGTGGCAACGACAATCAGCTGGGGGTCGCCACCCTGCTTGAAAGTGAACCTAGCTGTTTGTAACACCTTGCATTATAGATTTTAAAATATGTTAGTGAGGGATAGAATATATATATATATATATATATATATATATACATATATTAAATCCATCATAAATAGACTTACATGCATAAAACACACACACACACATAGACTCACATGCAAAAACACTGCACATTATGCACAGTTGCACTGTTTCACTCTACAAATAAATGCACCACGCATATTAGCAACTTTATGCAATATTCTCTTACACTTACACATACACAAATTACATGAAAGGTTCCCTAGTATTAAAGTGTAATATTCAAGGTTTATTCAGTGATTATTAATGTTGTGTAATAAAGGTTATTTGATATCTAAGGTGGTTACACATGGTAAGCAGACCGTGTCTGGTGTTGTACTGATCCACCATGTCTCCACAGATTTCCGGTACCATCGGTGGGAAGATCGGAACCTGTGTCTGCAAACTATGGACTATAGAGAGTTAAAACATTAAAAATGTACTCTGTAATGTTAGCAGCTTAGATTTGCATGCAGGGGGAAAAAGGATACAAAGGGCGGTTAGAACCCGCTGTGTCTATTTGAAATTGTCCAATAAACGATCCTGTAACCAAGACACCTTTAAGAAGAACCAATGGAATAATGCCAAACTTATCTGTTGTATTTCCAAATCCCTGCAAGGGTATATATGTGTGCTCTCTGACCCCAGTCGGGAGTCTTCTTGCTGATGCTGATCCCTGTATCTGGGCCAGAGCGCGTGCGTATATAACAACTGTACCTTGGGTCTGTATGATTTATTTGTGCTAATTGTCTTTAGATCACAGCGTGTAACCATCTGTTTTTATGTTGAATAATAACTTTTTGTGCTTTGGAAACACATTCAAAGTCTGAAGGCATTTATTTACTGTGTGACTCATTACGCTAAATTGCGACAATTCTAGAAGGTGTAGGCAGGATTTAGAAGGTATAGGCAGGATTGTGCCAAGGTTTAATAGGGATATAACACATATATATATATATATATATATACACACACACACATGAGAAAGGGCTATTTGTACCCAAAACTATGCTGACTTGCACATTAAAGACACCTTGTTTGGTGCAACTGTTCCAGAGTGCTGTATATTTTATGCTCTACACATACACATACTTGCCGACATTAAGCTCCCTCCTTCCGGGAGGGAGCTGAATGCCTGCAAACAGTGGGGGCCTGGGCGGGCAATGGGTCTGTGTTGGGGGCCAGGGGAGGAGCAGCACAATAGTGTCATCGCGGCCCCGCCCCCTCCTCACAATGCCGAAAATAAAGGCATTGTGAAGCAGGGGGCGGAGCCACGATGACGCGATTCAGCGCGAATCGCGTCATCGGGCCCCCCGCTGTGGGAGTTTCTAGTAGCAGGTCGGGGGGGCTTGCCTTCCTTTCTGAGGGGTCAGGAGCGGCACCTGATATTCGGGAGGCTCACGACCAAATCGAGAGGGTAGGCGAGCCTGCATATATAGATAAGCATATATTTATATATATAAAATTAAATCTTCATTTATCAAACAATCATAAAACATAACAAAAAAACAAATAGTCAGTGGATTTTATGTTATTAAAATTAGGTCTAGTTACCAGCAGAAGTAATAATATGCTAAATCTCCTATAAAAGTTCCCTGGCTTATCGCGGAAAACTTCATGATGGATAGTATTCAATTGTGTACATCATAGAGGATATTAATTATGTGCTATGACAATCTTATGGAACTCAGCTGGCTCATATTAATGAAAGTCAGCCTTCAAGTGTATGCGAGTCCCTCTGGTAGATAATTGCTCCAGTTAGTTGTCCTAATAGAAGCTAAAGTCCAGGGCATCACTGGGAAGAGAAAATCTTTCTCAAAGCTTTCCTCAGAATATCATTTTACACCGGATTCCTTCTGTGGAAAATGTGGCATACACTGAAACTTATTTAGGATTGATCCATTAAATTGTTGGGATCTATAAACTTCAGGTACAGGTCCTTGAGCAGCAGCAATGCTGTTAAAATCCAAGTAGTCCACCAATGAAAAAAAATAATTTTCAAAAATTTTAAAAATATATTGTATTTTTGTTAAAAGCCATGTAGCTGCAGTTGAGTATTTTGTGTGAGGGGCGGAATCAGATCTCTGATTCCAAGCAGCAAAGAAACACGGTGCTGTCACTGTGTCTGTGTTACTGTGCATAGCAAACCTGCTATGCATTGATTTCTCATTTGATTTCTTCAGTATTAATGAGATCTTATATGTTGGTAAATAATGAAAATTTGAGAAAGCCTTTTCCCCAGTGAAAGCACAAGTGAAATTACTTTTCTAAACTTCATAAATAGACCACATAAAAAGATGTTATCATACTTGAGATAACAATAGCTGCAGACAGTGGGTGAACAAAATAGTGAAATGTACTGTACTGTACAAGAGAACAATGCAACTGTTTTTCTGTAGCTAAAACGGCCAGCACAAATGTATGGGTTGACCTTGATTTTAATTTAACACATACATTTTCACCCATCAACAACAATGTTGGCAGAGGGTTGAGCTGTTTATATTTTTTGATTTATCTGGATTTTACTTTTTATCATATACAACGCTGTACAGTACATTTATCTGTTTTATACTGTACAATACATTTTGGTGCTTCCACTGTTAAATCGTGAAGCACCAATATGTTAGGCACTGCAGTACAAAGTCACTGCATAAAAGAAGCAGCCTGTGGAAAAATTTGGCTCAGTTCAAGCCCAAAGCACTGTGTGCTACATGGTGTTCCAATGTAGGAAATGCATTTTATGAACACACTGCACCAAAGGCTTTGTGCTGGAAAGCTGGGACACATTTACATCCATTATTGTTTAATGACAAGACACAACTTTGGTTTAAGTTTAGGTATTTGGCAGACTAAAGTACTATTATATTTATCCAATATGTTTTCAGTAACAGTCCATCAAGTGTCCAATCATGGTATTGCAAGTCAAACTATTAAATATTTGTTTCACATTACAGTATGCTTATGGAAGGCAAAATCATGCACATTAATGATGCAATGTGATTAAAATTATGCGCATTAAACCCTATTTTAATGTTCTCAATATAATTTTCAAAAAGCAAAGGAGATCTTTCACAGTTATTCCTTTTCATAAATGCAATGCATGGCATTCCATTCCTTTACCCCTATATCTCGGCATTCCAATCCCTTACCCTCCATCTCTGGCATTCCATTCCCTTACCCTTCATCTCTTGGCATCCCAAACCATTACCCTCCATCTCTGGCATTCCATTCCCTTACCCTTCATCTATGGCATTCCATTTCCTTATCCCCCATCTCTCGGCATTCCAATACCTTACCCTCCACCTCTAGCATTCCATTTCCTTATCCCCCATCTCTCGGCATTCCAATTCCTTACCCTCCATTTCTGGATTTCCATTCCCTTACCCCTCATCTCTGGAGATTACAATCCCTTACCCCTCATCTATCGACATTACACCTCCTTACCCCCATCTCATGGCATTACATTCCTTTACCCCCATATCTTGGCATTACATTCCCTTACCCTCCATATTTGAAATTCTATTCCCTTACACCTCATCTTTTGGCATTCCAATCCCTTACCCCATATCTGGCATTCCATTCCCTTACCCTTCATCTCTGGCATTCTATTCCCTTACCCTGCATCTCTTGACATTACATTTCCATACCCCCATCTCTGGGCGTTAAATTCCCTTACCCCTATATCTCAGCATTACATTCCCTTACCCTCCATATCTGACATTCTATTCCCTTACCCCTCATCTCTGGCATTCCAATCCCTTACCCTCCATCTCTGGCATTCCATTCCCTTACCCCTCATCTCTGGAGATTACAATACCTCACCCCTCATCTCTCGGCATTAAATTTCCTTACCCCCCATCTCTAGGCATTACATTACCTTACCCCCTTATCTCAGCATTACATTCCTTTACCCTCCATCTCTGGCATTCTATTCCTTTACACCTCATCTCTGGGCATTGTATTCCCTTACCCTCCATCTCTATCCTTTTATTCCCATACCCCTCATCTCTAGGCATTACATTCCCTTTCCCTCCATCTATGGGTTCTCTATTCCATCTCCGGGAGTTCCATTCCCTTACCCCTCACCTCTTGGCATTACATTTCCTTACCCTCCATCTCTGGCATTCTATTCCCTCAACCCCATCTCTGCGCATTCCATTTCCTTATCCCTCATCTCTCGGCATTCCATTCCCTTACACTCTATCTCTGGAATCTGTTAATGATGAACCAATATTGAATGTATTTGACTTGGTCTACCTCAATACATTACTATTTTGGAATTTATTACCTCTGTAATTTTAACAGCACTGCATAAGATGATATCACTTGCTTAGACTAATAAAAAACTTTCCCCACAACACAAACAAATAGACATACCATCACACACAACTTTTACCTGTACCTCCTCCACCAGCAGTCTGGACCTCCGATTTGATTGAATGATTGTACTTTCCAGGATTTTTCATGGCACAAATAAACTGTGTAGATGGTTTACATTCTGATTATATAAGGAGCATGTTTAGTTGTTGTTTTTTTAATGAGGAGCAAATTCTCATAAACACTTAAATATATAATGGAATTAAAAAAAAGATTAATTGGTATCTGAAATGTAAAATTTAAAAATTTATTAATTAAGAATTCAATAATTATCAAACATACAAATAACAGAACAAATTATAAAAGATAAATATTAAATGAAATGGAAGGATGAAAAAGAAGAAAAAAATATAGTCTTCTCCATTTCCCGGACTGCTGTACCTTTCCTTAGGCTGGGCAATAAGCCATGGAGGGACAACTTGGTTTTGCTCTGGTTCATTTACATGTCTCACAAGTACGCTTCAAGGAGAATGCCTACTATCCACTCCTGGTAGACGGTTTTGCAAACTAGAAATGCATCTTGGTTTGCAGGTGATATTGGTTGGAAAACTATGTAGAGGTTCAATGAGTAAAAGTCCAAACCACTGTCCCTGCAAGACCAGTTCATTCCATCTTTTCACCTAAAAAACTGCTTGACAGATACATTTATGGCTTCATTTAATTATGGGAATTAGAATATCAAGACTATTCTTTATAATATTGCTCAGAGTGCAATTTTCTTTCTGTTTCATCTGGTCTGCAATCAGCAAGGAACACCTCCACTCTGATAAATGCTCATTCGACTGACCTGTGCAAACTTAAGCTCCACGAAAAACATGTCCATCTTGTTCCAGAAACCTGTGTGGTTTAACACATATATAATCTTTGCACAACTTGACTTTTGCATGACCATACTGGAACTGATTTTGCGCTGTGCCACCGCTTTTTGTATTTATGAGAAAAACCAAAGACAGCTCACAACAATTAGACTACATTGATATACAAAAATAATAATAATTATAACACACCTGTAGGAAACAATTTATGACACACCTGTATGAAACATTTCTGCAAACCAAAGCAAGACTTAATCTCATGCAAAGTTCATGAGCCACTACGAGTTGTAGACTGATGATGCCAGATCTGTTTACTCACATATCTAATAAGCAGTCACTGCCTTCAATATCTTTTCAGTTTTAGAAATCTTATCTAAATTGTATCATAATTTTCCAGTCAAATAACATTTATATACAATATCTTTATTCAGCATGCATACATAGTAATTGACCTTGAAGCCTAAAATACAAGTTCACACCAATACATGTAAAAGTTTCAGGATGTTTTCAGAGTTAATTGAAATAAAGTTGTATATATATTTCCTATACAATTCAGAACTCAAATTTTTAACTCAATTTAAACACCCTGTATTAAGGCTCTGTTACTTAGAATCATTGGACACCAGAGGACATTACCTGCAAAACAAATGTAAATATAAGATCAAATACCAAAAACATGTAATGGCAGCCCAAGTGCTCTTTTGTGACAACAATCACCTATATTTACACATTATTTTTCATCGATTTTTAGCAGAGGGTACGTAAATTTGAAATCCAAGATGGCAGTATCTGGGTGTGTGCAAAAATTTATACTGGGCTATAGGGAGGTGTTGGCTGTATCAAGAGCATTTCTTGCAAATTGTGGACTCAGCACATACAGTGAGCATTTCTTGTTTTTCACCTTAGTGCACAAACGAGATTTATTTTTAAAGGAAAGGTATTTTGGATAACTAACATAAATGGTGGAGAATTAACGTTTACGAGATTTCCCAGATTTTGTGAGAGAATGCACATTTTTTTCTCCGTAGAAAATTATTTGAAATCCCGGGCATCTCTAAGATGCCAGAGGTCTGGTCCCAATAGGTACAATGGGATGCATATTGCATCCTTACATTTAGGGAACCAACATTTGCAGTTGCACTTCAGAAAACTGTAATGCAAGGCTCTAAACAAACAACAATGTCAAATGTAAAGTGTAAAAGAAGAAAGGTGGTGTGGACCTAAAGTAATAGCAGGTCGGATTATGACGTTGTTTCCAACCTGCCCATTTCCTAGGGCACAGGTTCTCAAACTCAGTCCTCAGGACCCCAAACAGTACATATTTTCGAGGTCTCCTCACAGCACCACAAGTGAAATAATTAGCTCCACCTGTGGATCTTTAAAATGTGTCAGTGAATAATGAGTACACCTGTGCATTGGCTCAGTGACCTAGAAAAGGTGAACTGTGTGGGGTCCTGAGGACCAAGTATGAGAACCACTGTTCTAGAGCAAACACTAAAAGCAGAATTATACACAGATTTATCTTATACTGTTGTTTCCAAAGACTGATCAGTGGCGGACAAGTACAGTAGCAATGCTTGTGCATGGCTGTTCCATAGTTTTTGAGGTTTGCAAATGGCCTGTTGAGATTTTTGTAATTCTTAGGGGAATATTTACTATGGGTTGACTTTAATCAATTTGAATTTATTTAAAATTCTTCAACATCAATGTTGTGTTTCTGGGGCTAAATCACACATTTACTAATACCTAAAAAAAAAACAAATAAAAAATTGTCTGTTTAAATGTTTGATTTAGCCTCAAAAGCACAACATTAATGTTGACTGATTTTTATTCATTGTAAATCGATTAAAATTGATTAAAATCGACCTTTATTAAATATACTCATGTAAACTTGCATAGATCATTCTATAGCTATTCATCTCAACTTGGTCTTCATAGTATGCTACATTTTTATTTTCTTCTATTGATCTTTAAATACATCAGATTGAGAAATGCATTGTCTCTGGGATATATTTAATATTACTTCCCACCATTATGCAGTGAATTAAATGCGGCAGAAAGTAGTCTTCAGATGAGCATTTAAGTGAAGATGTTAATGCTTGTTACATTGACGTTTTCTCCTATCATCTGTCAGAGTGCTCCTGAAATACATACAGTTCATCTTCATTACACCAGTGTAAAGTGGCTGTTTTCATGTTTCTAGATGCATCTGTGGCCAAGCTGTAATTAACCTTTTGCTCCTGAATTTGTAGGCATTCATAAAATAACGTAGTTGGCCAGTATAGTTATAGATCATTGCGTGTCGCACGGAAATGTGGTATTGTTGATTTAATAACTGAGATTTATTTTTTAAGATTTTTTTCTGATTTTTAATAAAGCACCATATAACCATACGGTGTCCCCTACTAAAGAATGGTACAATATACTATCATACATTGCTGTGCACCTTGCACATCACATGGCACCATCACAAAAGAAATGCTTTAAAATGTAAAAAAGGAAAAATCACATAACACTATAGAGGATTTTCTAAGAAGGGAAAATAAAGATATGGTGGTGAAATGTCAATATACTCTCTGGAGTAATTGTAAAAAACAAATAAATAAGTCAGGGGGACATTGGTGTCTGTGGGGCCTATTTACTAAGCCTTGGAATCAGCCCCTAAATGCCATGTCACAGGCTGTGTTTAAAAAAGGACAGTTAGAAGCTAGTTGGCTGGTACTTTATCTCCGTCTACTTTATCTCAATCCAAGGCTTTATAAATAGCCCCCTATGTACAAAGCCTTGGAGAAAGATATAGCGGATGGAGATAAAGTACTAACCAATCAGTTCCTAACTGTCACTTGACAGGCTGTGTTTGAAAACTGACAGTTAGGAGTTGATTGGTTGGTACTGTACTTTATCTCCATTCACTTTATCTCTTTCCAAGGCTTAGTACATAGACCCCATGGTCTAGTAATGGTTAGGCTGCCACCCACCCGCCATCCAAAGTCACTGTTTTCTGAAAGGCTCTTGTCAAAATAGCAGAGCGGAGCAAGCTCACATGTAGAGAGCACATGGGCAAGACCATGCAACTTCAGGAGAGATCGTATTTCTGGGAGCTTAAACCAACATCGCTGGCCCCCAGTTTGTTAAAGGGTCTGCGATGCACTCTTCTGTCCCTGCATAGAACAAATAGAAAGCCCACTCTATGTAAATGTGTGGATAGCACTCTATCTGAAAATGTCCATATTGAATTCTCTGACTGTCACAGAGTTGTTATGGAGTCGACACAGGGGTGCCACAACAAGAGACCCCCATGCATGCAAGGTCACGGGCTACCTGCTCAAACACACACCCCTTCAGGTCATAGACTACTCACCTGGGTTGCCAAGGGGAGTATTCTATGTCCTGGAGGGGGGAAGCAGTCCTGTTGCGGCATGCCCTTAGCTGGCCTCTGTGCACACCTATGCTCACTGTGCTGTAGAGGGCTTGTGATATGAGTGTAGGATAATACCAATCTAATTGTTGTCAGAGTGGAATTTTCTTACCTACAATTTGTAGATTATTGATGATTAATAAATCTTAGTAAACATACCCTGCAGTATCAACATTGAATTACTAATATATTTTTTTTCTCCATAACCTGTTAGACTGCTGTTTGATAAACATTTCTGTATAATCGGTAAGGTCTGTTTTGTATATCTGTGATACCATTTATTGCATTTCTGAGGGAAAATCTACAGTATGCAGAAAGTCACTATGTTTTTAAAGTTGATGGAAACTATATAATTTTTATTATTATACTGATCAAGGGTGTTTTAAGAGAGGAGAGGGCCTGTGTGCAGACTCAATGCGGGCCCCTCTTCTCTGGCAGCACTATAGATTCTGGCTTGGTGCCAGAGTCTACTGAACATGCGTGGGTAGCTGCAGGAAAATGGTGCCCGTGCCTTATTCCCAGGGACATCTCTACTGCGCATGCACAAGTCATCGGGAAAATGTCCGCCTACATTTTCCCTGTGATTTTATACTACTGCTGACAGATGTGCCGGTGACTTTCTGCTGCAAGTAGCGGAGATAGGAGGTCGAGCCAGTAGGTGGCTAGATCGAACCCCCCTACCTTCTTGAACTTTGCATGAAGGGAGGTGGCATCTGAGCCCATCACTCGCTATTTCTGCCACTGAACCCTTATGCATCTCCTATTGCTGATGACTCAATAAAGTGAGCACTTGTAGCAGTCTTGTTTCTAAAACATCAGGCATTACAATGGAAAGTCCTATTAGAGCATATCAGAGGGTGTAAAGAAGCTTTCTACATGTCCAATGTGGAGTCTCTCCTCTGGTGATAAGCGTCTCATGTGGCGAATTCAAACGTCTGTTCTTACAAGTCTTAGGATATGTGTTGGACACCAATTCTATTGCCTCCTCTTTAGAAGTGGGGCTGAGCAGGAGGGCAAGGAACTGAGAGCCTGATTCATTAAGGATCGCAACTGCAACAGCACTCTTAGTTGGCCGATTGTTGCCTACTGTGCATGCGTATGCATCGCACTGTGCATGCGCAAAGGCACCACTGTTATTGCACTGCGATCACAGAGACCACACAGAGCTATCGCAGAGTGATTGACAGGGAGTGAGAATTTGGGGGTGGTGACGGGGGGGTGGTCGGAGAAACGCAGACCACTTGAATGCCATTGCGTGGGCATGCATAAATTAGCCATTGTGATTGTATACGCAGCTTGAGTACTCACGTGCAACGAAGTTAGCAATTTATAAGTGAGGTCAGGACTGCTGTAATTCTGCGTGAGGGACCGATGTTACCGATGTTTATGAAGGTTATGGTTATTACATAACAGAAGTGAGATAGCGGTAGTGGGAGGCAGTGGGCTTCTCTATGCTGGCAGTGCGACGCATTGTGATTGCAATCATTAGCATATTTTTGATGCAGGCATGGGGCCTGATTCAGAGCCGGACGCTATTTGCACTCGCTCGTTCAGAAAAAGGGGCTGGCTATTTAAATGAACCGTTCGCTCTTTGCGGTCTGTTCATGCCTCTATGTCTGAACGAGTGAAAAAAACATGCGAACGTAATTTTAAAAAAAACGCCCCCTGGGCGCTCGCATCATACATCATGTCCGCTATTTATTAGATTAATCCAGTACATCGAAAGGCGTCTGAACTGCTCGCTATTCTTGTGGTTGGTTTTTCCTACCACAATCTTGCGAGCAGTTCTGACTATAAAACAACCAAGTGACATGGTCAATGACGCTGCTTTGTTAATTATGCACACCCTTAAAACGCCCGTTTTGACCTTTAAGCACGCCTGCTTCGGATCTCCACTCCCCGTTTTCAAGCACCTTCCCCTGTTACCACCCACAAACGCCTCATTCTGTCACTCAAATTAGCAGGCATTTGCTATTTAGCGAGCACACGATTTTCGGCCGCACTGATTGGTTCGCGCATGCGTATTAAAATCCGTACGCATGCGCAGTTGTGCGAACATCGGTAGGAACGAGCGGCCGCTTACGAGCGGCTCTGAATCAGGCCCATGGTGCGATTACGGAGCTGCGATCGCAATAGCGATCCTTGATGAATCATGCCCTGAGTACAGAGGACTGGATGTTTCTAGCATACCCATATCCCATGACCACCCCAGTGAATGATTTAAATGAATGCCAATGAATTGAAGAGAAGATTATTGAGATGGATTAAAACAACAGTAAAATATTGTGTAAAAAATACAGCTTCAGCAGCCTCAAACTAAATGACCTATTTTAGTGACATGACTGGATTTGTTTTTCAACTGAGTGCATGGATGTAATTAATGACCAAATCACAAGGCATACATACTGTACAAGATACACATCATTTATTTATTATTTATTACCAGTTACTTATATAGCGCACACATATTCCGCAGCACTTTACAGAGAATATTTGGCCAGTCACATCAGTCCCTGCCCCAGTGGAGCTTACAATCTATATTCCCTATCACATGTGCATGCATACACATACACACTAGAGTAAATTTTTTCTTGAAGAAAATTAACCTGCCAGTACAGTATATTTGTTTGGGGGTGTGGGAGGAAACCGGAGCACCCATAGGAAACCCACGTAAGCACAGGGAGAATATACAAACTCCTCTCAGGGCCATAGTGGGGATTAAGCCCATGACCTCAGTGATGTTAGGCAGATGAGGTCATAGATCAGTGGTTCTCAAACTTAGGCCCTGATTCAGAGCCGCTCGTAAGCGGCCGCTCGTTCGTTCTGACCGATGTTCGCACATCTGCGCATGCGTACGGATTTTAATACGCATGCGCGAACCAGTCAGTGCGGCCGAAAATCGTTTGTTCACAATATAGCGAATGCCTGCTATTTTGAGTGACAGAAAGAGGCGTATGTGGGTGTTAACAGGGGAAGGTGCTTGAAAACGGGGGAGTGGAGATCCGAATGCAGGCGTGCTTAAAGGTCAAAACGGGCGTTTTAAGGGAGTGCATAATTAATACAGCAGCGTCATTGACCATGTCACTTGGTTTTTTTTTACTCAGAACTGCTCGCAAAATAGCGGTTGAAAAAAACAGCCACATGAATAGCGAGCAGTTCATACGCTGTTCGATGTACTCGATTAATCTAATAAATAGCGGACATGACGTATGGTGCGAGCGGCAAGGGGGCGTATTTTTCAAAATTACAACCGCAAGTTTTGCTCGCTCAGACTTAGAGGCGTGAACAGACCGCAATTAGCGAATGGTTCATTTGAATAGCCACCCCTTGTTATAGAACGAACGACCGCAAATAGCGAGCGGCTCTGAATGAGGGCCTTAGTCCTCAGGAACCCACCAATACGTTTTCCAGGTCACAAAGCAGCAGCACAGGTGTATTCATTACTCACTGACACATTTTAAAAGATCCACAGGTGGAGCTAATTATTTCACTTGAAAGACAATGTAATCTCAAGAGACTGTGGAGAATTGGGACATACGCCTAGTGAATTGTCCTATGAACTACAGCGTACTACAAAGACCAAGAGCAAGAAACAATGGAATTATGTTTGTCTGTCTACATTGATGTTATCATGATCTGTTAGGGTATATAGCCTGTGTCCCAGTCCCAGTCAACAGCCATTCTTCTTGGATGACCACAGGCTTCTGGACTGATGACTGTATGCTGGGACCGGTGCGCATGCGTATGTATTGGGCTGTATCGTATATTTTGTATTTAATTGTCTTTGCACTAATTGTGCTAGATCAAAGCGTGTACCTTTCTTTTTTATTGCAATAAGAATTTTTGTGCTTTGGAACCACAATTATTGTCTGGACAGCAATTATTTCTCTCTAGCAATTAAGTGGTATTCATAGATGGGGGCTCGCAGTTGATATCACGCCACCATGATTAGCACGATAGCGAATGGCCCTCGATTCCACAACAAAGGGTGGAAGGCGCCATAAGCGGGCAAGAACTCACTGTGTTCGAAATCCTGCTACCATTCAGTGTTGTGGAATCGATGTCCTTTATTGTGTGATCTTAAGGGGTGCTGATTAGGAATCTGGAGACAAGAGAGAAAGGTTTCTTTCTTTTATTGTCCGTTCGAGCTTTGTGTGTTAGTTGTAATATTGTGTATGCGACCAGTCGCATAATAGCGTGATTTTTATTTCCATGCTTTTGTGTATCAGTCGCATTATTGTGTATGCGACTAGACGCACAATAGTGTATACGTGTTTCCGGTATTGCTGCCATGTGTTCAAGCAAATTGTTTAAGATTGCATTGTTGTATTGATAGCATTATTACATTGTTTAAGGTCTCTTAATCAAGCTGCCATATCTGAGAAAAAGTTTAATTTATATTCTACGCAGAAAAGGTGCATGATAGACGTATATTTGTGATGGGAATAGGGGTACTGTGTGTTCCCTATTGCTAGGAGTACTGAGTGTTTCCTAGAATACACATAGCAGGTGTATTAAAAGGGGTACTGTGTGTTCCCTACTGATAGGGGTACTGTGTGTTCCCTACTGATAGGGGTACTGTTTGTTCCCTAGAGGTGAATTCGGCTCTCAGTGTGATCGCAGAATCCATTGATCAGTTAGGTTCTTTGGACATTGTGATTGAGCCGCACGGTTGTGGCAGATCGTGATTGGGAATTGAGTTGTGGTGGAGGAAATCACTGCTAGCAGTGGAGAGTACTCGAAAAGGGATTTTCTTTTTTTGTGTGGGGTACTATGTGTTCCCACTGGTTTGGGGTACTGTGTGTTCCCGTTGGTTAGGGGTACTGTGTGTTCCCTATCCGGAAGGCAGGATATTATATAGGTGGCATTCTGCTGCTTGTTGTGTAGGTTGACTGTGATGAATAGCGAGTTGGTTGTATACAGCGGGTGAAGTTGAGTGGACGCAGCTTGTGAATTCGTCCACCGGTCCATATACTAGCGAAAAGTGCTTAGCGTTTTCCCAGATGGGTGCCAGGCTGTAGCTGGGTATGGTGGATGATGCGCTGCTTTTGGAAGGGCCGACAGAATCGGCACAGCATATAATGCATGCAAAGTATGGAGCGTATGCAACTGCACATTGTAATGTATGGATTAAGATGACGAGGAAGTGTGTAAACCCTTTTCCGAAGATTGGCAGTTTTGATGAGGAAATATTGAACAATGTTAGAGATAGCATCTGTGTGGTGAAATCTCTGAAGAAAAGAGTAGAAGATAACGATTGCTGAAACTGTGGTAGCATAAGGGAAACATGTGGCTTAGCGGTGTGCACGCGATACAAAATAGCATTGCGTGCACGACGCAAGGGAGCATGCACGCAATGCAAAATAGTGTTGTGTGTGCGCCACAAGAGAATGTGTACGCATGGCATGGTAGCATTGCTGAAAGTACAGTTAGTAGTGCAGGCGCACCTCCACTGCCCTACACAGTGAGAGGTGAAGATACAGCCCCTACCAAAAATTATAAAAATGTAACAAGTAACTTGTACCCGATCCTGAGTAATTATAAGGAAAATGTTCATGAAGCAGATGATGAACCTATTGTAATGTCAGACATTTCTCATGCAGTTCAAATGTTAACCACAGCAGGTACAGGAAGTGCCCAACCAATGGTAGTAGCAGAAGTGCTACCACCCGCAGAAGCCATAGCAGAAGCTGGTGTTAATAATATTATACGTTGCAGTAATAGACTGAACCCCCCAAGTACCAAGGCCAAAGGTAATGGTGTGGTAGGCATGCATCCAGTCCGGACAATAACAGTTCCCAAAGGGAATCTGGACGCAGGTGGTGTAGTGCCTACAAGGGAGGTAGCAATGCATTGTCCATGTACGAGAGCAGAGCTACATTCCATAATGACAGATTTCCATGACCCTAGAAAAGAGTTAGCAAAGTGTCAGAGATTTATAAAAAGATTTAGGCAATGCTCATGAGCCAACCAACAAAGATTGGCAAGTGGTATTACAGGCATGTCTTCCACACAATACCGACGTGAAAAACTTTGTCACGGATTGTGTATTGGATGTAGATAGTCCCTTAACTGATGAAAGTAATCAGAATAACATAACCCGCATAATCACCCAATTGGCCATATATTTTCCAGTGGTAGTTAACTGGAGTAAAATGTTTACAATTAAGCAGAAGGAGAGTGAGTCTGCAGAAAATTATTTCACCAGAGCGCTGCAGACTATAACCCAGTACACTGGGATAGAGGACATAAAAGATAGCACACACCACAGGGAAATGGTCATCATGGTATTTATGGATGGTTTTAAAGACAATCTAAAGACCAGAGTTCAGACCTCACATCCTGAATGGAGGGGAATTACGGTAGACACCCTCAGGGAAACTGCTATTGAACATGACAAAAACATCCTCAGGAGGTGTGAAACACAGAGTAAGAAGCTAATGGCTGTTAGAATTCAAGCTCTTGAAAGAGTGCATCTACAGCCACCAGACATCTACTCACCTGCGCAGCTACAAGTTCTCAATACACATCATCCTGCACATTCACAAATTACATAGCCATACCACACATATCACACTCAGCAACAAAACACATTTCAACATACCTTGCCTCAGAACACATTCCACACACAGCCACAACCCCCATATCCACATCCCCAGCCATTATCTTTAAACACTCCCTAACCCACACAACAACAACCTTTCAAACTGTACTCACCACGAAGATGTTATAACTGCAACCAGAAGGGACACCTAATTAAGGACTGTAAAGCAAGCAAACAGGGACCACTTAACCAGGGAATTCCAAAACATCCCCAGAATGCAGGAAACTTTCAGCATTCACCTGCTCACATACTTTATTGGAGCAGGACAGTCAGCTCTAGGGGTCAGGTCACACCTGTAGTCTACAGCCAGTCAGGTTATCTGGGAGTACTAGGAAAGAACCTGTAATGACGTTTGATGTAGCTGGTACTAAACATACTATTCTTGTAGACACAGGGGCGACCAGATCAGTGTTAAAATCCATCCACTTTGCAGGTGACCTGCAAGACAGTACCAGCAATGTGTGTAACGGGTAAAGTGCAGCATTATCCTTTAACCGAATCTGCAGAGGTTACTATCAGGCCATTGCATACCAGGCATTCCTTTCTCCTGGCAGCAGTGGCTCCTACTAAGCTACTGGGAAGTGATTTGTTGTGTAAAATGGGATGTGTCATTTATTGTACACCTGATGGTATATTTTTAGATATCCCAGAGAGAGTTGCGCACAAGGTAAGGGATATATTGGACACTCCACAAAGGCTAATGCTTCACTCTACCATTCTAGAGCAAAGTCCATCACAGGTAAAGGAGATGCTATCTCAAATACCGGGTTCCCTTTGGACCAAAGATGGACAGGACACTGGTTTAATTGCAAATGTAGCTCCTGTAATGATCAACTTAAAGGTGGGAAGACAGGCTCCAAGAATCCCTCAGTACCCTTTAAAACCAGAGGTGGAGTTAGGGGTGTATCCCATAATTGAGAGATTGCTCCAGCAAGGGATTTTAGTCCGTACAGCTAGTGTAGCCAACAGTCCCATCTTTCCTGTGAAGAAGAGTGGTGGGAGGGGTTATAGGCTAGTATAGGACCTTAGAGGGGTTAATAAGATAGTTGAGAGTCAATTCCCTGTAGTGTCAAACCCAGCTGTTATTCTCATGCAGATCCCATCAAATGCAACCCATTTTACTGTTATTGACCTCTGTTCTGCCTTCTTCTCTGTCCCTCTTCATCCTGACTGTCAGTATTTATTCGCCTTCACATACAAGCGGGTACAATACACATGGACACGGTTGCTCCAGGGCTTCATAGATGGCCCCAGTATCTTCTCCCAGGCCTTACACGACTGTTTACAATCTTTTCAACTTGCCAATGGATTTGTTCTAAAACAATATGAAGATGATTTGTTGTTGTGCTCTGATTCATTTATGTCATATTTAAATGATACTAAACTACTGTTGCTTCATCTCTCACAGACAGAACACAAGGTTGCTAAGGACAAATTACAGCCAGACCAGACCAGGGTTAAATACTTGGGACATTGTCTAAC
The DNA here is from genome assembly GCA_031769625.1 of Taudactylus pleione. Classification (NCBI taxonomy): domain Eukaryota; kingdom Metazoa; phylum Chordata; class Amphibia; order Anura; family Myobatrachidae; genus Taudactylus; species Taudactylus pleione. The sequence continues at coordinate 794,318 of JAUIMM010000863.1, read as the reverse complement.
CCAGGGCCTACGACATTTGACAACTGACAGAATACAGGCCATACAGACAATGACACTGCCGCAAAACCAACAGCGAATCCATACCTTCTTGGGCATGTGTGGATACTGCAGAACACAGATCCCAGGTTTTTCTGTTTTGGCTTTACCATTGCAGGACTTAGGGCCTGATTCAGAGCCCGACGCTATTTGTGGACGGTCGTTCAGGAAAAGGGGGTGGCTATTCAAATGAACCATTCGCTCTTTGCGGTCTGTTGACGCCTCCATGTCTGAATGAGCGAACAAAACTTGCGGTCGTTTTTTGGATAACTACGCCCCCTGGCCACTCGCATCCTACGTCATGTCCGCTATTTATTAGATTAATCGAGTACATCGACCAGCGTATGAACTGCTCGCTATTCTTGTAGTTGGTTTTTCCTACCACAATCTTGCGAGCAGTTCTAACTATAAAATAACCCAGTGACGTGGTCAATGACGCTGCTGTATTAATTATGCACACCCATAAAATGCCCGTTTTGACCTTTAAGCACGCCTGTGTTCGGATCTCCACTCCCCGTTTTCAAGCACCTTCCCCTGTTACCACCCACATACGCCTCCTCCTGTCACTCAAAATAGCAGGCATTCGCTATATAGTGAACAACCGATTTTCAGCCGCACTGACTGGTTCGCGCATGCGTATTAAAATCCGTACGCATGCGCAGTTGGGCAAACATAGCTCGAATCGAACGAGCGTCCGCTTATGAGCGGCTCTGAATCAGGCCCTTAGTTTCTTCCTCGAAACCCAACCGTGTCACACACACTGAGGAAACAGAGCAGGCTTTCCTTAACCTTAAGAGCACCTGCATTGGGAATACCAGATTAAGAAAAACCTTTTGATTTATATTGTATGGAGGCTAATGGCTGCGCAGCAGGTGTCCTCACACAAAGACATGGTGATGCCAGTAGACCCGTAGCATACTACAGTGCACAGTTGGACACTGTGGCAAGATCACTGCCAACATGTTTGAGAAGTGTAGCAGCAACTGCTCTTTTGGTCAGTAAAGTGAGGCTGTAGTATTAGGCTATGATATGATTGTTTATACACCCCATGCTGTATCTGCTCTGCTGAATTCTGCCCAAACCAGACATGTTTCCTCAGCTAGGTTTACAAAATGAGAACTAGCTCTAATAGCACCTGCAAATATCACCATTATATGGTGCAGTATGTTAAACCCAGCAACATATTTACCATATGTGCCTCAGGATGCACAAAGAGTGGAGAGAGGTGAGTCGCTGGTGGAAGGTGAGTTCTGCAGGTATACTGATGCACATGATTGTATGGAATATTTAAATCAGACCTTTATTGCAAGTCCTGACATACATGATACACCTTTAGAAAATGTAGATGTGACATTTTACATGGATGGGAGTTGTCATAGACAAACTGACACTGGAGAGTTATGTACATTACATGTTGTAAATGACGAGGATGTTATAGAAGCCGAACCCCTTGGTCTACCTCACTTGGCCCAAGTGGCGGAGCTAGTGGCACTAAAAAGAGCATGTGAGTTGGCAGAAGGCAAATCTGCTAACATACACATTGACTTTAGGTACGCCTTTGGGGTCGTACATTATTTTGGAGCTCTATGGCCTCTTAGAAATTTTATGACAGCAGCAGGCACACCAATAGCACACTCAAAACATATAAAAGAACTATTGACAGCGATCCAAATACCAAAGGCAGTGGCCATCACTAAGTGTAAAGACGGACCTTTCCAGGAAATACAAATTGATTTCATCCAATTACCACCCAGCAGGAATCTCAAGTATGTATTAGTTTGTACCGATGTGTTTTCTAATTGGGTAGAGGCATATCCAGCTGCCACTAATACTGCTGCGTTTACTGCTAAAAAGATTGTTCAGGAATTTGTATGCAGGTACGGTATCCCTAGAATCATAGAAAGTGATAGGGGTACTCATTTCACTGGTGATGTCTTCCAGAACATGTGTACGTTGATGGGTATTAGTAGTAGATTTCACACCCCCTATCGACCGCAAGCCAGTGCCAAGGTGGAGAGGGTAAACGGTACTATTAAGAACAAATTGAGTAAGACTATGGCTGAAACTGGATTAGGTTGGCCATCAGCCTTACCGCTAGTCCTTCATAGCATCAGGACAACTCCTAGACCCCCTCTTAATTTGTCCCCCTTTGAGATACTGTTTGGGAGACAACCTCATCTGATTGTAAGTCCACAGGAAGATTTGAAGAGTAACAACAAGGTTGCTGTAAAGTATCTTATAACAATGAGTAAACAGTTGAAACAGCAGCAGCAGAAATTGAAATTGTTGTCACCTGATATTCCAGAAATAAACTCTCATGATATTGAACCTGGAGAATTTGTTATGATCAGAAATTTCTTATGTTCAGGTTGTCTGACAGATTGGTGGGAAGTGTTGCTGACAAGTACAACATCCTTGAAAGTGGCAGAGAGAGATACCTGGGTCCATTCCACTCACTGAAGGAAGGTCAACTATCTGGTGGAGATACAAGGCGGAGTCGAGGCAGATAACGCAGACCTGTCAATTGCGAGCTTGTTCCTGGAGAGTTAAAGACTGCAGTGAGATACCTGAGCTAGGGAAATTTACAGCCCACTAATCCAGCAATGGAGTGGTGGGCTGGGGTTGCTTTCCTATATTCTTCCAGAGTTCTCATCATCCTTGTTTGGTTCGGGATGTCCTGTTTCTGTAACGGTGGGCAGATGATGGAGGGATGGTGATACTAATGGAGTGGAGTCAGGAGAAGGAGCAATACAGTCACAAGGGTGGTATCTGACCAAACTCAGTACAGTAATTAAGAGATCTGTCATTCTAGAAACTTGGAGCTAGCGTGAAGGTCTATTGTCTGAGGAATACTGAATGTGTGCAAACTGTGGATCTCTAATTGATGAAAAGTGCATCCAGCAATGCCAGTCCAAGAGTAACCTGCATTAGGGTGAGCATCCTTTAGAGGATTACCATTCCTTAGTGGGTAAGGTCTTTTACCAGAGTGTTGGGTTTGCACACATGTGCCTCAGGGATAACATAATGTAGGTTTAGTACCACTCCCGTTAAATGTCTCTGAGGTTCTTGGATTACTTAAGGGGAAAATGCTGGAGAGGAAATTTGTTAAGTCCAAGCCTCCAAATTTTAAGCTCCATCAGTACCAAGTGGATAGATCCCTGGTATGTTTAAATTTCACCAATTCCAATACACCAGGAAACTGGGAGGTGACCGGGAACAATCAGACAATGACCTTCTCAAACAGAGCTGATAATGAACCAGTAGATGGTGGACTTATACGTAACATTACCAATGGAAAACACTTCCGGTATAAGTATACACTTAGTCCTACCAAGGTAATGGTTGGCAGAGTACCTGAAGGGTACTGTGCAGTTATTGTACAACCTAAACCGTGTATCAGTCAGATGGGAAAGTCTGGGGTAGAATTATTTGTTAGAGAATTGTGCCCGATGATAATGATGCATTCTATTCCTTATGTACTCCCAGACGATGTGTATTTTATATGTGGAAGGAAAGCGTACAGGTGGCTCACTCCGAGTTCTGAAGATTTATGTTATCTGGGAAGGGTACTCCCAGAGGTTATGACCCTTACACATGGTGAAATGCTTGTTATTCATAAAAACACACCATCACCATATCTTCACAAACAGTATGAACACAGAGACAAAAGAAATATGATACCTGGTGATGTACATACAGCCACACAGTTGATTAGCAAAACAACTGGCTTCCAAATTTTGGTAGCATTAGATCCCACCAGGATCGTTCGGGGTACTTTAAATTTTAGATACATCCAAGACCTTGATAAATTAATAGATAATATCATGAGATGTATTATGACACGTTCAGGTACACTGGTAAGGAACTACAGGCCTATAAGAAAGAACTTGTGCAACATAGACTAGTATTAAATTATTTAACAGCTGTTACTGGTGGATACTGTGTGACTCTGGCCACCCAAATTGTTGTCAAAAGTTGCACTTACATCACAAATAATACTGGCGATCCCAAGGAGGTGATAGACCAGAAGATGGATGAAATTCTGCAGCTGAAATGGGAATTTCGAAAGAACCATAGTGCCTCATTGACTGAGGTAGAGGAAAAGGTAGAATAGTGGTTCTCTTGGTTGAACTCTGTAAAATGGTTCTCTGGTCTAGGAGAGTGGGTCCAGGAAATGGTTGCTATTGTAGGTAAACTCCTGATCCTCATACTGGTTGTCATCTTAATAATTGGCTTATGTGTCAGATGTGTTCCTGCTGTGTTGAAGTGTGGAAAATGTAATGCTAAAGTTAACCGGGAGAATGAAATTATGATGGTGGTTAGTAGTAATTGTATGAATACTAAGGTAAATGAAGAACTGCATTACAATCCTGAACTAGAATGTACCATCAAATGACGTTAAGATTTAGCCATGCATGAAATGTATTATTAAATGTTATTTTTAAACATCCTAAATAATGTAAGTCCCTATCCCCTTCCAGACTTCCTTTATAGGTTAGGTGCATCCCCACATCTTTCCCATGATCTTCCAAGATCCACGGTATGCGCATAAGGGTATTTTTATGTCCCTCCCAGGGACGCATGATTGATGGTTTAATGACCACATTGTGCCATCCCATAATATAACATTAGATAATATTTCATAGTGTATGACTGAATAAATTTAAGGTAGGCAGGGGGGGTGGCAGGCCAAATGGAGGCGTTCCCGAAAGAATGCCTGCCATTTGGGGGCGGCCCCACTGACATCACCAGTGATGTCAGTGGGAGAGCTTCTGGCTCTATTAGAGCCAGAAGCTCTCTGGGGCTTGCGGCCACGAGATCCGACCACAAGGGTGTCGTCACAAGCCCGATGGTCGTGATGGTCTTGACCATCGCGACCATCATCCTGGCCACTCGCTATAGCTGTGGGTGGTCACCCACAGCTGTGCGAGCGGCCAGGAGGCCGCACAAAAAAAAAACACCCTGATTCAGAGCGAGCGCTATATCAGAGTGTCAGTCTCTGAATCAGGGCCAGAGTGTGATAGTGCATTGTTTGCTATCAAAGTTTGGACAGTCAAAGCCGGATGATTGGCTGAGACCAGATCTTAAATTAATATCTGAAGACGCCATGTTTGCGTTGTCTGCACGACGCCATCTGGCGTAGTCAGTATTATTTCATTGTATACAGCGCTATTTAGCATTGTGCACATCTGCCGTGTTACTGTACACTGTTAAAGTCTTTACATAATAAATGTGCACGGATACACATATGTATTTAAACGACTTTATATATATTTAAAAATGCAAGGTTTGTCCTGTGCTGGTAGATAAGCTTTGTGGACATGTCTGTGACTAGTAATTGAAAAAAACACACATATTGTGAGGTGCAGACGAATGTTTTGAATGAAACATTGTCTTTAAGTCTGACTATCATTGTATGCCTAAAGGAACTAGCATTTACATTCTAAATAGGCTAGAAAGGCCTTTGATTACATTGTGATTCCATCAAATATCTGCTGGCCATCTCTGATCAGAACAACTCCATTGTCTGTCATTTTTAAACTTAGGGGGTCATTCAGACCCGCTTGCGAGTGCAGGACACTCGCAAACGGGTCGATGTTCCCCCACTGTGCAGGCGCACGACGGAGGGAGCTCCGTCATGCGCATGCGCAAGACCCGGCAAGCGACGGGCTCTCCATCGCTCCAGGTCTCGCACCAAAGGGGGCGTGCTGTCAATGTTGATTGACAGCACACCCCATTTGGTGGGCATGCCGGGGGCGTGCCTGCCAGACGGAGGCATTCCTATGGGAACGCCTACCGTCTGAAGCCGGCCCCACTGACATGTGATGTCAGTGGGAGTGATTTTGGCTCTGATAGAGCCAAAATCTCTCCAGGGCTTGCGGCAAGCCCGATCAAGACCATCGCGACCATCATCATGGACGCTCGCCTATGCTGTGGGTGGTCACCCACAGCTATGCGAGCGGCCAGGAGGCCGCTCCATTTTCATGGAGGAGGGCACTGATTCAGAGCGAGCACTCTGGTCAGAGCGTTCGGTTCTGAATCAGGCCCTTAGTTCACATAGAAGTAAACGTAATATTACCAGTTACTGAATAAAGCTAGATCTATATATATATTTATATATATATACATATATATGTATATGACACATGAATATTTGCACATATATATATATATATATATATTAGGGGTGAGCGGGTTCGGATTTCTGAAATCCGAACCCCCCGAGCCCCCCCGATCCGAGGCCGATCCGAGTCAGGCTCGACTTTTCCCGTCTGACTCGGATCTGAAATCGAGGCAAAATGTCATCATCCCGCCTTCCGGGTCTCACGGGTTTTGGATCCTATATAAGGTACCCGCGTCGGGGCCATTTTCTCACTCGGCTGTGGACAGTGAAGAGGGAGGGTGGTTGTTAGGGCTGGCTGGGCTGTGTAGTGTAGTGTAGTGCAGTGTAGTTTTGTGCTGTGCTGTGCTGCGCTGCTGCTGTCCATAGGGGCTGTGTCCACTCCTTCAAAGTCCATAGGGGCTGGCTGGACTGTGTTGTGCAGTCAGTTGTCCATAGGGGTTGTGTCCACTCCAAAGTCCTGTGCAGTGTCCCAGTCCTAAAGGGGTGCTGTAGTGTTGTCCAGGGGGTGCTCTGCCCATCAGGGGTGCTCCCCCTAAGTGCAAAAAAAATAATATTTTTTCTGTGTATGTGAATTGTGTGCACTGTGGCTGCACGTGCATCAACAAAGCAGCAGCGCCAAGCGTGCGCCTGTGTCCCATAAGTAAAAGGCCGGCTGGCTTGTTCGCTAAAGGGTGCTGTAACCGGCAAAGGGCACTCCAAACAAAATAAAAAAATATATTTTTTTGTGTTTGTGAATTGTGTGCGCAGTAGCCGCACGTGCATAAACAAACTAGTGCCAAGCGTGTGCCTGTGTCCCATAAATAAAGGGCCAGATGGATTGACCACTAAAGGGTGCTGTAACCGGCAAAGGGCACTCCAAACAAAATAAAAAAAAAAATTCTGTGTTTGTGAATTGTGTGCACTTAGGCTGCATGTGCATCAACAAAGGAGCAGCGCCAAGCATGCGTCTGTGTCCCATAAGTAAAAGGCCGGCTGGCTTGTCCATTAAAGAGTGCTGTAACCCCCAAAGGGCACTCCAAACAAAATAAAAAAATATATTTTTTTGTGTTTGTGAATTGTGTGCGCAGTAGCCGCACGTGCATAAACAAACTAGTGCCAAGCGTGTGCCTGTGTCCCATAAATAAAGGGCCGGATGGATTGACCACTAAAGGGTGCTGTAAACCCCAAAGGGCACTCCAAACAAAATAAAAATAAAAATTCTGTGTTTGTGAATTGTGTGCACTTAGGCTGCATGTGCATCAACAAAGGAGCAGCGCCAAGCATGCGTCTGTGTCCCATAAGTAAAAGGCCGGCTGGCTTGTCCATTAAAGAGTGGTGTAACCCCCAAAGGGCACTCCAAACAAAATAAAAAAATATATTTTTTTGTGTTTGTGAATTGTGTGTGCAGTAGCCGCACGTGCATTAATAAAGTAGTGCCAAGCATGCGCCTGTGTCCCATAAATAAAGGGCCAGCTGGATTGACCACTAAAGGGTGTTGTAACCACCAAAGGGCACTCCAAACAAAATTAAAAAATATATTTTTTTGTTTGTGAATTGTGTGCGCAGTAGCCGCACGTGCATCAACAAAGTAGTGCCAAGCGTGCGCCTGTGTCCCATAAATAAAGGGCCGGCTGGATTGACCGCTAAAGGGTGCTGTAACCCCCAAAGGGCACTCCAAACAAAATTAATAAAAAATTTCTGTGTTTGTGAATTGTGTGCACTGTGGCTGCTCGTGCATCAACAAAGGAGCAGCGCCAAGCATGCGCCTGTGTCCCATAAGTAAAGGGCCAGCTGGCTTGTCCGTTAAAGGGTGCTGTAACCCCCAAAGGGCACTCCAAACAAAATTAATAAAAAATTTCTGTGTTTGTGAATTGTGTGCACTGTGGCTGCTCGTGCATCAACAAAGGAGCAGCGCCAAGCGTGCGCCTGTGTCCCATAAATAAAGGGCCGGCTGGATTGACCACTAAAGGGTGCTGTATCCCCCAAAGGGCACTCCAAACAAAATAAAACAGAAATGTCTCTGTTTCTGAATTGTGTGCACTGTGGCTGCACTTGCATCAACAAAGGAGCAGCGCCAAGCGTGCGCCTGTGTCCCATAAGTAAAAGGCCAGCTGGCTTGTCCGTTAAAGGGTGCTGTAACCCCCAAAGGGCACTCCAAACAAAATAAAAAAATATTTTCTGTGTTTGTGAATTGTGTGGGCTGTAGCTGCACGTGCATCAACAAAGGAGCAACGCCAAGCGTGCGCCTGTGTCCCATAAGTAAAGGGCCGGCTGGCTCATTTCTTAAAGGGTGGTGTAACCCACAAAGTGCACTAGTCTCCAGCAAAAGTAAAAAATTATTTTCTGTGTTTGTGTGCGCCTTAGCCGCACGTATATATCAATATAACATAAATGGAGGACCAAACTTTCTCCGATAAAAATAAAATAGGGAAAGATCAAGAACCACTTCCTCCTAGTGCTGAAGCTGCTGCCACTAGTCATGACATAGACGATAACATGCCATCAACATCGTCTGCCAAGGCCAATGCCCAATGTCATAGTAGAGGGCACATACAAACTTGCCAATATGCCATTTACGACACGGAGTGGCAAGGAATGGCTAAGGTCTTTCCCTATGTTCATGACTAGTGGTTCAGCTTCACATGACTATGGAAGCCCTCCTCCCACTAAAAAAATCAAACGAGTTAAGCTGGCAAAAGCACAGCGAAGAACTGTGCATTCTAAGAAGATATCACAAATCCCCAAGGAGAGTCCAAGTGTGGTGGTGGTTGCGATGCCTGACCTTCCCAGCACTGGATGGGAAGAGGTGGCTCTTTCCATTTGCACGCCCCCTGCAAGTGCTGAAAGGAGCACCCACAGTCCACTTGCTGATATGCAAATTGAAGGTCACTGTTGAAGTACAACAGGATGAGGATACTGGTGTAGCTGGCGCTGAGTAGGAAGTTGGCAAGGAGGATTCTGATGGTGATGTGGTTTGTTTAAATCAGGCTCCGGGGGAGACAGTTGTTGTCCGTGGGATGAAAAAGCCCATCACGGTCATGCCTGGGCAGAAGACCAAACATTCCACCTCTTTGGTCTGGCAATATTTCTATCCAAATCCGGACAACAATTGTCTTGCCATATGTACCATATGTAAAGGTGAAATAAGTAGGGGTAGGGATGTTAACCACCTAGGAACATCCTCCTTTATACGGCACCTGCAGCGTATTCATAAAAAGTTACTGTCATGCTCAGAAACTTTGGCTAAGACTGTAAGCAGTCCAGGGACACTTAAATCCCGTTGTCCTGTTGTATCCAAGCACCTGCAAACCACACCGTCAACTCCCTCCTCATCAATTTCCTCTTTAGTCAGGATCGGAAGTAGTCCTGCAGGCCATGTCACTGGCATGACTGACTCTCCTATCCGGGATTCCTCTGGAGGATCCTGCATTGCTATGCCTCCTGCTGCTGCTGCTGCTGCTGTTGCTGCTGCTGGGAGTTCATCATCCCAGAGAGGAAGTAGGAACACCACTACTTTTACTAAACAATTGACCCTCCAACAGTCCTTAGCGAGGAGGATGAAGTACGACAGCAGTCATCCTGAAGCAAAACATATAACTGAGGCCTTGACTGCTATGTTGGTGTTAGACGTGCGTCCGGTATCCGCCATTAGTGCAGTGGGATTTAGACAATTGATGGAGGTAGTGTGTCCCCGGTTCCAAATCCCGTCTAGATTCCACTTCACTATGCAGGCGATACCGAGACTGTACAGAAACATCAGAAAAAGTGTTCTCAGTGTTCTGAAAAATGCCGTTGTACCCAATGTCCACTTAACCACAGACATGTGGACAAGTGGAACAGGGCAGACTAAGGACTGTATGACTGTGACAGCCCACTGGGTAGATGTATCACCTTACGCAGCAATAGTAGCAGCGTCACCAGTAGCAGCATCTCAGAAACGCCAGCTTGTTCCAAGGCAGGCTACGCTGTGTATCACCGGTTTCAGTAAGAGGCACACCGCCGACAACCTCTTAGAGAAACTGAGGGAAATCATCGCCCAGTGGCTTACCCCACTTAGACTCTCCTGGGGATTTGTGATATCTGACAATGCCACCAATATTGTGTGGGCATTACATCTGGGCAAATTCCAGCATGTCCCATGTTTTGCTCACGCAATAAACTTGGTGGTGCAGAATTTTCTGAAAAGCGACAGGGGCGTGCAGGAGACGCTTTGGGTGGCCCAAAAAATTTCTGGCCACTTTCGCCATTCAGCGTCTGCGTGCTGAAGACTGGAGTGCCAGCAAACACTCTTGAACCTGCCCCGCCATCACCTGAAGCAAGAGGTTGTGACACGGTAGAACTCAACCCTCTATATGCTTCAGAGGATGGAGGAGCAGCAAAAGGCCATTCAAGCCTATACATCCACCTATGACATAGGCAAAAGAGGGGGTATGCACCTGACTCAAGTGCAGTGGAGAATGATTTCCGTGTTGTGCAAGGTTCTCCAGCCCTTCGAACTTGCCACACGTGGAGTCAGTTCAGACACTGCCAGCTTGAGTCAGGTCATTCCCCTCATCAGGCTTTTGCAGAAGCAGCTGGAGAAAGTGAAGGAGGAGCTAAGACGGAGCGATTCCGCTCAGCATGTGGGACTTGTGGATGAAGCCCTTCATTCGCTTTGCCAGGATTCCAGGGTGGTCAATCTGTTGAAATCAGACCACTACATTTTGGCCACTGTGCTCGATCCTAGGTTTAAAGCCTATGTGGTGTCTCTCTTTCTGGCTGACACAAGCCTGCAGAGGTGCAAAGACCTGCTGGTGAAAACACTGTCAGCTGAAGCTGAACGTGACACATCAACAGCTCCTTCTTGATTTTCTCCCGCAACTGGGGCTGCCAGGAAAAAACGTAGGTATCCTAAGCAACCCGCTGGCGGTGATGCAGGGCAGGCAGGACCAAGTTTTGGACATCTGGTCCGGACTGAAGGACCTGGCAACAATTTCTGACATGTCTACTGTCACAGCATATGATACTGTCACCATTGACAGAATGGTGGAGGATTACATCGGTGACAGCATCCAAGTAGGCATGTCAGACAGTCCGTACCTGTACTGGCAGGAAAAAGAGGCAAGTTGGAGGCCCCTGTACAAACTGGCTCTATTTTACCTGAGTTGCCCCCCTCCAGTGTGTACTCCGAAAGAGTGTTTAGTGCAGCCGGGAACTTTGTCAGCGAAAGGCGTAGGAGGTTGCTTCCACAAAATGTGGAGAAGATGATGTTCATAAAAATGAATTACCAACTCTTCCAGGGAGACCAGCCTCCATAACGTACAGAGAGACCTGTGGTGGTGGATTCCAGCAGGGGCGAGTTAATACTCTGTGAGGATGAGGATGTACACAACACTGAAGAGGGTGAGGAATCGGTGGATGAGGAGGATGAGGACGACATCTTGCCTCCGTAGAGCCAGTTTGTGCAGGGACAGAATAATTGCCAGCTTGTTTTGTGGGGGCCCAAACGAACCAATCATTTCAGCCACAGTTGTGTGGCAGACCCTGGCGCTGAAATGATTGGTTTGTTAAAGTGTGCATGTCCTGTTTATACAACATAAGGGTGGGTGGGAGGGCCCAAGGACAATTCCATCTTGCACCTCTTTTTTTACTTTGCATTTGCATTATGTACAGTTTGGGGCCTAGTTTTTCAAACTGCCATCCTGTCTGCCACTGCAGTGCCACTCCTAGATGGGCCACGTGTTTGTGCCGCCCACTCGTATCGCTTAGCATAGTCATCCAGCTACCTCGGTGCAACCTTTTGGACATAAAAACACTATTGTGAGGTGCGAGGTGTTCAGAATAGACTGGAAATTAGTGGAAATTAAGGTTATTGAGGTTAATAATAGCATAGGAGCAGAAAAACCCACAAATTCTGTGATTTTAGCTGTTTTTATGCTTTTTTAAAAAAAAAATACAGATCAAAACACAAAACTCAGAACCCAAAACACGGAAGGGTGGTTTTGGCAAAACCAATCCAGATCCAAAACACGAAGAAAGATCCAGATCCAAAACCAAAACACAAAACACGAAAAGTGGCCGGTGCACACCCCTAATATATATATATATACACTTAAACAATTGCAAGTGTATCCACAATGCGTGCACACATATACACAGTTGCTATTGTAAATATAAACATGCACACAGTGCATGTTTGCGCTTTATACAACCCCTGCACACAGCGCACCTTTTATGCTGCGTGTTGACGCACAACGCAAACTTACATATAATCATAAATATACACTCACTCATAAAAGGTTCCTTTACATTAAACGTAATATTAGAGGTTTTAGTAGCATATAATTATGTTGTGAAATGTATATATATGATATTTAAGTTATACAACATGGTAGACATGGCATGTTTCGTACTATACTGACACCCTGTTTATTTCCAGATAATCGAGTCTATCAGGGAGGGAGTCGCATCTTGCGTTTGATGGTTATAGATCATAGGAAATTATTGGTTAGAATGTATATGAACATCCTATGAACTACAGCATACTATAAAGACCAAGAGCAAGAACCAATGGAATTATGTTTGTCTGTCTACATTGTTGTTATCATGATCTGTTAGGGTATATAGCCTGTGTCCCAGTCAACAGCCATTCTGCTTGGATGTCCACAGGCTTCTGGACTGATGACTGTATGCTGGGACCGGTGCGCATGCGTATGTATTGGGCTGTATCGTATATTCTGTATTTAATTGTCTTTGCGCTAATTGTGCTAGATCAAAGCGTGTACCTTTCTTTTTTATTGCAATAAGAATTTTTGTGCTTTGGAACCACAATTATTGTCTGGACAGCAATTAATTCTCTCTAGCAATTAAGGGGTATTCATATGGTCGATGGACTAGCAGCAGTGGATATTTTATTTTATTTATATAGTGCCAAGACTTTTGGACTCACAGCCTTTTTGACTGTTTGAGCCCAAGCCTCTAATTTTTTCCTGTTTGATTTTTAGTAAAACCGAACCATTCATCTCCAAAAATTATACAATAAATCAAATTAGCTCTGATTGTCTGTTGCCACTTACAGGTCAGATCATATATGGGGCATAGGGCCTGATTCAGAGCCACTCGTAAGCGGCCGCTCGTTCGCTCCGAGCGATGTTCGCACAACTGCGCATGCATATGTGTCGTAATGCACATGCGCCAACCAGTCAGTGCGGTCGGAAATCGAGCACTCACAAAATAGCAAGTGCCTGCTAATTTGAGTGACAGGATGAGGCGTTTGTGGGTGGTAACAGGGGAAGGTGCTTGAAAACGGGGAGTGGAGATCCGAACGCAGGCGTGCCAAACGATCAAAACAGGCGTTTTAAGGGTGTGCATAATTAACAAAGCAGCGTCATCGACCACGTCACTTGATTGTTTCTTAGCCTGAACTGTTCGCATGATTGCGGTAGGAAAATACAACCACAAGCACTGCGAGCAGTTCAGACGCCTTTCGATGTACTCGATTAATCAAATAAATAGCGGAGATGACGTAGGATGCGAGCGGCCAGGGGGCGTCTTTACAAAATAGTGAGCGCATGTTTCGTTCTCTCGCTCAGACATAGAGGCGTCAACAGACCGCAAAGAGCGAGCGCTCAATTTAAATAGCCGGCCCCTTTTTCTGAACGAGCGAGCGCAAATAGTGTCCGGCTCTGAATCAGGCCCTTAGTCAGTGGGGATTACTTAAAAACAAATTAAATAGTTTATTTATGCAAAAGCCCATTGAAAGCAATCACTCATTTGTTTTCATTGTCTGACTCACTCTTGGTTAGTCAGTTGTTGGTTATCTGCTGATTATCTGGATTTGAAATAGCATTTTCATAGAGATATTGCAGTATGCGTTTGATGGTTATAGATCATAGCATATACATCATTTTTTAAATAAAATAAAAGCATTCTTAAACTACTGATATAAACTGTCATTTATATCAGCAGCTCAGTGCATAAGGGGCCTGATTCATTACAAATCGCAAATGCGATCACAGTTTATGCACGCAGTCTCACTGCAAACAATATGCTAATGAATGCTATCGCAATGCCGTCGCAGCCTAACATAAGGATGCCAACTTCACCTTACACACATCCGTAATACTTAGCAAGTCTGTGAAACCATCGGTAACATCGAGTACCACCGGAGCCTCACGCACACTTGCACAAGGTCAGACCTTACTCAGAAAATGCTAACCTCATTGCACGCAGTGAAAGCCCAAGCTGCGTATGGCATCGCTGTGGCTAATTTATACACGCCCCTGTAATGGTGTTCAAACACATCGGCGCGCCTGTGTTTTGCTGACCCCCCCCGTCACCATCCCCAAACGCTCACTTCCTGTCAGTCTCTCTGCGATGGATCTGCGTAGTCACTGTGGTCGCAGTCCAATCGCAGTGAGACCTTCGCGCACTGCGATACAAATGCATGCGCAGAACGCAACAATCGTCCATCTGTGTGCGTAATCGCAGTTGTGATCGGTAATGAATCAGTCCCACTAATGTCCTTTCTTATGGTGCCACGTCTTTATATGGAAGAATTCATATTTTTTGTTGGATAATATTTGTGCAGGATGATGGAAATCCCTCAGAATATACAGTATTTTAGCCTGTCTGCTCCTTCCCTTTAGAAAGTAAGCTCTCATGAGCAGGGCCCTCTTCCCTCCCTTCCTTACACCATCATCTACTCCCTACTGCCAATGGCACCAACCTATGGACTTTGCAGCCCTGTTGCATATTTGAGTATTGTGGCTGCTGATGCAGCAATGTTCATGCAATGTCCATGTCATGCAATGTTCTGTACTGTAATTCACTTTTTTCTTGTTTTGTTCATTCTGTTTTTGTCTCTGTATCTTGTAAGGCACTGCAGACTCCTTGTGGCACCATATAAATAAAGGATAATAATAATAATAATAATAATAATAATAATAATAATAGTAGTAATAATAATGTTCCAAATTGCACAGAGCCACAAAACAGAACAGGGCATTAAATTGTGCTATCAGGGAGCAAGTTGCACACAGATGTAAGTATGCTCAGTTTGTGAAACTCTACACAACTTTTTAAGCATACTAATAAACCTAAAAAGTACCCAGTCTATAACTTTTCCAAGGGATTCTATTTTCTCATTCGACAGTAGATTAATTTATGCAATAACTTGTAAATAACGTATTAAAAAATGTATTTAAAAACTAAAATGACATTTCAGGCTGTCTTCAAGTCCTCTTGTCATATTTATAATGCATACAGGGTGCATGGTGTGGGTCTGGCAGGTGTGTCGGGAGTCCGGTGGGTGTTGCGGGGGAGTTTTGTGTTTGCTGTGGGGATCTGGAGGGTGTTGCAGGGGTGGGGTCTGGCAGGTGTTGTGGAAGGGTCCATCGGGTGTCAGGGGGAATCCGGCATGTGCTGTGGGGGTCTTTCGGGTGTCGCGCGGGGGAAGGGGTCTGGTGGGGTGGAGGTAACTAAGAAGCAGTTACCGTTGAGGGAATGGCTTTGAAACCACACCCACGCCTATAGTCATTGGCCATTAACACTAGTGATGTCATGGCTGTCAGGTCATGTCATGATGTCACAGTTGCTCCTAATTTTTCAGTTTTTTGGAATATTTTGGTTTTACACTGTGGCCATTTTAGAAGAATCTTTGAGAAATGGGTCTGGCGCCATTTTCCTTGAGATATGCACACACGTAATAGGCTCTGGCACCATGCAGAGCAAATGAAAAAATTATGAACCTGTGAAAGTAGGTGTAAAGAGCAGCTCTTACAATTGAAATGTAGTTTCTTTTTAAAGTAACATTTGATATATAAGGCATTATTGTATAAAGGTTTTTTTAATGATTCTTAGGATAGTTTGCATGGGAAAATGGAGACATTTCTCCATCTACTAGAAACTAAAATATATAGTTATAAATAAATGGAAAAACATGCAAACAAGAAACATTTTAACATGTCCAACACTTCAAGAGCCACGATTTTCTTTTTACTGTCCATTTATATTCTCAGCATGTTTCAGAGGATGCCATATTTCTTGTTACCAGCTTGTAACCAACCTTCCCAGCTTCTTTAGTCTCTTTTATTCCAGTATTCTACATTTTAGAACAGAAAGCATTTAAAAAAAATCATGACTAGTAGCAATAAGAAAGGAAACGTTCCAGGAATCCAGTAGAACAAATAAGATAAGTGAGAATGGATTTGCATCACATAAAACAATGACAATCCCTAGCAATGTGAAGCAATATTACTCTGCATGTCATATATCTATATACATATACATCGACAGTCTCCTGTATAAAAAAATATAAAACATCAAAACACAATATCTGTTTTCTGTTTAATTTTTCTTTTTCTTTTATATTCATTTTTATGTTGAACTAGGAACAAAAACAAGAACATTAATCATATCGTTGTGATTTGTATTCATAAAATATATTTTTGCTACTATCGTTGCTATTAGTAGACTGAGGGTTAAATCAGTTGTCATGCTGAATTATAGTTCCAGAATTCAGTTCAACTTAGCTTGTAAAGTGCATGCAAATGTACCTATGTAGAGTATTGTTTTTAAGACAACACAATTTTGTATTACTGTCAGCTTTTATAAGTGTGTTCACACAGTTTTGGTATTATTGTTGAAAAGCGCAGTCAATCTTATTGCTCTTTTTACACTGAGAAATATAGTAAGCGCCTACAGTATTTAAGCGTGTTTTTTTCAACATCTACAATAGTTCGGAAATGTACCATTTTTATTAGAAACTTTCAATTAATCATTTCCTTTACTGCTAACAGATTGATAATTAAAGCAATGGAGCAAACAAGACAGAGGGGGCTCCACTGAGCATACCCAGTAATGTGGTACTGTAGGTAGATTTACTTTATCCAAAAATACATTTATCTGGGGCTGAGTGTTTGTTAATTATGTGTGCTGACCCCCGTGTTTTGGTTTTGGATCTAGATTCATCTTTGTGTTTTGGTTTTGCAAAATCACCTGACAGTGTTTTGATTTTAGTTTAGGATCTGGATTTTTTTTTTTAAATGATAAAAACTTTTAAAAAACGGCTAAAATCATGACATTTTTGCAATACAAAACCCAAAATTTCGATTTAAAATCTGAATTCCAAATTGCTGGAAGATCAGAACCACAATTCGAATTTATTCGGATCTCCTCAGGAGATTAGAACTGCAACTAGGATCTGTCTGGATTCACAAAATTCAGGTGGATTCAGATTTCTGGAAAACCGAACAGCACATATCTATTAGTTATGCTCCTGTTCTGGAGTAACATGAACAAAAACAACTATCCAAAAACATTTTAATAAGTTAATCATGTGATGTAATGCAGCAGCCACGAGAGATGCAGTATGTAAATTAATTCTTACTGAGGAGCAGATTAAATATTTTAATTCAGAAAAGGATGGGATTACATGTATTTAGTGAGAGGGAAATGAGCTAATAATCCAGCGGGAAGCAAAATAGAAACATTGTGTAGAAGTCAAGCAACAATGCGGTATGTGTTACTAATATGTATATTACCTGCATAAAGTGATACTGGATAACATGTTACTGAAGGGAGTAATTTATCTGAGATTAATTCAAGAATGTTGTACTGTACTCATAAAAGTCATCATCATCGCTCCTTTATAGGGCTCCTAAGATTACATAGTGCCAAGCAATAGGACAGTAATAAAAATATATGACATCCATGAATACAAAAAGCAAATAGATACAAGAATACAATTAGGAATAGCTATTCACACTTCACTAATATAATTAGAGATGAGTGGGTCTGGTTCTTCAAGAACCGGACCCATCTGAATATAGTGGTTCTGAGTAGGATCCGTGTCCGGCTTGGGTTTTCCCGCCTAACACGGAATCCTGTCGGATTCTCATGGGTTTTAGATTGTATAAAGGTCCCGGTGATTGGTGCCATTTTCACTACGGCTGTGGAGAGTGTACAGAACAAACGTGTTCTGTTCTCTGTCTATGCATGTGTTCTCAACTTCTCAAGAGTGCAGTGTTGTCGAAATGGGGCTGCTGTCACTGTTGCCCTGTCAATCAAGGGGCTGGGGCTGCAGTACCATCAAGGGACTGAGGCTGCAGTACATAAAAAGCTGCTGCTGTGTTGTCCATAAAGGGGCTGGGGATGCAATACATACAGGGGGGCTGCTGTGTTATCCATAAAGGGGCTGGGGCTGCAGTACATAAAGGGGTGCTGCTGTGTTGTCCTGTCCATCAAGGTGCTATGGCTGCAGTACATTAAGGGGTGCTGTTTCACCCAGGGGTGTTCTGTCAATCCAGGGGTGCTCTTCCCCAGTGTAAAAAAAAGTGTACCTTACTCAAGCTCAGTGGAAAATACTTTCTGTGTTGTGCAAAGTGTTGAAACCCTTCAAAGTAGTCACCTGTGAAGTGAGTTTAGACATTGCCAGCTTGAGTCAGGTAATTTCTCTAATTAGACTGTTGGAAAAGCAGCTTGAGAAACTGAAGGAGGAGCTGAAATGTTGTGATTTGGCTAAGCATGTCGGACAGATCAAGTCTTTTCTTTGCTCCTCCAGGAAGCAAGGGTTGTCAGGATCTTACAATCAGATCAATACATTTTTGTGACCTTGCTCTATCCTAGGTTTTAGTCGTGTCTTTCTTCCCAGTGGACACAGATCTGAAGAGATGCAAAGAGCTGTTGGTAAACAAATTGTCAGCTCAAGTGGCACGTGATGAAGCGATGGCTCCTCCTTCAGTTTCTCCAGCAAGTGTGGCTGCCAGGAAAAAACTAAACTTTCCCAAAAAGAGACCCACTCTTTCTGTTGCAGATGAGTTAACACAACTAAGATTTGACTTCTGGTTGGGTCTAAAAGAATTGCCTACAATTAATGAGACCTCTACCTTGACTCCATCTGATATGGTTACCATTCAAAGAATGGTTGATGACTATTTTAATGATAGCATCCAAATAGGCATGTCAGGCAGTCCGTTTTACTACTGGCCTGAAAAAAAGGCAAGTGGGAGGAACTTGCACAAACTGGCTTTGCTTTACTTGAGCTGCCCACCCTCCAGTGTGTACTCAGAAAGAGTGATCAGCACAGCCAGGAACCTTGTCAGCGATCGGCGTATGAGGCTACTTCCTCAAAATGTAGAAAACATGATGTTCATCAAAATGAACTACAAATTCCATGAGGAAGACCTTTACTGCCAATTACATCCAAGAATTACAGAGAGGCTGTAATGATGGATTCAATCGAATTAATATTGTGTGAAGATGATGTACACACTGATGAGGGTGAGGAATTGGATGATGATGATGGTGAAAACATCTTGCCTCTGTAAAGCCAGTTTGTACACAGAGAGATCATTGCCAACAATGTCAGCTGTCCATTGGTAGCTTGTTTTGTGGGGGCCCAAACAAACCAATCGCTTCAGCCAGAATTGGCAGTCCCTGTCGCTGAAGTGATTGGTTTGTTAAATTGTGCATGTCCTCTTTAACTATATACAAAATAAGAGTAAGTGGAAGTAGAGGTGTAGGTGAAGGGGGCATGGCCTAATATCGGGTGGTGTGGCCATGCACCCTTGAACTAAAAAAGAAAAGAAAACAATTTTGCAGCGCTGCTGTGCACTGGGTAGGGGGACGTTGTGAGCCCCTCAGCCCGGCTCGAAGCCAGAGGGAGGCACGATCAATGTGATCGCTCCCCCCACAGGCATAGGAGACTGCTGTGGCTGCTGCTCAGCAGCCGCAAGCAGTCTCCCACTGCAGCCCAGCATGCTGTGTGCTGGGCTGTTGTGCGGGTGGGAGGAGTGAGGGAGGGTGAGAGCGGCGCCAGACCTGGTCCCCCGCCGAGCCCCTCTTGCAAACCCTGGTCCTGGTAAATAGTACCCTCTCCCCTTCCTCTTGGTGCCCCCCGGGTGGAAGGGTCCAAGGACATCTCTTCTTTGCGTTATGTGCTGTTTGGGGCATTGCTGTCTGACATTTTTAATTTTATAGGTTATTAAACTGCCATCCTGTCTGACACTTTGTGTCATGATGGAAGTTGAACTGCCACATGCTAGTGCCGCCCACTGCTGTCACTTAGCTTATTCATCCAGCTAGCTCAATGCAACCTTTTGGCCTAAATTTGATGAAATCAATATTGTGAGCTGTGAGGTGGTCAAAATTGACTGGAAATGGCTGGAAATAAATGTTATTGAGGTTAATAATACTGTAGGAACAAAAACAGGCCCACATTATGTGATTTCAGCCTTTTTTATGATTTTTTTGAAAAAATACATATCCAAACCAAAACCTAAACACACAAGGGTGGTTTTGTGAAACCAAATCCAGATTCAAAACCTTGAAGGTTATACAGATCCAAAACCAAAACAAAAACACGGGGGTCAGCGCACATCCCTAATTGTAATGCATGAAAGCGATGTGAGGTACAAATAGAATGTTTCATGTGAGATAAGTACAACTAACACAGTTATAGGTGAACAAAAACAACAGCATGAAGTTAGCATAAGACATTACAGAGGCAGGAACATATGAGGTAGATGGGGTTAATGTATTTTCTCAGTGAGTATTTTGTATAGCATTTGTTTGGGGGTAGGATAGGCAACATGAAGAGGTGAGTTTTCAGGGAGTGAATAAAATTATTTAAAATTGAAATAGTCTGGTAGGGTGAGGCAAGAAGTTCTGAAGGTGTGGGGGGAGGGAGGGAGGGAGGGAGGGAGGGAGAAGTATTGATGACAGGAGTAGGAGGAGGAGTTTATTAGATGAGAAGAGAGAAGGTCAGACACAAGCTGGAGTGCATTAGTTGGGGAGTAACTTGTGATAAGGTAGTAGATGTATAGAGGGGAAGACCTATTGTATTGAAAGATTTGTAAGTGGGGATGATTAGCTGCAACTACTTAATTCTGGAGGGAATGGGCAGCCAATAAAGGGATTTACTTCAGCGGGGAAAGTGGGGAAAGGTGGGTGAGGGGTGGTCACTGAGGAGGAAGCTACATTAGTTGAGGTGGGAAATGGAGTGAGAGCACCAGGATTTTGGTTAGTTCCTGAGTGAGGAAGGAATGTATTTTGGCAATGTTGAAAAGGAGAAGGGAACAGGACGGCTACAGGGAATGAATGTGATGTTGTGTATGACAGCAGCTCAAGTACTCAGAAGTATTGCACAACCTACCCTTAAAGGAAAAACAAGCCCCAAGAACAGCATGGCACTCATTATGCAAGACAGAGAATATGTAGGTAAAATAAATGCAAGGATTAGGAAAAGTGATGAGAAACATGCAAGAACAATAAGAATATTAATTCATTTTAACAAGATGGGTGGTAGACAGATTTCTGAATAAAGTTTCTATCGCATATTAGCTTAGTCTAGCCTTTATAATAGAGTCACATAAAATGAAACTTCTGCACAGGAGAATCCTTCATGACTTGTATTATAGTATTTCTATCTTTCTTTTGATTGTCACCTAATCTCAATGAATTATATATTTTTAAAACACTTTCCTATTCTCCTTGTCCTGAGACTAGCTCTGTGTTGTAAACGATTAATCCTTTCTGTTTGTGAAAGTGATCAGAGCACTCTCAGGTATGCTGCTGACTAGTGAGGGGACTGAGGCATAGTGCCACAAATCACCAGTCTATGTAGAGGAGACAAATCAAAATTATGTTGTTATAGGAAAATTCCACCAAAGATGTCTCCTGTCTTTAAACTTCACCCTTCTATCTCTCCCCCCTCCTTTCTCTGCTCTGCCAAATGCAAAACCAGTAAACACCAGTTCTCTCACACACACATTTGATCAAATAATAAAGATTGTTTACCCCATTTCCTCGGTCAAGTTACAACCAGACTCTTATATGTGATGAACAAAGGCTGTGAGGACACATGTATTTAGACGGCTGGCTGAACAACGTCTAAGCCAGACATGTGGTCTCCAAGAACATAACAATTATTTCATTATATTATATTGTTTTTATGTGTGTAATTGAATGTATAGTTTTGTAGTTAATTGTAGCAAGAATATATATATATATGTACTGTGTATTTTGATAAATTAATATTATACAAAGAACTGTGGGTGTTTTAAGTAATTTCATGTGGTGATAGGACTTATATAGTGGGGACTAGGATTTAAAAAGCAAGGAACAGTATAAGGAATTAAAGGGAATATAAGTATCCCTTATCATTGGCGAACCAGCCCTACTGTTTTAATTGTAATTTTATAGTAGGATACAGTGGTGAAACGGCTAATCTGTAGGCCAAGTATTTGGTAGAAAAGCCAGGGACAGATAACAGAAGGAAGTGCTACTAGTGTGTTATTAATGGAAGTCTTTTCTAGAAATTTGGACAGATAACAAGCTTTCGCCTGAATACTAGACAAAAAAATACAATTAATTACAGCGAACCTAGAAATTTTTTAAAAAATTATTTGGATACTTATTTCTTTGTCTTCCCAAATTTAAAGAGGATTTTTGCACGCAGCAAGGTAAGTCTTGGTGACTTAAGGGGATCAACTTTACTACGGTGAGAAATAACGCAGATCACAGACAGACAATGAGCTCTGCAAAGGAAAGGTGAGTATGAATTATTTTACTATTGGCAACTTAAGCAAAAACAGTACATTTAACCCTGTAATTACCAACAAATACACCTCATCTGAGATGCTATGGAACACACTGCTAGAGCAGGTTTTTACACATGATACTTTATATATAAATAAGCGCAATGTGTTCAATAAAAAAAACAAATGTTTGCAGATGTTAGCCAAACTGGTACATGCATTTGAGGATACAATTTGGAGACTAGAACATGCTGAGATATTGGCTAATAAAAAAAAGATAAATTATGTAAATTCTCATTGCCAGTGCTGTATTGAAAAAGTGAAAAAGGTGTGTACCTTAGAATCACAATTACAAGAGAAATATTTGAGCAATATTGATAGAGGAAGGCATATTTGTATGCTTGAATCTCATTTGTTAGAAAAAGAGAGATATTATGCGGACATTAATAAAGAAGTAGCAGTACTATATACCGAGAATAATAAATTCAAAGATAAAGCAGCATCCAATGAAGCTTTAATTGCGGAGTTCAAGAATAATTACACAACAATCCCAAATTATAACAAATATGCACAAAACTGTAAATGATTTATCTAATGTGGTGTCTAGAAAACAAGTCTGTGTAACTGAAAATAGAGGCAGTGAGATGGGAAGCATGGGATATACTATGCCCATACTTAGCCCTGAGGGTGTAACACCTCCAGTGGGTGACCCCAGGTACCTTGTAGCACGTACATTAAATTATTCCCCATCACCCATTGGGAGTGGATCTAATGTTCATCCACATGTTGATGACCCTGTTTTTGGACTCAACAATGGGTGGCAAACAGTACAGTCTGCTCCTATTCTCCAAACAGGCTACAGTAATGGAACTGGATTGCACACTCCCTATAGAAATGATAGCATGGAGAAGACGCAATTCCTGTTAAAAATTAGTAAAGTATGACCCCAGCATAGACCCCTTTACCTCTTGTGATATTTTTGAGGTACACTGTGACACATTTAACATTGCCCCAGAATATTGCATGGAGTTGTTTAATTTATGGTTACCCACTCACCTTAACCAGAAGTATGCCGCAACTGGGAAGAGTACTCCCAAAAATTGTATATTTCATGATAAAGAAGAATGACTTTCTGCTCACATGAAATTGGCAACAGGTCATTGGGAAGTAACTCCAGATATTCTATCTAACTTTAAACCCACCATACATGATGAGCCTTTGTCTCTACGTGGTAGGTTTGAAGCCATGTATAGAAGGGTGACAAAAGATCACAGTACGGAAGCCCTACAAGGCATGATATGCACGTTTGAGGAAAGATTTCCGTATATTGACCCAGCAATTCATGTAAGTGCGCAAAAGAATCAATGCTTGCAGATGCAGCATTGGTTATAGAAGAATACAGGCAAGATTTATTGAAAAACAAAAGATCACTGGAAATTAGGGACCATGTTGTGGTAAACGGTAGATCACAAGATGGCCGATGCACAATTTATGGTAACACATACAGGCAAACACATCTTACTCCTACAGTTCCACCTCAGGAGAAATGGGGTAAGGTTCGCTGCCATGCATGTTTAAAGTACGGACATATACAACGTAATTGTTCACAAGGGGCACACAGATATTATGTAAACAACCTGGGCAATAATAATGGTTTCAAAAAGAAGCCTTATTATAACAGACAGGTAGAAGACCCAACTTATGTTAGCCCACATACTCAAACACAGATGCAGCCCATAGATCAGATGCAAAATTGCATTGCACTGGTGGGTACGCACACAGGACAAGTAGAAGAACCGACCCATGTGCAGCCACATACATTGGGACCTCTATAAAAACAAACACAGAAATGTCTAGAGCATGTGAATAACTGCACAGTACAAGATGCAGCTATAGTAGTTCGCACAACAGATGTCCCTACTGGAAGTCTGGTGCAACTAGATTGATGGTTAGGGGTCCCTAAGGATCTGACTCCAATATGTGATCTCATATTGGATTCCTCAGGGAGACCCCATATAATGGCCAGAATAAAAAACTAATTATTGAAATTCATGCTTGACACTGGAGCAGAAATTTCAATCACCAATGTTGAACATGATTTACATCCAGACAACCCTCAGTGTGTGGTGATTGGATTTGATCACCAACAAGGGGGGGAGAGCCCATAGAATTGACGAAGTCACTTAAAAAATCAGCAATGACCTCACATTAAAAATCCCAATGTGGTATTACTCTGGTTCTGATAACATCATTGGAATTGATGTAATGACACAGAATGGGTGATTCTTAGATTTAGTGAATTGCATGTTATGGAGAGGCCCGGGAAACTCAAAGGTCTGTGTGATAAAGCAACATCACTTAGGACCACCCATAAATGACCTTGAACCAATTGTGTACCAATACCCAGAACTATGGACCCAAGAAAAAAATGACTGTGGAAATATGGTTGGTGTCCAAGTAGACATACAAGGTCCAGATCCACCACCTCAATGCCAATATCATTTTCCCCCTGAAGCCATGGAATCAGTTATAGAAGCTGTGACTGATTTAGAGTCAAGGGGGGTGGTCATAAAGGGGAATTCCAAGTGCAATAATCCTCTATGGCATGTTAAAAAGAAAGAGACAAAGTCACCTGGAGACTAACCATTGATCTCAGAGTTTTGAATAAGTACAACCCAATGTCAGCACAAGTGGTTGTAGAAACACCAGCCATAATGCAAGAATAAATGGCAAAAGCCAAGTATTCTCTACCATTGATGAAGCCAATGTTTTTTTCTCAATATCATTGACAGAAAACTGCCGTTAGAATTTCACATTCACTGTGCAAGATACACAATACATACATGTTTTGTGCAATTCCCCAGGGATTACACAGTATTCCCACATAGACACTAGCAAAAGTGTTAACTCTTCTACAGGAATTGTTAGGCCTCCTGTTTCATGCAGGGCTCAAATTGAGTCCTCATAAGGCAAACCTGGCTAGGTCAGAGGTCATATTCCTAGGGGTTAAGATTTCTCATGGGACAAAAGGTATAATGGCTGCCCGTATTGAAGCAATGGTCAAGTTTCCCAGGCCTGGCACTCTATAAGACTTACGCAGGTTCTTGGGGGTTGCAAACTTCATCAGGGAGTTCATAGAGGATTTTTCAACAAAAGCAAAGCCCCTTTATGAACTGCTAAGAGGTGAGGAACCTTCATTAAAAGACTGGGCAGAAACACAGGAAGTGGCATTTTCTACCCTGAAAAGAGATCTTTCCTCTGCCCAGTGCTAGCAACTCCACACCCAGAAGGTGAAATGGCCATTCAGGCTCAGAGTCTATATCAGCGGTCCTGCTACAACAAGTAGGATCTGTGAGTAGACCACTAGGGTATTTCTCAAGACTCCTTTCACCAGGCTTTGATGAGTGTGCAAAGCAACTTGCAGCCATTCATTATGCTGTCAAAGTGACTGAGCATATTGTAGAGTTCAGGCAGCTCAATGTGCAAACACCAAACCACAGAGGTTTGGGAGGTGGATAATGGACCTCAGTGGACAGAATATCAAAATCTGTCACAAGGCTAAGTATGTCCTTTCCTAGTTGTTAAACACAACTGGAACAGAGCATGATTGTGATCAGGTAACACATTCCTTTACAACCCCATTCTTTAGACAGGTAGTGCACCCTGATGACAGAATCATCTTTGTTGATGGGTCACGCTTTCATCTGGATGGGTCATATGTGACAGGATATGCGGTCTTGGATGAGACAACAGGAACTCAGAGTCTGGTTAGACTCCCAGGTCACCTGTCAGCCCAACGTGGTGAATTGGAGGCAGTGAAGGAAGCACTCATCCCCCAGGGAGATGCACTATATATAGTGGCAGCTCATATGTAGTGCAGTCTCTCACATTACATCTTGAGACTTGGCAAAAATGTGGATTCGTGGACAGACAGAATAAACCCCTGGTGCATGTTTCAGTTTTAAGACCCATCCTGATGATGCAGCTATCATTAAAGTGCCTGCACACCAAACAGGGAGCAATCCCCTAGTCTTGGGTAACAATGCAGCAGATGAAGCAGCAAAAATGGCAGTAGTATCTGGGATCTTTCAGGATCTGGATGCTGAAACTTTGCCCTCAGTCCAAGAAGGAACAGTGTCATTTGAAGAGGAACAGACAAAAGACTCTGGACCTCATTCAGAGTCGGTTGTAAGCGGCAGCTTGGTCGTACACATCCGATGTTTCCAAACCACGCATGTGTACGGTTAGTTGTGCACATGTGCGTACGAGATCCTTGTGATCCAAAATGCTGTCGATAGTACGGCTTATGAGCAGGAAGTGGCTTCCGAGAGTTGATTGACATGAAAGGCCGTTTGTGGGTGTTGACGGGGGTGGTGGTCTGAAAACGCAGGCGTTCCTCACCATTTTCAGGGCGTTTTAGGAGCGTACATAAATTACCTGCTGTGACCGACATAGAAGGCCGGAAGTAGTAAAACGTCACTCTGCGAGCAGGTTCGAGGCCTGGCTGATCATCCAGCTTGAGGTTGGGTACGTGCTCTCTCAAGCCCCAGAGTACAATCGATACTATCGAATGTTACTGATGTTAGGATTGATGTTTCTATTTTGAGCCACACAATGCAAGCAGCTAATAATCGTTTGTAGCAGCTAATAACACTGCTAATTGGCTTGTAATTGATTCAGTTTCATTTGCATTAGCGAATAATAATGGCAACAAGCTAGCAACAAGCTGATTGATAGAGCATGGAAACATGACATGTGGGCATCAACACAACACAAGCGGCCGCAACCATCAGATGAAACAATTGACTCGATCGCTAGCTGCTATCACTCGCTAGCTAGAGGAGGTGCATTGTTCATGTATTGGCGTCACTTTGGTTGCGACAGACCGGCCATGCAATTGCTTCCTTTTTCAGTTTCACGGTCGTTAGGCGTACGACCGAGTGGCTGCTTACGACCGACTCTGAATGAGGTCCTCTGTTCTTATGACTCACAGAATTTAATCACAAGATCCCTAGTCTATCAGATAGGGTATACTGTGCCACTCACCAGGAGAAGGATTAGAACCTCTCTCTGCAGTTCCCTCACATCTTCAAGTGGAACTGACAAGGCTCAATCATCAGCTCCTTGGACATCCTGGCCGGGATAAACTTTTTGCTCTTTAAAAGAGCAAATTATACTGGCCAGGATTGTTCAAAACAGTAGAAAATGTCACCCAACAGTGTTTGGTGTGTGCCCAAATAAACCCTCGGGCACCAGCTCTTAAACCAGTGTTACAGCATGTGCCTCCTGCAGAGGGGCCCTGATGAACCTTACAAATAGACTTCATAGGACCACTACCAGCTGGCAGACGAAATTGTCGCTATGTCTTGGTAGTAGTGGACGTATTCTCAAAGTGGGTAGAAGCCATTCCTACAGCGAATGACTCAGTGGCCACTACAGCACGGTTTCTATGGGAACAGATTTTGTCATGCTGGAGTATCCCTAGGATCATAGAATCTGATCGAAGGACCCACTTCATTGGCAAGGTCTTGAAAGCCCTTTGTGAACTTTTGGACATACAGCAGCACTTCCATGTCTCTTATTATCCCCAATCAGCAGGGATTGTGGAACGAATGAATCAGACCATCAAGACCCAGTTAGC
Organism: Taudactylus pleione; assembly: GCA_031769625.1. Taxonomy (NCBI): domain Eukaryota; kingdom Metazoa; phylum Chordata; class Amphibia; order Anura; family Myobatrachidae; genus Taudactylus; species Taudactylus pleione. The sequence goes on along the minus strand of JAUIMM010000863.1, from coordinate 766,021 downwards.
CAAGGCACTATTACAGAAGGGCTCTTCTTGGGTAACACCGTTACCCACAATACTCATGGGTATTAGGGCTACAGAAGCATCCACCACAGGGATCACTCCATTTGAGCTCATGACAGGTCGCAAAATGCCACTTTGTTTCCCTAATGAGTCACTGTTGTCAAATCCCATTAAAGATGCTGTCGCGAGAGATATGTTCCTGCAACAGGTGCAAGATAATCTCAAGGGACTTTTGCCTTATGCAGCTACAGGGGGAGACACCTATGCCCTCTGTAGATGATTTAGTAATGGTTAAAGTTTTCTGTAAAGCAGGTCCTTGGGATGCAAAATGGGAAGGGCCATATCAAGTTCTTGAAGTCATGGGTGATACTATGCTAAAAGTACAAAGACCATAGACAACAAAAAAAGAATCTCGAAGGAGGCGCAAAGTATTCTGGGTAGATATTGATTAGGTGAAAACCACATGTGCTGTTTCCACTCAATAGAGTTCACATACCTTATTGAAAGAAAAACAAGGAAACATTTTTTTGGTGACTATTTTGTTGTAAATAAGTCTGTATAATCATATTTTTTTGTTTTTTTTCCTCTCCTACAAGCCAATGAGAACAGGTTGTTTAAAAATGGTCTAATATTTAAAATGGTTCCACAGGATGATTAATTGATTGGGTACACCCAGGGCCTGATTCAGAGGTGCTCGCAAAAAGCGAGCACTCGCTCTGAATCAGGGCGGGCGCAGGTTTTTTAGTTGCAGCCTCTTGGCTGCTCGTATAGCTGTGGGTTACCACCCACAGTTATTGCGAGCGGCCATGATGATGGTCCTGATGGTCACGACCATCGCGACCATCAGGCTTGTGACGAGACCCTTGTGGTAGGGTCTCATGGCCACAAGCCCCAGAGAGCTTCTGGCTCAAATCGAGCCGGACGCTCTCTCACTGACATCACTGGTGATGTCAGTGGGGCTGCCCACAAACGGCAGGCGTTCACATGGGAACGCCTCCATTTGTGAAGCCACCCCCTTGCCACACCTACAAAATGGGGCGAGCTGTCGATCAACATCGACAGCCGCCCCTTTTGTAGTGCGCACTGGGCCACCATTGACCCACTTGTGAGCGCAATGCGCTTGCGAGCGGGTCTGAATCAGGCCCCTAGTTTGTGTGTTTGGAAATGGATAGAAAGACGTTACATATTGACATACCTGCATTATGTATACTAAAATTTCTTTCTATTCTCACATGTATCACATGTATTTAGACTGCTCGCCGAACAACAACATCTAAGCCAGGCCTGTGTGTAATTGAATATATTGTTTTGTAGTTAATTGTAGCATAGATATATATATATATATATATATATATATATATATGTATCCCTTATCAGATGTCATATTGGCCACTCCCCATAAACACTTGAATTGCAGCATTATCCTCACATCCTGCCTATGTAACTAGCAAGTGAGCAGTATGCAGGAGGAACACCCACTCTTCCGGGGGACTGGGGGTCTCTGTGAGCATTAGTGAGTCTCCTGGAACTTCTATTAGAGAATGTAATTATGGTGCCAAGTTGCAGGCATCTATGCAACCGCACCACCTGTATTCATCCGCGCGTGGAAGGGGATCCGGTCTAAAAATATACAGTAAAGAGGTAGACAATGACTAGATAGACACCAGATGTTAGACAGTCAATAGGTTGACAGGGACAAAAGGTTGACAGGGACAAAAGGTCGACACACTAAAGGTAGACATGTAAGAAGGTTGACAGTTACAAATGGTCAACAGGGTCAAAAGGTTGACATAAAAATGGTCGACACAAAAATGGTCGACTCATTTTTTTTTTTAGGCTTAGGGTTAGGCACTTACTGGAGGGTTAGGGTTAGGCACTTACTCCAACGGTTAGGGTTAGGCACTTACCCCAATGGTTAGGGTTAGGCACCAAGAGGGAGGGTTAGGCACTTACCGCAGGTTTAGGCACTAGAAGTTATGTTTAGGGTCAGGCACCTACTCCGACAGTTAGGGTTAGGCACCAAGAGGTAGTGTTAGGGTTAGGCACCAGGAGGGAGTGTTAGGGTTAGGGTGAAGATTAGGGTTAGAACAAAAAACATGTGTCGACCATTTTCTTGTTGACCATTTTCGTGTTGACCTTTTGACCATGTCGACCATTTGTACATGTCAACCTTCTTACATGTCGACCTTTAGTGTGTCGACCTTTTGTCCCTGTCCACCTTTTGTCCCTATTTTCTGTCTAACATCTGGTGTCTATCTAGACATTGTCTACCTTTTTACTGTAGATCTTTCAATCCACACCTGTGTGGAAGCAGCCATCATCATTATCAGCGTGCACTTGCCCCTGTCCTATATCTGCTACAAGAGATCTATGCCTAGCCCACAATTCTGCCTACCCAGTCCACAACAAACCCTCTCTCAATTTAACCATGTGTGAATATCAGTGAATATCATCCCAGTTATTCTGCTCCAGCTGCAAGTGGAGATGCACAGTTATAAAAATTGCAAGATCCATTCGAAAAATGGAGTTGCATGTAATTTTACATCAGACACTATGGTGTGAGGTGGAGACATGAAATATGGAAAAGTCCTTGTAGAAATCTTAAGACAAATAACACATATAGAGGAAGAAGATTATGTACCATGGTGTACTTCTCAGACAAAACACATTTCTTTAAAAGATTTGATTTTTATTGATATCTCATTAAAATGTATTTACTTCTGTAACCTAATTATGACAAACAGCAAAATAAAATCAAGTGTAATTAAAGAAAGGAAATTAGTGAAATGAAAAACTTGCTGTGTAGCTTTATTGCCTAACTATTATATATGTACACTTTAGTGCTCTTTACGCATAGAAAAAAGAATTGAATATGAAGGATTTAGTTTATTTATTATTTTAGGAGAAATAGAGTTAGCTTAATATTTGTGCTACATTTGTCCTGCTACCAGGGTCGGCAACAGAAATCTTGGGGCCCAGTACACTTATATTTTTGGGGCCTCCATCCTGCGCTGTTCCCCAAATAAAATTATATTCTACAAAGTGCCCCCAAATCACAATATATGCAGCACTGTGCCCTAAAATCACATTATATGCCACACTGTACCCCAAAATCACATTATACGTCGCACTGTGCCCATATTAACACTATATGCCTCACTGTGCTCTTAATCACAGTATATTCCACCTGGTACCCCTAAATCTCAATCTATGCCACATGGTATCTCCAACTGTAGTTGTACATGAGACCCACAGATCTCAATAACAGAAAAATAACCCAAAGGTGCAGAAGAACTTGTTATCTTATTTTAAATAAGGTTATATGGGACAACTTCAACTTCCAGCTGCTAATTTTCTAGATGATTCTAAAAAAAAAACAATTGTGCAAAGTATATACAGTATGTTTACAAGGAGAAGAGCTGTAGTTGCAAACCTCTGTTACATAACCTAGACAGTCACAAACCTGTGTTTGGCGAAATGTGTGGGAAACGGCAGAAGGTTGGGTCACCGGCGGGTCTGTAGTACCTGTCTGTGTCTGTGGCATCTAGTAGTATCGCTACTGAACTGCCACCCAGAGCACCCTTTTATTATGCTGCAGACATTGCAAACTGCAGTCAGAAGTACTTGTAGAACCATCCCCCCCCCCCCCCAACACACCTCTCCCCTGAGCATTCTGAGGATGCTGCGGTCAGTGCTGGTCTTTCTGGTGGCCCTGCCCGCTTGGCATGACATCATGCACTCAGACAGCATAGCTGGCACATTGCACCGTAAAGCCATGTTGCAGTACTGTGCAACTTCTCCACCTGTTCTCTTTAAAGGAACTCCGCAGTACCAGAAATCTGCAATTTATGACAGGCTGGAAAAGAGAAAACCATCTGTTCAGGAAAGGCCCCATCTCAAGTGAAGCAGAGACAAGGAAAGTGTTCAACACTAAAGAATATTCTCCATTATTCCCAATTTGCAAACAAAAATTTCAAGGCATCGCTGCAGGGGCATTTTAAGAGAGGAGGGGGCCCATGTGCACTCCCTGTGCGGGGCCCCCTCCTCTTTCCCCGGGGGCCGGCAGCCGACTGACGCGGCTAGCCAGCCACCAGAGCCTTAGTAGACTCCGGGCACTAGAGTGTGCCCGGAGTCTACTGCGCATGCTCAGAATGCCGGAAAATGGCCGCGGCAGACACGTGACGTGGGACCACGGACAGGTAAGTCTAAAATAATATGGGTGCAGTGTGTGCGGTGCGGGGCCCCACTGCACCCATTATAGATACGCCACTGTTTCGCTGGGAGTTTTGACATTAAGGGGTTAAAACTGTGGGCCTTAATCAGCAAGGATCACAACTGCTAAAGCGCACGCAGCCGGCTGACTGTTTCTCACTGCACATGCGTATGCATCGCAGTGCGCTTGTGCAAAGGCACCACTGTGATCGTATCTGCGATTGCAGTGACTAAGCAGACCCATCGCAGAGCGATTGACAGGAAGTACTGTTTGGGGCGGTGATGGGGGGTGGTTGAAGAAACGCAGGCGTGCCAGTGCATTTGAACGCCGTTGCAGGGGCGTGCATAAATTAGCCACTACGATGGCATACGCAGCCTGAGCTCTCACTGCATGCAGGAAAGTTAGCAATTTAGTTGTAGGGTCAGACCTGCCTTAAATGTGCGAGTGGCTCCGATGTACTTCGATGTTACCAATGTTTTGGCTGGATTGTAAGGTATTATGGATGTGCAAGAGGGGAAGTGGGCGTCTACATGTTGTTAGTGAGAGTGCTTTGCGATTGCAATTATTAGCATACTTTCGCAGTAGAACTGCGTGCGCAATTGCTACCGCGATCGCAATAGCGATCCTTGCTGAATCAGGCCCTGTGTCTTTGCACTGTGCATGCTCTGGAACTGTGGAAGATGCAGAGTTTTATGCATTTCTATTGCATCTACACTTATGACCAAAGAGGTGTAACTTGGCTGCAATGGGGGCTCTCACACAGACACAGGGCCTGATTCAGACCTTGACGTTATTTGCGGGCGCTCGCTGGTTAAAAGGGGCCGGCTATTTATATCATGTGCTCATACTGCGTCGCATAAAGCCGCCCACAAAGTAATAGCGAGCGGCCGCACTATGCGCTCGCACCTGTATAAAGACACCCCTTTGCCACTCGCACCACACGTCATCTCCAGTAGTTGTAGAATTAAACGGGGACCTCGAGAGCCATCAGAACTGCTAGCAGCGCTTGTGGTAGCCTTTTCCCACCACAACATTGCGAGCAGTTCAGGCTAAAATACAACCCAGTCACGTGTATAATTACGCTACTTTGCTAATTATGCACACCCATTAAACGCCGTTCTGCATTCCCATATCCACACCCCCGTTTACAAGCTCCTTCCCCTGTTACCACCCACATACGGCACTATCTGTCACTCAAAATAGCGGCCCGACTGCGGGCTACAGGCGAGCACTTTCCCATCACAATGACTGGTTTGCGCACGCACATTGCGACTCATACGCATGCGCAGATTGCGTAAAATGGTTCAATGCAAGCGAGCGCAGCATAGCGCCCGGGTCTGAATCAGGCCCACAGTTTGGTGAAGTCATGTTGGCATTACTGTTAGCTATGCAGAGTTAGAAGCAAGCAAATATACGCCTGCTAGGAGGAGCATTTTCTGTGCCTAGTATAGAGTAGATTCAAGTGCTCCTAAACTCATGATGACTAGTAACAAAGCATTCACAGTACCATCACAAGATGTGTGTAACTCTACAGATCGATGAAAACAGAACATGCATTTTTTTTCATGCAATAGCAACATATACCTGATTTACTTCCAACTCTGGTCCTGATTCAGAGCCGGATGCTCTGAAAGAATCTGGGCGTTATTTTTTTTCTTGTGCGGCCTCCTGGCCACTCGCATAGCTGTGGGTGACCACACACAGCTATAGCGAGTGGCCATGATGATGGTCGCAATGGTCAAGACCATCGCCAGCATCGGGCTTGCAACAAGACCGTTGTGGTAGGGTCTCGTTCATCGCAAGCCCCAGAGAGCTTTCAACTCTAACAGAGCCGCCCCCAAACGGTGATGTCAGTGGGGCCGCCCCCAAACGGCAAGCGGTCCCTCGGGAATGCCTCTGTTTGGGCAGCCACCCCCCCGGCCCGCCCACCAAACGGGGCGAGCTGTCACTCAACATCGACAGCTCGCCCCCTTTGGTGCGAGACCCAGAGCGACGGATTGCCCGTCGCTAGAGGGGTCTCGCACATGCGCATGACAGAGCCGGCTCCGTCGTGCACATGCGCTGTGGGCCACCATTGACCCGGTTGCGAGCGATCAGCGCTTGCAACCGGGTCTGAATCAGGCCCTCTGTACCATTCATTATGTGCTCCCAGTGCTACCCAACCACAGCACACAGGCAAATGATTTGACATTTATTGTCCCAGGTTTATAAATGGACCAAAAATTCAGCAAAATGCCAGCTTACATACAGTGTGGAATGGTGTACCGTGAAAGGGGGAGTCATAAGCTAAACTTCTGATATTATCGATGGTACATTGTATTACTGTAAAATGCTCAATTCCGCTGTGAAATATAAATTTCCATGCAATTTAGCACATTGACATAACATTTTATGGGCTGATGAGGCCAACACAGACTATTTTAGGCTTAACGTCAGGCGCTATATTCGGTACAAGACTAACACTGGTGTCAACCCTACTGTGAAGCTCAGCAATGGGAGAATAATATGAGGATGCTTTTCTGCTACAGCAATTTGAAAACTCTTAAAAATAGAGAGCAATATATAATGAACATTATATGGACAACTGCTGTAGAAAAATCTAATGTAGCCTGTATGAGACCAAAGACTTATAGAGGGTACACACGGTCAGACTTGGAGATGATCAGATAACAATAATGATCATTATTTGATTGTCCTGCATGTGTTGGATGTCCCCCAACTACTATAATGACCCTGCGATCAATGATAGTGGGTCCCTATAGTAAACAGGCTAACCTGGTCGATATCGAGCACGTTGGCCTGCATGCACAGGCGATGGTCGATATCGACCATCAGTGCCCACACATCGACCATCGTTTGGTCATTAGAGGGGTTGAAAAAAAGAACAATATAAACAATCAAATGATAAATTATATCGTTATTAGGGATGAGCGGTTTTGGTTCCATGAGAACCAAACCCACCTGAACTACGGGGATCCGAGGCAGATCCGAGTCGGCTCGAGTTTTCCTGCCTGAATCGGATCTGAAAATGAGGCAAAACGTCATCATCCCACTGTAGGATTCTCGCGGGTTTTGGATTCTATAAAGCTCCCGCGATCGCTGCCACTTTTCATTTTGGCTGTGGAGTGAAGAGGGAGGGAGCTGGGACCTGTGCTCTGCTGTTGTTGTTGCACGCTGATGCTGTGCATAGGGGCTGGCTACTGTTGTCCATATAGGGGCTGGCTGTTGTCCTATCCATAAGGGCTGGCTGTTGTCTATAGAAGGTCTAGCTGACTGTTGTCCTGTCCATAGGGGCTGGCTGGCTGTCTGTAGTGCTGTGTTGTCCAAGGGGTGCTCTGTCCTTCAGGTGTGCTCTTCACCCACATCCAGGTAGCCACACTTGCCATCAGTGCAGGGGTGCTGTGCTGCTACCTGTTAAGGGGCTGCTGTCTCTTTCAGGGGTTCATCCCAGTGTTATAAAAAAATAATAATAATTTTTTTGTGTGTGGCATGTTAGCCACACCTGTCATCGGCGTAGGTGCGCAGTGGTGCTGTGCTCTTGTCTGTCAAAGAGCTGCTGCCCAAAAAATAAATAAACACATTTTTTTTGTGTGCATGTTAGCTACACCTGTCATCGGTGTAGGTGCGCAGAGGTGCTGTGCTCTTGTCTGTCAAAAAGTTTTGTGTGTGGTTGTCTGCCCAAAAATAAACTAAAAATGTGTTTTGTGTGCGTGTTAGCCACACTTATCATTGGCGTAGGTGCGCAGGGGTGCTGTGCTCCTGTCTGTCAAAGAGCTGCTTACCAAAAAATAAAGAAACACATTTTTTTGTGTGCGTGTTAGCCACACCTGTTATCAGCATAAGTGCGCAGGGGTGCTGTGCTCCTGTCTGTCAAAGAGCTGCTGCCCAAAAAATAAATAAACACTTTTTTTGTGTGCATGTTAGCTACACCTGTCATCGGTGTAGGTGCGCAGGGGTGCTGTGCTCTTGTCTGTCAAAGGGCAGCTGCCCAAAAATGAAAAAAAAATATTTTTTTGTGTGCATGTTAGCCACACCTGTCATCGGCGAAGCTGCACAGGGGTGCTGTGCTGCTATCTGTCAAGGGGCCGCTGCCACTTTCAGGGGTTCCCCCAGTGTTAAAAAAAAAATGAAAAAAAAGTTTTGTGTGTGGTTGTATGGAGGACAGTCACATGACTGGAGAGCAGGATCCACATACCAGTCTTGTAGTTGCCAGCAGCGGTCATGATGATGATGCTAGGGCCTTCAATGTCATCTATGAAGGCCGATATACCAGAGCTTAAGTCAAAAAGTCAGGCTAAAATAAAATCAACTTTTACCCTATTAAAGCAAAAAAAATTTAAAGCTAAGTCAGCTTTAGAGAAGCAAAATATTGGCAATATGCCATTCTCTACACGAAGTGACAAGGAAAAGATAAGGCCTTGGCCTTTATTATTTATGACTTGAGGTTCTAGTGATGATTTAAGCCCCTTTGCTTGTAGGAGAGGTACAGAAAAATAAAAATTGTTAAGACGAATAATACGCAGGAACCAACTGTGTGCTCTGAAAAATCACAAATCCCCGAGGAGAGTACAAGTGTGTCCTCTGTTGCCATGTGTGAGCCTGACTTTTCTAGTAATACTGTACTTGAAGAGGATCCTCCTTCCACCATTTGTGTGCCTTCTTCTGACATAGAAATCATGGATGCTTCTGTGGAATTGAACGAGGAGTAGGAGGATATTTATCTAGTTGGCGATAACAACAAGGATGATGAGATGGTGATGATGATGAGAATGTTGATGGTGAGGATGTTTGTGTAAAAACTGTAAATCAGGCAACAGTTGTTGTTGCCCATGGTGGAAAAAATCCCATTGTTGCCATGCCTGTGCAAAAGACCAAAAAATCCACTTTTCATGTGTGGAATTATTTCCACCCAAATTCGGACAACTTTTGCCAAGCCATCTGTGACCGTTGCCAAGTAACAGTGAGTAGAGGTAAGGACCTTAACCATCTTGGAAACTCCTCCCTGTTACGTCACTTGCAGTGCATTCATGAAATCGGAAAAGGTATTGAAACTTTGGGCACAAAAAAAGCAAAACAAACAACAATCAGTCCAGTGTCACCAAGCTGCTCCATCCTATCTGGATTCAAGCGCCTGCAATATCCACCACCAACACCTGCATCATCATCAACATCCTCATTCATGATCTGAAGTAGTCCTGCATCCAATAGCATAAGGACTGACTCCTCTCCTATCCATTGTTCCTCAGAAGGATCCTTGAGTACTACACCTGCTGCTGCTGTTGCTATGACTGGATCTTCATCCCAGAAGGGGACCAGGAAGAAGACTACTCTTAGTAGTTCAAGTACAACCAAACAATTGACTATCGCACAATCCATTGCATTGGCAACAAGTATGACAGCAAACACCCAGTTGCACAGCAGATTGCTGACGCTATAACAGCTATGCTGGTATTAGATGTGCGGCCAGTGTCCGCCATTGATGCAGTGGGTTTTACCCAGTTAATGGAGGTCCTGTGTCCCAGCTACAATGTGCCTTCTAGATTCCACTTCTCGAGAATAGCAATTCCCAATCTGTACAAGGACATTAAAAAAAAACTTATTAATGTCCTCCGAATTGACATTGTGCCCACTGTCCACTTAACCACAGATATGTGGACAAGTGGGACAGGGCAAACTAAAGATTACATGACTATGACACCCACTGGGTAGCTGTATTGCCTCCAACAGTGCAAACAGCAGCAGCAACGAAACACCAGCTCATTCGGAGGCAGGCTACTCTGTGTATCACCAGTTTCAGTAAGAGGCATACCACTGAGAACCTCTTAGAGAAACTCAGGGAAATCACTGAAAATGGCCTACCCCACTTGGACTCTCCTCGGGATTTGTGATTTCTGACAATGATTAATCTGGTGGTGCAACATTTTTTCAAAAATGACAGGTCAGGGGCATGCAGGAGATGCTCTCAGTGGCCCAAAAGATTTCTGGGCAATTTCAACATTCAGCAACTGCGTGTCGAAGATTGCAGCTCCACCAAGAACTGTTGAATTTGCCCTGCCATCAGCTGAAGCAAGACGTAGTAACTAGGTGGAATTCTACCCTCTATATGCTTCAGTGGATTGAGGAGCAAAAAAAGGCCATCCAAAGGGAGAGGAGCAGAAATGCACTTTAGTCAAGCACAGTGGAGAATAATTTCCATGTTGTGCAAGATTCTCAAACCCTTTGAACTTGCCGCACGTGAAGTTAGTTCAGACACTGCCAGCTTGAGTCAGGTCATTCCCCTAATCAGACTTTTGTAAAGAAGCTGGAGAAACTGAAGGAGGAGCTGAAATGGAGTGATTCCGCTAAGTATGTGGGACTTGTAGATCAAGTCCTTCAGTTGCTTTGACAGGATCCAAGGGTCATCAATCTCTTGAAATCAGATCACTATATTTTGGTGACCATACTTGATCCTAGGTTTAAGTCATACCTTGTGTCTTTCTTTTTAACGGACATAAATCTGAAAAGATGCAAAGAGCTGGTGGTGAAAAAATTGTCAGCTCAAGCGGAACGTGACACGGCAGCATCTCCTCCTTCAGTTTCTACAGCTGCCAGGAAAAAACTACATTTTTCTAAGAGACTGGTGGTGGTGCAGATCAGTCAGCAAAATCTAATGAGATCTGGTTGGGTCTGAAAGAACTGCCTACAATGAGTGACATGTCTACCGTGACTTTGTCTCATACAGTCACCATTCAGAGAATGGTGGATGACTATTTTAGGGACAGCATCTAAATAGGCATGTCAGACAGTCTATTTCACTATTGGCAGGAAAAAGAGGCAATTTGAAGTCCCTTACACAAACTGGCTTTGCTATACTTAAGTTGTCCACCCTCCAGTGTGTACTCTGAAAGTTTTCAGCGCAGCCAGGAACATTGTCAGTGATCAGTGTAGGAGGTTACTTCCCCAAAATGTGGAAAAGATGATGTTCATCTAAATGAATTCCAGCAGGGATGAATTCATACTGTGTGAAGAAGAGGAGGATGCAAACACTGATGGGGATGACGATGACCAAGACGATGACGATATCTAATCAAATGTATTGTAAAGCCAGTTTGTGTATGGGATCATTGCCAAAAATGTCCACTGTGCATTGGCAGCTTGTTTTGTGGGGGTCCACACAAACCAATCATTTCAGCCACACGTGGCAGTCACTGTCGCTGATGTGATTGGTTTGTTAAACTGTGAATGTCCTGTTTCATATATACGCAACATAAGGGTGGGTTGGAGGGCCCAAGGACAATTCCCTTTTGCACATTTTTCTTTTCCATTATGTGCTGGTTGGGGCATTGCTGCCTGACATTTTAAATGTTATGGTTTATGACTGTCCAGAAATTGTAATGGCCACAGACAGCATCTCCTGCATGCCCCTTTCATTTTTTTAATAGTGTCAAAGTCAAATAATTGGGTATGATCGTTTCGAATTATTATCTGACGATATAGTCGTTTATAGTCTGATGACGAGTTACTTGGACGCTACTTTGCGTCAGTGCAATCCAATGCGCACAAAGGCGAACGCACACATGTATTCACATACACACACATACACAGACGCACATATGCAAATTCCACACCCAGGCGCACATATGCGAACGCACACATATAAAATGGTTCCCACACATTATAGTTAATAACCAGAGTTATAAAAGGTAGTTAGCTAATAATTATGATGTAAGATGTACTTAAAGGAGATCTAAGGTTCAGAATAAAGTGGACATGTCATGTTTGGTATCATACTTCCTCCTTGTTTATTTGCAGACATCCATTTCTATCGGCATCATGAATCCGCTAGTTATGGATGCTAGGGAGTTATTGAGTAGAATGTCATTACTAGTATGCAGTGTTGTAGCCAGTCTTAACCAGTTCTTCGGTGGGAAGCTACACAATGTGACCGTTGGAAGACCGAGCCATACCCCTGATGACACCGTATGAACTGACCAATGACCAGATTGACCAGAAGCAAGAACCAATGAAAACCTGTCAATTTGTCCCTTTGTTAACTCTGAAACCTGTACGGTATATAGGCTTGTGTACTGACCCCAGTGTACAGACATCTTCTTTGCGACCGCAGACATCAGGACTGAATGACTGCATACTGGGACCAGTGCGCATGCGTATGTATCAGCTGTACTCATTGATTTATTTCATTGCTTTTTACTCTAATTGTTAAACTTACTTCGTGTTACCCCTTTTTACAGAAATAACTTTTGTGCTTTGGAACCACACGATTAGAAAGGAAAGCAATTCTTTCTAAAGCGACTTGCACCGCAAATTAGCGACTGAACGGCATTCATAATAGAAAATTTTGAACCAATTACTGCTTGTTGTGTCAACACGTTGGTTCTCAGCTCTTAAGGCTGCTACACGGTCCAAAGGCCGCATCCTGCTTCACGGCCCAAATGCCAGCTGTTGTCACTCCTCACCAGCCCTTAAGGCTGTAATGGCCGCTACTTGCTAAGAGTTATAGGCCTCAGGGTTGTTGAAGGACTAATCATAGCTCTGTATTCCACTACTACTCAGCCCAGAGGCTGCATCAACAATTAACTATCAACTATCAATTCTTCAGCCAGGGGCTGCACCAATTATCAATTATTCAGCCAGGGGCTGCACCACCACTTATCAATTCTTCAGGCAGGGGTTGCACCAATTACAAATTCTTCAGCCAGGGCTGCATCACCCACCAGTTATCAATTCTTCAGCCAGCCAGCCACCAATTATCAATTCTTCATCCAGGGGCTGCACCACCAATTATCAATTCTTCAGCCAGGGGCTGCACCACCAATTATCAATTTTTCACCCATGGGCTGCACCACTAATTATCAATTCTTCAGCCAGGGGCTGCACCAATTATCAAATCTTCAGTCAAGGGCTGCACCACCAATTATCAATTCTTCAGCCAGCCAGGGGCTGCATCACCAATTATCAATTCTTCAGCCAGCCAGGGGCTGCACCACCAATTATCAATTCTTCAGCCAGCCAGGGGCTGCACCACCAATTATCAATTCTTCAGCCAGCCAGGGGATGCACCACCAATTATCAATTCTTCAGCCAGGGGCTGCACCACCAATTATCAATTTTTCACCCATAGGCTGCACCACCAATTATCAATTCTTCAGCCAGGGGCTGCACCAATTATCAAATCTTCAGTCAAGGGCTGCACCACCAATTATCAATTCTTCAGCCAGCCAGGGGCTGCACCACCAATTATCAATTCTTCAGCCAGCCAGGGGCTGCACCACCAATTATCAATTCTTCAGCCAGCCAGGGGATGCACCACCAATTATCAATACTTCAGCCAGCCAGGGGCTGCACCACCAATTATCAATTTGTCAGCCAGCCAGGGGCTGCACCACCAATTATCAATTCTTCAGCCAATGGCTGCACCAATTATCAATTATTCAGCCAGCCAGGGGCTGCACAATCCAGATCCAAAACCAGGGGAGATCCAGATCCAAAACCAAAACCAAAACATGGGTGTAGGTGCACATCTCTAAACGTTATTGTTTATATCTTTCTTTTACGTTGGACCGTGTGTATGCATCATTAGATTTATATTTCGGAAAAATAACAGCACAAAGAGCATTCAGCAAAATCCACATCGGAGTGGCTTACGTACAAAAAACTAATTAAAGTACTGAAATTACCTTGTTCCGCAACTCAAAATAATGTAAGTGCTGAATTTTTGCAATATGCATTTTACGTGTACATTTGGAACCAAAAAGGGACAACCAAAACATGAACATTTTATTTTACTAAAATAAAGTACATTTATTTTCACCTATGTATTATTTTCTGTCCAGATCTGAAAAAGGGAAACTTGCTTTCTGGCAGCATGATAATACATATATTTACCCAAAAATATGTTGACTTAAAAAGTTTAGTTTACTAGAGAAACAGAGTTGGTAATATAAGAACTTGCTTAAAATATAAACTGTGCATTTTTCAACATATAGAGGCCTATGTAGAGGAGAATTCAATTAGACATGAGGGGATGTAGCTCCAGGGATGAGTGCACAGAGGTATTCAATTGCCCACAGTGTAATCCCAGGGCTAGCAGATATCTGCTTGCACCCTGCTGAGGTGCGAGCATAAATCTGCAGTAATTAGTGCCTCAGGACAACATCACATGTGGTAACAGCATCGCACCCAGCGCTTAAGGCAGAAAGTGCAGTTTACTGTGACTAAGCACCGGGCATTGGTTGCGGTGAACTGCATCACCTGACTTAAGTTCCGGGTGCAATGCAGTCAATTGAATAGCATTTGGCACACATCCCAGGAGCTACATCCCCTCAAATCTAACTGAATTCCTCCTGTACAATTTAACTCAAGTCCAACTTAATTTCTCCCGCATTGACTGCACAAAACTCCATGAGTGTTTTTACCCATATGCAGAACTGTATATGTCTTTGCGATCATAACCGCCATTATCTTTAGCACCATTATCATTAGCGTCCACATGCAACAGCCCTAATCCCAGTGCAATAGGTCCTTCTTAAAGCTGCCCTATTTACAAGAATGCACAATTCTGCATATACTGCGATTCCATTGACACATCCTCTGTGAACATTACTTACATGAGTACATCCCCGACATGACCTATGAAGCCATGCACCCACTCCCTGATTGGCCTGCCAAGTATTAAAGCAGGGTGGATGAATCCAACGATGGTTGCCAGCCATAGCATCAAGGTCAACCACTGATGGTACAATTGATGGTGACCATCGATGGTTAACCTGCAAATGGCCGTCCCTAATCCCGTTACAGCCTAGTTTAACCCCTTCAGTCTGAAATGGAAATGTGACTAAAATGTGTGTGATTCTGCATCACATGTACTTGCGTATGCTCAATTCCGGATCATACACGGTGCGAAAACAGGCACAATACACTGCAAATGGGCATATGTTCAATCCTACATCAGCACCACAGATTGCCTACAGTATCTGCTTAAGGGGAAATATAATTTAGTTTAGCGTAATTTTAAATTACTGCTGTTTATCATTTGTGGGCTATTGTTGACTTGCCATATTGTCCTTTCAGCGTCAAGTAGCACAAAGCAAAAATGGCTCCTGCTGTAAGGGCTGCTGCCTCATGTAAATGTGATAATGATCACCAAAGCACAGAGCAGTGATTGATGTTCTGCTCTCTGACAGCTATAGTGCTGAGATTCCCAGGATATCTCATCACTGCATTAGCTTGCTGACAGCTCAGCATTTAGGATATTATGGTAATTTATCCTGCATGTGTTGTCACCTGCACTGTCAGAGTTTCTTTTTAATGATTGCATAACTATTTTGTATGTTTGTACTGTATTCTTTTCATTTGGCTAATGCCCCCTCATTAAATTGTGCTTGCAAATGAGAGTAATTAAGTGTTTCCTATAGTTCAGATGCAATGATTAACTTTGAGAGCTGCTACCGATTATGTTTTGTCATTAATCTCTATTAATCCAAGTGTAATCCAGATGATAGATGCATGCAATGTGTTTGCTTCAGTAGATGAATTGAAATTGCGCATGCAATAAATAACAACAATATGAGCTTATAAAAGCATTTATTTTCTCTCTTGTAGGAACTTTGGCTGGATTCAATTTTAGATGCCAGGGCAAGAAATGAGCTCTCAGACAAAGCATAAATAAAAAGGTAGTTAAATGTCAAATTTGTTAAGCAATAAATGTACTGACACAGTGTATAATTGCTGGCTTCCCTTCATAAATACATAAGAACATTTCCAAGTTTCCTAGTTTACATAAATGCTTAAACTTCTACCTACTGTATGAATATCATCATTGGGTTGGCATCACAGATTAGTGCATTTTAATAATTAGTTTATATGTAAATAATAAATAAATACCTTATTCATTTCCAAATGTGTAACCTATAATAAAGCCTTATAATTGGGCTATTACATATATAGGGGTCTATTTACTAAGCTGTGTTAGGAGATAAAGTGAACGGTGATAAGGTACCAGCCAATCAGCTCCTAACTGCCATGTCACATGCTGTTTTTGAAAA
Source organism: Taudactylus pleione (assembly GCA_031769625.1). NCBI lineage: Eukaryota > Metazoa > Chordata > Amphibia > Anura > Myobatrachidae > Taudactylus > Taudactylus pleione. The sequence goes on along the minus strand of JAUIMM010000863.1, from coordinate 749,767 downwards.
ATGACAGTTAGGAGCTGAGTGGCTGGTACCTTCTCTCGGGTCACTTTATCTCCTAACACAGCTTAGTAAATAGACCCCATAACTACATACAGTAGTTATGTAGTGTAGTTAAAAAATACAAGGTTATTGTTAATAAACTGTACATTAGATGTTGGGTCTTCAACCTTGGCCCTCCAGCTGCTGTGGAACTACACATCCCAGCATGCCTTGCCACCGTTTTAATATAACAACATGTTAATCATTCTAGAAGAAGACAAAATAAAAGTCCCAGAAGCTATACACAGGAGGGACAATTGCATTCTTAACCCCATACAGTATATAGCAATATAATTAATTCACAGGATAATACACACAGTGCTGGATGCATCAATGCATATTTTGCAGTCAAACCTCAGAAAATGACGTTTTCGGAGATTTGACCGCTTACCGCATATGCACCAAATTCCAGAATGTGATACAATCTGGAACTTGGATGCTGTGGGTAACGCCATCTTTAGATGGCTTTACCCAAAAGAAGTCTATGGGCTTCTATTCGTACTTCCCTCTGAGAAGGATTCAACCGTATCCCTCCCAGCACCCCCGTGGTGTCTGCGTCACTCAACACATGCAAAGAAGAAACTTGGAAATCCTTCCATTGCAAAGGGCAGCTACTTTCTGGGAATGTCAGAGAGACTCATGAATTTTAGGAAGCTGTCCCGAACTCTTGAGACAGTAGACCAGCTTCACAGATCCCTCCCACCCAGGGCCAGTGCAAGGTTTCTTGGCACCCTAGGCATTTCTTCAGGGGCGGGTTGGGCCAGGGGGCAGGGTGCCACCTGACCCTCGGGCTGGTACAACTGTGCAGCATTAGGGCCGGCCAGTCCTCTGCCAGGCTGCCTGTCTGGCCGGCTCAAATCAGCCGACAGGCCTCCACCGCAGGGTTATGGGCATCGTTGTTTGGACTGTGCCTCTGGAGGTGACGGAGGTGGCTGCAGATGCAGTGGAAGCTGCAATGTTGGTCTCTTTTCTCCCCACACATGGTGGCCCCCAAAGAATCCTCCTCCCAGTGGTCCTCTTCAGGGGCTGGCCCTTCTTCTGCCTGCGGCTGTCAGGCTCTCCCTCCGGTCTCCTCGGCGGGGTCTTCTTCTTTACGGGTATACCTCTGGTCAGCAGCAGCGTGAAATTCTGCGATGGTGGCTCTTCCCTCCGGTCCTGGCAGCAGGCTTCTTAGTGGAAGTCTTCTGGTCCGCAGGCACTCCTCTGGGCAGCCGTCAGCCGATGGGGTCCTTCTGCTCTCCCAGCAGTTACCGGCCACTGCAGATCACTCAGCAGGCTCCAGAAGACAGGCCTCCTCTTCTGGTCTCTGGCAGGCTGGCAGATGAGACACCGTGGAGAAGGTGTTAGTGTCCCAGCTCCTGATGACAGAGAAGGGGAACTCTGGCGGCGGCACGCAGTGTCTTCTGGTGAGGTCCATCTCCCAGTGATCCGCAATGGGGCAGGTTAGTGTCCCTCCGGTGTTTTTTACTATGGGGTGGCAAGTCCAGCATTCACCCTCCGGCTCCATCCAGCAATCAATTCTCTGCTGGCCCCACCAGTGTGCAGCTTCTTATACTGCAGTTCCCTCTTTAGCATGAATACAGGGTCCGGCCCGGCTCTCCTGAGTAGAACAGGGGCATTGGTGATAGACGGCCCTGGGGGTTACCACACAGGCTACTAATGGGTGAGGGCAGTCTTTCCCAGGCTAGATGGGTTGTTGGCCAAGGACAAACTCTCCCCTGGGCTGCACATGCTCTATAGGCACCAGGGAGAGAGGGAGAGCAGGGGTCAGTCAATGTTCAGCACAGCCTTCCTATAAGGTCCTGTAGGGTTGCCTTTACACTGAAATTAAAAAAAAAATAACAACTGGGGGTGAAACTGCATAAACCCCCCATTATGTCAGCATATCTCTGCCAGATATATATAAATTTCCATCCCTAACCCGTGTACTATCTGTAGGGTTGCCTTTACACTGAAATTAAAAAAAAAATAACAACTGGGGGTGAAACTGCATAAACCCCCCATTATGTCAGCATATCTCTGCCAGATATATATAAATTTCCATCCCTAACCCGTGTACTATTTGATGAGGCAAGGGCACTAATAAGTACTAAAGAGACCCCCAAACTTAGGGGTATCATACTAGCGCACATTCACATTGTTACAGTGTGCTCCCCGGAGCCCAATCCCAGTGCAGCAGACACACCCTTTGGGCGGAGCATGGCACACCCCCTCAATGCAACATACTACCATTGACTTTAATCTCCCTGAAACTCATTTTCATAAGTAGGCAAGTATGTATAGATGTGTATATATACTTGTCGCCTCGCAGGCTCACTTCACTCACCATAGAATTATATTCCCCCTTTATGTCCATGTGGATAGCATGGAATGACGTTGTACAGTAACTGATGATGTCAGGGTACATCTATGGAGGAGGATCAATCCGCTACTTTTGTCCAATCTGCCCCCTTGTCTTTCTCCTCCACCCACTCTCCACTCCATACTTCTGTCAATGTCCCTCCTTTTTTTTGCTCCTCTATTTTCCCCTTCTTACCTCCCCCTTTCCCTTCAATCCTATCTCTTCCCTGCCACATCTATTCCCATACTACATACCTGCCCTCCTCCCTTACACATTTTCCACCTCCCCCTTACAAATCGCCTTCCTCCACCCCACACATGCTCCCTCCTCCCCACTACAAATTAACGCTATCACACTGCTTTCTGGTTCGGGTCCTCGGCACATACTGTGTATTAGCGGCTCTCAAAGGCTAACAAAGAGGGATCTGGAGCACCCCTCTCCAGAAGAATAGTAGCCCATATGCTACTATAGGGTAACGTCATACGGGGATGGTGTTACCCTATTGGGGGCCAAGCTCCACAATGTGCTGGTAGAAAAGCCGGGGCCACTTGCTTGTGTTTGCCACCCAGGCTAAAAGTTGCCAGCCATCACCTGCATTTCTTCAACCTTGCGCCCTCCCACCCACCCTCGGATAGCTACACAAGTCCTTATGCAGTGCCCCAGTAGTGCCCCTAATACAGTGCCCCCAATAGTGCCCCTTATACAGTGCCCCCAGTAGTGGTCCCCCTATGCAGTGCCCCCTATATAGTGCCCCAGGTAGTTGTCCCCCTATGCAGTGCCCCTTATATAATGCCCCCAGTAGTAGTCCCCCTTATATAGTGCCCCCAGTACTAACCCCCCAGTGTAGTGCCCCCAGTAGTGGTCCGCCCACAGCAGTGCTCCCAGTAGTAGTACTCCTCCAGCAATGCCCCCAGTAGTAGTCCCCCACCTATGCAGTGCTCCAAGCAGTAATCCCCACCTATGCAGTGCCCCCAGCAGTAATCCCCACCTATGTAGTGTCCTCAGTAGTGGTCCCACCATTGCAGTGCCCCCAGTAGTGGTCCCACCAGTGCAGTTCCTCCAGTAGTAGTCCCCCCAGCAGTGCCCCAGTGGTAGTCCCCCCCAGCAGTCCCCACAGTGGTAGTCCCCCCCAGCAGTGCCTTTAGTAGTAGTCTGTCCCCCCCTGCAGTACCCCCAGCAATCATCCAATGGCCAGACAGACACACACATAACAAAAAAAAACTCCTCTTACCTGTCTCCCCGGCCGGCCCGCTCTGCATGTCATGACGTCTCTCCCATCACCCACTGCGGGAGCCAGAAAATGGAGCTCATGAGTGAGCTCCAGCCAGGCTTCGGCAGTGGGCGCAACAGCCGATGAGAGTCTGCTGGAGTCTCTTCGGCTGCTGAAATGAACACACAGCTGCCATTTTCCAGGTGTTTTGTGTAGCACTACTCCAGCCGATGTGGTACTTTGGAGAGGTAAGTATAAAAAAATATGAGCACAGTGTGTGCAGTGTGGGACCACCCTGGATTCAGGGGCCTGTGTGCACACCCTACACTCATTATAAATACGCCCCTGATATCACTTGTAGTTTTTCTACAGGGTCCAAACCACTGACAATATATTTAGACCATGATTGGACCAAACTGATTAAAGTGTAATTTGATCAAGAAATGTCGTTTTCAGTGGCGGCTCCAGAGGCGGGGCTGCAGCACAGTCCAGGATTCAAATAGGGGAGCCACACCAACTGCCATTTCACACACTGCCTAACATAGATGGCTGGGACTCACTGGCAGTTGAAGTGGCTCCCCTATTTGAATTTTGGACTGCACTGCAGCCCCATCCCTGGAGCCGCCATTGGTCATTTTCTATTTCAATAATGGGAAAAGATACAAGGTATTTCACTCACTATTGGCCCCCAAAATGTTCTTTTAAAGTAATTGATGTAATGACGTAATCTTGTGAAATTTTACACAGCCCCACTTCGTGTCTGTGTGTTACGTGCCAATATGAACCAGTACACTGCTGAACAATGTGTATTTATTGTCCAGATGTTAAAGGTTCATATCGGCACCTAACACACAGACACAATGAATGTTGATGCCTCAGTACACAACACCACTGTCAGAAGCAGGAATACCTACTGACTAGCAGTGGCGGCCCCAGAGGTGGGACTATGGTGCAGTCCAAAATTCAAAAAGGGGAACCCCAACAACTGCCATCCTCACTGGTTATATCTTCACTGGTTATATCCTCATTGGTTATATCCTCACTGGTTATATCCTCATTGGTTATATCCTCACTGGTTATATCCTCATTGGTTATATCCTCACTGGTTATATCCTCATTGGTTATATCCTCACTGGTTATATCCTCACTGGTTATATCCTCATTGGTTATATCCTCACTGGTTATATCCTCATTGGTTATATCCTCACTGGCAGTTGGTGTGGCTCCCTTATTTGAATATTGGACTGTGCTGCTGACTAGGGTGGTGAACAGCTGGCCTTCACTTTGCGCATTCATGAACAGCTGCCTGGATACTAATGGTGAACACCTCCTCATATTTCTCATAGACCAAAGTATGTCTGTGTCACATTTCACTAAATTACAACAGTTACTTTAAAGTAATAAGAAAAACTTTGAGGCCAATGGCGAGTGAAACACCCTGTAGTATGACAATTCATTATTTTCCTTTTGTTACGCTCGGGCTATGGTGGTCCCCTGTAGGGGTATTAGTAGACATGGACCCAGGTTGAAAAAGGCATCTGAGGTGAGGGGCCTGGATATATGCCTTCCTCATCCACATGAGGGAACTGCTGCAGAGCCCTGGAATGCCCCTAGGCATTTGCTTATTATGCATATGCCTAGGGCCGGCTCTGGGTGTACGGCCTGCAATGTCACAGTAATAATAGGGATGGATACACTGGGGTATGGCCTGCAATATCACAGTGCTTATATGGAAACACTGGGGGTGATGGCCTGCAGCATCACAGTACTTAAATATATATGGATACACTGGGGTATTGCCTGAATCATCCCAGTGCATATATGGATATGGATTCCTGGATGGACAGCACACTGGATGGACAGCACACCCCTGGATGGACAGCACAGCACACCCCTGGATGGACAGCACAGCACACCCCTGGATGGACAGCACAGTACACCCCTGGATGGACAGCACAGCACACCCCTGAATGGAAAGCACACTGAATGGACAGCACAACCCTGGATGGACAGCACAGCACACCCCTGGATGGACAGCACAGCACACCCCTGGATGGACAGCACAGTACACCCCTGGATGGAAAGCACACCCCTGGATGGAAAGCACAACCCTGGATGGACAGCATAGCACACCCCTGGATGGACAGCTTACTCCTGGATGGACAGCACAGCACACACAGCCCGCCAGCATGCCCTCCCTGCTTGGAAACTCAGCAGCAAATTGCGCCGATCACCACAATACAAACCCGCAAGAATCCAAAGCAGGATTGATGACATTTTGCCTCATTTTGGATTCCGAGTAAGGTGGAAAAACCCGAGATTGACTCGGATCATGCTTAGATTTACTATGTTCAGGTGGGTCCGGTTCTCTAAGAACTAGACCCACTCATCTCTAGTAAAATGAAGTAAGGTAGTAATGTGGATGTGTCAGCACACCATAAATCCCCATTGTTTATGATGTAATTGCTAATAGTGATTAGTGTTTATTCATTAATGAGCCTAATTGAGGCTTTAGAAACATTTATGGTTTAGTTTGGCTTCAGTGGAATTAAGTCTGCCATAAAACTGGTACATATGCATCTAATGCAGAGGTGGATAGTCTGCATATGGTGTAAATAAGCTATTATGTGACTAAATGTGGTGCCTTTGCATACTCCTTTTCTTAATGTAAATATTAGAGATGTGCAATTTGGTTTTCCTGAAACACAAATACACCCGAACTTAGGGGTCGAAGGAGTCGAATTGAGCCCCGGTTCAGTTCTAAAGTCAGTTTGGAACTTGGATTTAAAAAGAAAACTCAGCTTTTGGGTTGCATGTAAACTAGAGATGTGCGCTGACCCCTGTTTTTTTACTTTGGATCTGGACTTATCTTCGTGTTTTGGTTTTGCAAAATCATCCTCAAGTATTTGGGTTTTTCTTTTGGATCTGGATTTTTTTTAAAAAATTATAAAAAGTTTTTAAAAACAGCTAGAATAATGTAATTTTTGCAATCCAAAACCCGAAATTCGGATTTAAAATCCGATTTCTGAACTGCTAGAAGATCAGAACCGCAACTCGGATTTAGCCGATTATCCTGAGGAGATCAGAACCGCGACTTAGATCTGTCCGGATTCCCAAAATTCGGGTGGATTCAGGTTTCTGGAGAATCGAATTGCACATCTCTAATGTAAACAGGTCTAAATTACATGATTTTCGCTGTTTTATCAATTTTTTTTAATCAATTTGTTTTATCGATCTTCATTGATTTTTATAAACAGATATTCCTATACCTCTGCTTGGAAACTCCACACAGTGAGGGAACATATATGTGAGGAATCAGGGGAGGGGGGTGTTCTTTATATAAAAATAGAGGATCAAATCTGAGTGTAATGCAGTTTCCAGTAACCAGTTTATATTGTATCTCCAAACTGGGCAATGTAGATGCAGGCAATGTGAGGTGTAAAGCCAGAACTGGAACCCAGGGCTGTGACACTGCTTTGGTGCTTTCATTTAGAGGTGAACATCTACTATACTATAGCAATAACGTAAGTGGATAATGAGACGTGTTGTTTTGTATCGACTGCTTTTTGGCACAATTGGATGCAGAAGAGAATTTATTTAGTCTATACAGTTATATATTGGTATATTTATTTAAATATGATTATGTTGTAATGGCTTTAGGTCCTCATTCAGAGCCACTCGCTAGCGGCAGTACGCTCGTTCCGAGCGATGTTCGCACATCTGCGCATGCGTACGGATCGTTATACGCATCCGCGAACCAGTCAGTGCGGCCGAAATTCATGTGCTCGCAATATAGCGAATGCCTGCTATTTTGAGTGACAGAATGAGGCGTATGTGGGTGGTAACAGGGGAAGGTGCTTGAAAATGGGGAGTGGAGATCCGAACGCAGGCGTGCTTAAAGGTCAAAACGGGCGTTTTAAGGGAGTGCATAATTAATCCAGCAGCGTCATTGACCACGTCACTTGTTTTTTTTTAACTCAGAACTGCTCGCAAAATACTGGTTGAAAAAACCAACCACAAGAATAGCGAGCAGTTCATACGCTGGTCGATGTACTCGATTAATCTAATAAATAGCGGACATGACGTATGGTGCGAGCGGCCAGGGGGCGTTTTTAACAAATAAACGAGCGTATGTTTTGCTCGCTCGTTCAGACTTAGAGGTGTGAACAGACTGCAATTTGCGAACGGATCATTTGAATAGCCACCCCTTGTTTTTGAACGAACGACCGCAAATAGCGAACGGGTCTGAATCAGGCCCTTAGTTCCCAGGGAAAAGTTTCCTGTTCCTACATGGAAAATTTTAAAATATATAAATATATAAATATGATGAGCTTAGGCAGTGAAAACTGTCTACTGGGGTAGACATTGGCACACTTCAATAAATAAGACAGTAATAGATACAAAATACAGCTATTAGGGCACAACTAGCCAGTTATTTTTATTGTGCAGGATACAAATGGGAAAAATAAAATAACAACTAAAATATATCCTAAACATGTCCAGCTCCAACTATGCATTCAAAGTTATTTATTCTACTTACAGGTGACATTAAAGTGTACATAATGTACTTATTGTAGACAAAACAATAATCAAGTCTTTTCCATGTTACTCATATATTAAAAATGCATACCTCCCAACATATGGGATTTCATTTTAGGGACTCGTTGCGCGTGACAAAAAAAGGGTGTGGCCTCATGGACTCGTACCCCCAGCACTCCGTTGTAATAACTCTGGGGGCTTGTTGAGTACTCAAAGAGAAGCTGGGCTGCCCCAATGTTGCAGTGCAATAATGAGAGTGTTCCAGCAAGAAGAGGGTGGATCTCTTGCATCCTGCCCACTACCTAGTGAAGTGGGTAGGATGGGGAGATAATACTGAGAATCACGCATCCTTATGGATAATGTGGCGCTAAAATTATGTGAATCACATAATATCAGCCCAACCCTTTCCTTACAGACCCAAGATTCACGTCATCTTGCCTGGACAGGGGTAGGCCATACTCTCACGTCATTAGGCCCCGTCTCCGACTCAGCAAAATGCAGAAAATCACAGCCCCCGAAGTGGCCAGTTGCATCTTCTCCCTGGGAGAAGCCAGGAGCAGCAAAAAAAGGCAAGAATGGCTGTAGCCCCTAGAGGCACATTACTGTGGCTGTAAAACTTGCACATGCATACAAGCCCCCTTTCACATTTTCTCACCCACAGCTTATTGCGTCTGCATTGGCTGCAGCACCTAGATTAGCTGCATTTTAGAGGTCTGGCAGAAAGGTAGACGAGTGGCAGGACCGGAATATAGGGGTGTGCGAGTGGTGATGTGGCACAGAGCACAGGGCTTTGGCGGCGGCATCATCACTGTCTTATGACCCTTGCTTCTGGCTAGCAGAGTGCCTAAAACAGCACCCTACAGCCAGGATTGCTGCCTCAGTGCCGCCAATTTTGCTAAGTATTTATTAAACTGAAAACTATTTTATAAATGTTTTGTATATATTGTTTTAAATTCCATGTTGTTGTTTTTCTTTGGAAAAGGGAGGACTGTCAAAAATACCCCAAAAAGTTACTTAGTTATTAATGTTATTTAATTTTTAAGGCACCACAAAGTGCAATACAGTGTAAATTGACATATGTACCTTACTGTATCTAAAAACAACATACAGTAGTAAAATGGCAGACTAGGTAAGACGAGAACACTTTAGAGGTCATTCTGAGTTGGATTCAATGCCAATGTTGACGTAAGTTGGCATTTTTTTGTGACTGTGCATGCTTCTAAATCTCTATAATGCATCCTATGGTATTGATGCATAGAATTACAAGACTGATTGAGCTACATGGATTCTGGAATGTATTGGGCATTCCTGGCAGGTTGCTAAACAGACACACAGTGTTACTTAATTCTTACAGATGTGTTATGTGAGTGTGGCAGGCGTGTCACAGGAGTGGCTTTGGACTCAGAAGCCTAGTCACATACATTGTAGGCCATACTCTGATGTAGATTCTGCATCTAGCATGGGGCTGGTGCAAGTCCTGATAATGGTTTTGATGGTTGTAACTGCAGCCACTCAAGTGTTAGGCCTTTCTGCATTCAAATGCGTGGCTGTACACCAGCATTAGCATTAAGTCGCAGACACAACTATGGCAAAAGATGCTAAACTGGTCGCAGAAATGTCCAAGTCAGAATTAACCCCTTTGTAAGGATAGTGCAACACCCTGTTATACCCACTTGTTTTCATCTCCTGACGATACACAGATCACTGGGAGACCAATTATTTCAGGTATAGATTCACTCACTTCCAATTAACCATATTTTGTTGATACTCACTTACAGGGTCACGTTGCCCACTTGGAATCCCATATTAAATATACGACTCATATATTACAAAAAATAATGGGACTTAATTGGAAATAATTTTTATTTCAAAATGCTGATATATCAGACTGGTGACATGATGTTGTACTTTTACGATTATATTCATTTTTGCGCACAATTATTTTCTTTTTGAATCTATTAATTACTTACAAACACTGGGGACTGCTATGGGTAGCAGATGTGTGCAGAGTTAAGCGAATCTCTAAATGGGCTACTATGAAGTAACATACATCTTGAGTGACCCAAACTGATACAATTTGGTCTTCTATGGCCGTTTTATAGATGATTTATTTATCATTTGCAATGGGGGACCCAATTTAGCTCAGAAATGTGTTGAGTATATAAACAATAACACTTTTAATTTGAAAATCAAGTACACTTTAATTTTGAGCACAATTATTTATAATAATTTCTTGGACAAATTCTTCTCCATTGAAAATAATATAGTGACCTCCTCCAACTACTGTATATGAAGCCTGTTGAGGCAGATAACTATTTGCATTTCCAAAGTGGCATTACCATCCTTGGATAAGAATTACTGTATACCCAAATACCAACTCCTACATTTAAAACAGATCTTTGAAAATGATGTGGAATTTCTTATACAAATAGAAAATATTTTAATTACTGTAATTTAAGAAAGTAAAGCTAACTGGAAATATTATTCAAAGAAGCAAGTGACTATGCCAGCTCTATATCTAGATCTAAAGTGTTGGCTGTGCAAGGACCATCAATTGAAAAGATCAGTAGGTTAGAGGAAAATAACACTACTTATAAGAAAAAGCTCTTTGTTACAGAGGTCGATTAAATAATTATTTTCATTTCAAAATTTACCTATAAATCCAGTGAGATTAAAAAAATATTGAAATCTAACTATAATATACTAAAATCAGACCTATTCTGTCTAAGTGTATCCAAAATACTCCAAATATTATTTTTAGAAAAAAATCGAAAATATAAAATCATAATAGCACTGAGTTGAAATAGCAGATTACCAATCCTTTAACAAGTAATTGGTTACCATCTAAACAATTGGATTGTTTAGATGTAATAAACACATTTGTCTAACTTGTGGATACATTAATATTAAGAGTGTGAACATAAAGTCTAGTTATAATGATCACATTTTCCCTATTAGAAATTCCTTAACTGTGCGTCTACCTTTTGCATTTATATCCTCAAAATGCTTGTGTACTCTACAATACAGTATGTAGGCAGAACAACTCGATCTATCAAGATGACATTCTAGGAATATAAACACAATATTATTAAGAAAATACAGACCCATAGTGTGTCAAAGCATTCATCTCAAGTCCATGGGGGCGACTCCAAAGCTTATATCTCACCATTGTAGAACAATTTGAAAGAACAAAAAGAGAGATTCAAAAGGTGTAGATGAATCCTTTTGAATTTTTTATCTTAAAAATCTTCACCCAAATGGTCTTAACATGGCCGATTACACAAACGTAGATTATCCTAATAATTCTAGGAGTCCTGTGCTCTTTTCTCAATAAGGTCCTATTCCGTGTTTGTTCCCCTAAATCTGGATGCTGATAAACTTCTTTTTCTGCCTTCACAAGTGGATATTCATCGCTGTGCGGACTTGGGCTGGCTCTCAGAAACAAATTTTGGAGTTTATAATAACAACTAGAAAACATCAAATTAATAAATAGTATACAATATATCCATTTCTTGTCAGTTTTGATATGATACAATATGTGAATCAACGTGGTCTTCTCCTATGAGTTTTATTACTCCAGATATATATATATATATACGCGTTTCTACATACAGATTAATATATTAATTTAATATATGCATTATATATGTTTTTCTATTACTTCTAAACCTATTGGTCTAAATTAGAATATTGTTCTAATGTATATATGTACTTAATGTATGATATAATGGTTTTATTGAACTGATACCTTGGATAAAAAAAATAAAAAATTGGTGGTGCTAATGTAAGTGATCTGAAATCAGATTGGAAGAAAAAATAATTACAAAAATGTTAACAAAAATAACAGTAAAAAGAAAAGAGTCTGTGTGTATGTGTGTATATATATATACATATGTATATATATATATATATACAGTATATATATATATATATATATATATATGTACTATATAGATATGTACCATATATATATATATATATATATATAGATATATGAATGTGGAATAAATCTAAGAATACAAATACAAAAAAAGATTAAAATGGGAATAATAAACTTTTTTATTTAAATATTTCTTGCATATATATTTTTACATAATTTTTATGTTACTTATGCTTAGATAATGTGTGACATAAATCTGAATAGATATTGATTGATCTATTCATTCCCCATATCCTCCTTTTTTTGAGCAACTTAAAACTTATAGTTTATTTGTGTCATACAGTAGGACTAGTTTTAAAATGTTTTGTGCAATTGTATAAGTAAATGTATGAATTAAATTAATAAGTTTTCTCACAACCAAATGGATAGTTTGTATCATCTTTGTGTGTACAAATTTTGTTATTTTTTTTCTCCCATATACTGATGGTGTTGCAAAGTATAAAACTGAGATTTTGGGAGTTAACTTAAAATGTTGGCAGTCTAATCAGCCTCAGCTGATTTGAATTTGATAATCCAAGTCACTATAAAGGAAGGCAGGTTTAGGTCACTTATACCCCTTTACACCGGAGCTAAAACCCGGGTTTTTGAAGGGTTAACCCGGGCAGCTCCCTGGTGTAAAAGGGGAGAGGGTTGGATCGCCGGGTCGAGTGACCCGGCAATCCAACCCAGGTAACTAGCAGGGTTTAACACAGGCCTAGCCTGTGAAACCCTGCTGTGAGAACAGCGCACTCCGGTTCACGATGACCTGGACTGCGCTGCCAGCCAGCCGATTGGCCCAGCTTCAGTGGCGCTTGGAGATGACGTCATCTCCAAGTGACCACTTTCACTCTGGAAAAGCTGGGTCTATGCAGACCCGACTCCGGTGTGAGCGGTGCCAACTCGGGAATATCCCGAGTCGTCGCCGGCAAATTTCCGGGTCTGATCCGGATAGGAACTTTGTTCCAACTCCGGGTTAGACCCAGAATTTAGGTGGAAAAGGGGTATTAATCATGTCTTGAGAAAGCTCTGTAAGAGAGTAAAATGCATTGACCAGGATCTACCTACTGACTGCTGCACACATTAATGACATTGACCAAGAGAATACCTGCTGTTCATTGACACAGAGAACACCCACTATTCATCACTTATACATTGTATTACTCAGGATCTAAGCCATGACTACTGGAGCACCTGACCTGCTTATCAAAGGAAATCTACATACGGCTCTTGATTTAATTCAGCAGGTGTCACGGCTGTCTAAACCACAGGTGTCTCGATTGAAATCAGCAGGATGAGAAGCTGAGTGAGGCAGAACACTTTGTCCTCCGAGTGCACCTGTGGATCAATACATAGCAAGTAAGCTTGCGTTGGCTGCCTATACATCTAAAGTCTCCCACAAAACCATTTTAGCTATAAGAGCATCTACAGTGGTATACCCAATATACAATTAAACTAAATACTGCAGCAGTCAGTCATTGAATATTACCTTTTTAATATTGTGGATATATACTGTATGCAATTTATCAGTTAACTACTTTTTTTGTCAATAAATGGTTTTTATGGTAATGAGAAACCTATTGTGTATATCAAATAAGTAGATACACAATATTTCATTTATATCAACTAGAGATGTGCGCCAACCCCCATGTTTTGGTTTTGGATCTGTATCTCCTTCGTGTTTTGGATATGAATTTGGTTTTCCCAACGAGCCCATAGGAAGTTAAAACTAAGAATGTGATCATTAATCAAGAACTAGGTCAGAGGCTCGAGGGAGTTGGAGTCAGTTTATGAAGTAGTTGAAGACAGGGAAACGAATGAAAGAATTAATTATTCTGTACATTTATATATTTGAATTTTTTGATTCTGAAGAATCTTTATCAGGTAGGATCAATGTAGGATCAAGATCTTCAATTCCTGTAAGACATCTTTGATCTGGAGGTTCGGTATTCGCACATGAATAGTTTGTCAGAACATATTATGCAGTGTCTGCACCATCACAGGCCTGATTAAGCAAGCAATGCAGATGCCAATATGCATGCAATCGGTTGTTTGTGCTCTGCGTATGCGTACGCATCGCAGTGCACGTGCGCGAACTAGCAATTGTGATGGGAACTGCGATTGCTGAAGCAATGCAGACCCAAAGCACAGTGATTGACAGGAAGTGCCATTTGTAGGTGGTGATGGGGTGGTGGTCAGGTGAACCAGTGCATTTCCACGTCGTTGCTGGGGCGTGCATAAATTAGCCACTGCGTGGCTATAAACAACCAAAGCACTGATAGCGTGCGTGGCTGGTAGCAATTTCTTAGTAAGGTCAGGGTTTTTGCAAGTGTGCATATGGGTCCAATGTTACTCAATGTTACCGATGGTTTCGCTATGTTCCCCTAGTATACGGATGTGAATAAGGGGAAGTGGGTGTCCTTATGTCAGGATGCGTTCGCAACGTGAATGCAAACATTTAAATAGCACCGTTGATATTAGCAACTCAGTTACGTGCGTATAAGCAGAATAGCGATCCATAGTGAATCAGGCCCAGAGATCCTTGGGACATATATGGAAGCACACTCACTGAAGCCCACTTTTGTACAAACCTATGTGAACCAACCACCTAAAACTGAATCACCAGAGTGACATCTGCAGAGAACCTGTCGCTAACACACAGCGAGAACAGCCATTTTGTACAACATACGGATAGAATATGTTTTTCAGCCCATATGTAATGTATATTTTTTATGTCTAATCGAAATGTGGTGGCCTTGCTGTGATGTTTGCCAGGCCTACTGGAAGTTTCTTGTCAACAATGGGTGGTGTGCCTCAGATTACCTCAGGCTGCTTTATGCACTGTATGTAACATGTATATATGTGTGTATGTGACCAATATACAGTACACAACTAATTTTTGTATTAAACGTATTTGCAATTTATTGAAAACATCCTGGCAGGAAGATGCTCTGTGCTGCTGCTCATATTTCTGGTCTCTCGCATTACACCCACCATCTACATTATCCAGTTATTCCGCTTATAGGCCCTCATTCAGAGCCGCTCGTAAGCAGCAGTACACTCGTAGCGTTCCGATGTTGTGAAACCACACATGCGCCGGTGTTACACTGCACATGTGCGTACAGCTGATTGCAAGCTTTTTTTAAGTCGTTCGTCGAATAGCGAACAGGAAGTGACATGCCAAATGTGATTGACAGAACAGGCCGTTTTTGGGCGGTGACGGGGGTGGAGATGGGAAAACGCAGGCGTGTCGAGGCATTTTGTGGGCGTCCCTAAATTATCTCATGCGAACGGCAAATGTGATTGGAACAAGTCATACGTCACTGTCTGATCCACTTTTCGTTCAAACTGCTCGCACAGCTTGTGGTCTGGTATTCTCTACCACAATGTCGATGGTCTCGTCCTCCTTCCCGTGCCTCTTCGATGTTTCTTCGATTTATCATTTCAGGCCAGAAAAGCAATCAACTTAGAATTGAAAACAAGCTTGTAATGTGTCTAGCAACTAGATTTTTTTTAGTAGCACAAAACCGTACGCAGGTGAAGTACTCAGCTGCTAATTTCTGGCTTAGACAATCAATTAGCGTACCAATTTTTCATTTTTGATTTGTTTTTGTTTTTTTAATTTTGGTTTTGTGTTATTGCAACAATATTGTCATCATGATTGTGTTTTAGCAACATTTTTAATGGTCCCGGAAATTTCTTATCCATTTTGTTTGGGCAAAGTGTTCCTTTAAACTCCTAAATGGTTTTTAACCCTTGGTAATCTTTTTTTTTTTCTTTTTTGGTGCCGGGATTACCTAAAAACCATATTGAGAATAATGTCACATTACAATGGAGCAGATTTTTTATTTTTTTTATTTTTTACACACATTTTTATATTTTCATGTGGATTTGCCAGTTTGCAGTTCTGGCTAACGTCAATAATTTGAAAACACAAAAAAAATTGAAAACACAAAATTAGTGGCATTTTGCAAACAAAAAATAACACACATTAAAAACAATTCACAAGAAAGGAGAGGAGAGGGAATATGGGGCAAGCACAGAAGAATTGTGGGAAAATTAGCCAGTGCTGTCATCGCTTTTTGCCCCGTTTGGCTGGGGTAGGGTGGGAGCCTGAGCGGGTCCGGGATGTCCTTTGGCTGGCCTCTCCAGAGGCAGATATTGGGGCCTCTGGAGTAGGCAGAGGTCTAGGCACATTTGGAGGGATGGCTGTTGTTGTGCCAGAGGTGGAGGATCCTGATGTTCCGGCAGGAAGGGAGGGCGGCTCCACCATGTGCTGGCGAACGAGCTGCTCCAGGGCATTGGCAATTCGGATATTGGCCCTGGTATTTTCCGCCAGGGCCTGACCAATGGTCACGTTGGCCACAGCATTTTGCTCCATGGCCTCCGCCACCCGTAGCAGACTGGCGTCCATCCTCAGCAGAATCTCCGTGTGGTGATCCGATTTAAAATTGAGATCCGTGAGGAGGGCCACTGCCTGCGAGGGGGATTGCCCTGGACTGGCTTCTGCAGGGTCCCCAGCCGGATCTACTGCTTCCTCCCCTGCAGAGCCAGCAGAAATTCTGCGGCCAAGGCTCCCCTCTGGAGCAGACTCATCCGCCTGTGTCTCTGTGAGAAAAATGAGAAAAGAGTAACATTAGAATCTACATATTGTCACAAACACATTTCAGAGTTGGTAACATAACAACATTCACCTGGGACAACATGAGGAGCCGCAAAGTCTGGCATGTCCGTATCCATGTTGGACATGCCAAACACCTCCTCATACTGCACACACCTCTGTGCCAGCTCTTCCAAGTCATTCAGCTCCAATGACACAGGGGTGGGAACCCCACCTGTCCCCCTTGCATGCCTAGCCCTCTCTGCCAGTTTTTGTTTCAGCCAATATTTATAATCGATCCATCTGTGGGTGAAAAAGTTGGCATTATTCCTGCAGTATTTGGCCCTGTAACCACTTTTTCTAAAAATGTAGTTTTTACATACCGGTGTTTGACATCCCGGGGTAGACGTTCAAACTCACCCACCATATTAACAGCACTGGCTATCTCCTCCCACATTTTCCACTTCTGGCTTGCACCCATATTCCGATCTGCCTGTGGCTGGATGTCAACACACATTTGGACCAAAACCTCCATCTCCTTTCTTGTGAATTGTGGCTGCCTTTTTTTTTGGATTCTTTTGTGGGCCTACTCGGCCCAGCAGCCTCTTCCATGGCATCCTCAACACCTTTTTGCCAAAACATTGTTTAAATTTAGATGTTCAATTTTCTCTAAATTCTGGTTCAAAATAATCATTTAAGCCAAAAGAGTCAAATACTTACCGGGTGCCTCTTGGCCATTGTTTTGCTGCTCTGTAGCCATTTTGAGAACACCAACTTGAACTACAGCAGACCGTTTTGATTTTTCCGTGACGTATTTATACATGCGTCCGTATTATTCGTCCGCATCATTGATTGTGCGCTCCTATGATCCGTCCTTAATTTGAGCGGGAAAATAAAGACTATTTATGGCTTTGGGCGACTCGAGTCGAGGTGGCGGGTGATGATTGTTGGAGGTTTCATTTGTAGTAGTGGATTGTTGACGGGATTAGTGGATTGAGGCGGGTTTTTGGAGTAGGAGTTGGTTGTTGTTGTTTTTTCCTTATTTTCCGTTCGCTTTTTTTTATTGCGGTTATTTTCTTTGTCGGTTATTTTTGGAGTAAGTATTTTTTACAACTCCTTTAAAAAATAAGGGATCGACAAACCAAATGATCTTTTTTTTTTATTTTATTTTTATTTTTTTACAGTTATTTTGGCTGGGCCCCATTGAAGTTTTTGGACTGTGACTTCTTAGTCGAATTTCTGTAAGTTAATCTTTTTTCCTGATTTTCCAAATTTGATGTGTTGGTTTTCGCATATATTTGGTACATTACTGTTTTATTTCTAAGTTTAACAATCATGTATTAACAATAAATATAGCGTAATGTTTAGCCAAATATATTTCCTTTGTTTATCCCTTAAAAATGCGAACTATTTAGCGCACTAATGTTTCCTTATTCCCCATGTAAAAATGCGAACTATTTAGCACACTAATGTTTCCTTATTCCCCATGTAAAAATGCGAACTATTTAGCGCACTAATGTTTCCTTATTCCCCATGTAAAAATGCGAACTATTTAGCGCACTAATGTTTCCTTATTCCCCATGTAAAAATGCGAACTATTTAGCGCACTAATGTTTCCTTATTCCCCATGTAAAAATGCGAACTATTTAGCGCACTAATGTTTCCTTAATCCACATGTAAAAATGCGAACTATTTAGCGCAAGAATGATTTTTATATTATAAATTTGTCCATTCTTGTTTGTCCACTCAATGTAGGGTGCATTTTCCAAATTATGTGTGCTCCACCCTATCTTTGAGCGCATTTTGCAAAATTAGAAAAATTCAAACCTGGTCCCCCAAAATTCTAAAACGTTTTTCTAATTTTGAACTGTAGGTTGTTGCACTCATGACAATACCCCGGCATGTAAGCATCTTTGGATTTTGCGGCAAAGATAAGTATTTTTTTGAAAGATCATTTTCAACAAACATTAACTTCCTAGCTTACCATTTCAGGTTGATGTTGGTCGTCTTATTTTGGCCATGCTTCCGGAACCCGACCAACCTCAACCTCGTCCCAGGCATAGGTATCGTAGGCGTGCAAGGCCCAAGATATATAGAACACGTGTCACCCTTTTTGGAATGCCCGATGATGAGGTTTTAAGATGATACCGTCTTCCTCCACAAATCATCATAGACACTCTCTCATTAATAGAGAGTGATCTGGAGCGGCAAATTGACAGTCCTACAGCAATACCACCACTTAAGCAATTAATGGCGGTGTTACATTTCTGTGCCTCAGGATCCTTTCAAACCACGGTGGGAATAGTGGCCAGAATCTCCCAATCCTCCTTTTCCAGGATCCTGAGGGCAGTGATGGAGGCCCTTTTCAAGCACCTCCATCATTTTATTAACATGCCATTGGATATGGGTTCCCTTAGTGTGGCGAAGGCCAATTTTTACCAAATAGCTGGCTTCCCACACATCATAGGGGTTGTGGATGGTACTCACATACCACTTCAGCCTCCAGCACGGCTGGAGGCAATTTTTAGGAACCGCAAGCACTATCATTCACTGAATGTAATGGTGGTATGTGATGCCTCCCTCCAGATCCTGTCCCTGAATGCAAAATTACCCGGGAGTACACATGACTCATTCGTCATCCGGCAATCAGGGATTTGGCATAAATTAAACAACCTACTAGCTGGTAATGCATGGCTTCTTGGTAAGTGGAGCCCTTTAGTTGAAACCAATGCAAAGCTTGATACACAGTGATCCTGATTGTTGTTTTTGTTTTTTCACAGGAGACAGTGGCTACCCTTGCACGCCCTGGCTGCTCACTCCTTATTTGGCTCCCACACCAGGGCCACAAAGTGAGTATAATTCTGCACTTACAGCCACCAGGAAGGTGGTGGAGTGCTGTATCGGCCTTTTAAAAGGCCAATTCAGATGCCTCCACCACTCTGGTGGTGAACTCATGTATTTGCCGGCTATGGTTTCGAAAATAGTGGTCCTGTGTGGGATCTTTCACAACATCGCCATAAGGAGTGGTGTCCCAATGCAGCCAGAGGATGCCTTACCTGAGGATGGCACCCCCGAGGTTGGTCGGAGGTCAGTATGTGGGGGGGCCATACGCAATGATGTGATGGCCAGATTTTTCAGGTAATTATTGACAAACATTTACTTAATTGTCCCAATGTCTACATGTACGATTGTAATGTGCCTTTTTAATCTTGTTTTTTTTTTTTTTTCTTGTCTTCCTTTTCAAACCATGTAAAAACGATGCCTACTACCTGATCCACTAAATTGTCTACATGTGGCCACATTGGAACTAACTTGTGGAAAAAAATTTCATTGCCTCATTTGTGGATTCATGTTGGCCTGCTACTTATTTCAACAGTTCTTGAGTGTTGTTTGTTTTTTTTTAGTTTGGTGTAGGTTGTTTTTTGTAGTGTGTTATCACTGTGTGAATTGCTTGTCACAATTCACTTTCTGTTTGTGTTTGCTGTGTATTAAGGTTTTCTTTTCCATTAAAAAGACTGTTTATTTACACATTACAAGCACGTGTAACCTGGCTCAAAAAAATGCCACCTTTCATAATGCCGAATCCTGTAATGTGTGAAATTGTTAAGTCTTTGAACATGCTTTGTGGCTTAGAAAAAACAACAAAGGTATTAGGGTGAATCAGTAGTTTGTTAAAAATAGGCCTAAGCAGGTTTCAGTTTCTATTTACATTATCCACCACAAGAAAAACAACAAACTGTTGGTTTTTCCACAAACCTATTGGTATGGTGAGGTGTTTAATGTGGCAGCTTACATACTTTCTAGCGCTTTGTACAATCTTATTTACCTTACTTTAAAGAACATGACCAAATAGTGGACTTATGGAAGGTTAAACAATGTAATATTTTCAGTCAAGAAATGAGACTCGTTAACATACAACGCTATTTTATTATATAAATAATACAAAACAGAATTACAAACAAACAAAAAATCAGCTCCGAAGGAGCGCCGCCATGTGGTCCAGGACCACTAGCATGGCAATGATGTGGCCAAGCAAGGCGGCCAAGCCCTCCTGCATACCATGCATCCGCCTCTGGTCCTCTGTTGGTATAAAAAAAAAGGGATCCTTAATGAAATGACACCTTACATTATAATTTGAATAAACAAACTAAACAAATAAATCTAGTTGCAAACAAGATCCAGTTTTGTGTAAAAAAACAAGTACTTGCAAATGCTAAGATGGTATCAATAATAAATTATAAATGAACACACAAAAAGGCGGCCCAAAAAGGACGAAGTACCCTTGTTAGGGTAAAGCAAAAAACCCCAAGAATGAGTGTTTTCACATGTGTGATATGTATCAGTGGAAAATATCCAAGACATTGTATATCCAATTCAAAATGTATTTTAACATCAAAAGAAAGGTAAACATACCGGTCATTGGGCTTGATGGTTTTGGAGGCCCTCCATCCTCCTCCTCCTCGGAGGTGGGCCAGTGCTGGTGGGTTGAGGGAGGGGAGATGGCGGAAATGGTTGACGGGGTGGAAAATCGAGGGGGTGGTGGAGGGGAGGGTGAAGAAAAGAGAGGGGGGGTGGAGGGGAGGGTGAGCAAATTGGGAGAGGGAGGGGACTCAGCTATTGGCCGGGCAGGGGTGGAGGGGGAATTGGGGGAAGGTTAGGGAGATGGGCTGGGACTGGTCATCGGCATCAGGGGTCGAGCCCGCCGATGAAGTCTGCGGCGATGCCGGCTTCTGCGTTCAGCCCCTAAATGATTAATGAAAAATGATTTTTCATTTTTTTGGAGCGGGGGTGGAACCCAAATTTTCAACCCAAAAAAATACAAACATTCAAAAAAAGGAAAACATGCACACACAGACATGTCAAAAATCAACAAACAGGGCTATACTGAAAACAAACACGCACACGCAGATAGGGCCGCAACTAACAAACAGGGCTATACTGAAAACAAACATGCACACGCAGATAGGGCCGCAAAAAACAAACAGGGCTATACTGAAAACAAGCACACGCAGATAGGGCTGAAAACAAATCCTAAACAAAAAAAAAAACACTTACTTGTAGCGATCCGCTGCTGAAAACATGCCAGCAAGCGGGGGGTGCGGCACCGCAGATCTGACCACCTGCGCTCTAATTGCCCGATATTACGGCGTGAGCCGAAGGAGCGCAGGTGGTGGCGAACCTCCGCATAGGCCGATCGCTTGGCCTGGTTGGTGATGGGGGGAGGCTGGCTGGTGATCCTCCGGTCCATGACCTCGGTGAGGACCAAAAGCTCCCGTGTGGTAAATGCGGAGGCTCTCATGATGGCAATGATTTTTTTAACAACAAACAGTTTTAATAAAGGCTAGAGAAAACTTTTGATTGGCTAATGTACTTTGTAAATTAACAGGAACAGCTTCATGCAGTGACATGCGTAAGCTAATTTAAATAAAGAAATTTAAATCTGAAAATAGGAATATCCTAAACACAGGAAAACAATAGGATAATTGGTTACAACATGTATTTTTGATAAAGTAAACCATTGGTGAAACCGCACGTATTCTGCGGGAAAAATGACACATACAG
Organism: Taudactylus pleione; assembly: GCA_031769625.1. Taxonomy (NCBI): domain Eukaryota; kingdom Metazoa; phylum Chordata; class Amphibia; order Anura; family Myobatrachidae; genus Taudactylus; species Taudactylus pleione. The sequence continues at coordinate 727,563 of JAUIMM010000863.1, read as the reverse complement.
ACAACAATAAAGTTTATTGAAAATGAAAAAAAACGGATGGCAAACATGTGAAGAGCAATTAAGCTAATTAATATATTGATTGGCATGATACGATTAAAGTATGTATGCAGAATGAACGAGCAGGTAATCGAAATCTGACAGGCCCACTTCCGGTTTGGACTTGTGCGAGCGTTCCCTGCAACCAAATTTGGAGATGGACGGTTGGAATTTTGCTTGTTCGTTAGCTATAGGAAGGGTTGGGAGACTTTGGGGCGGAAGATTAGCTACGAGCGAACTTACGAGCGAGCGCTTGAATTTACATTTTCTCGCTCGTTCGTCGAACGAGCGATCAGCCACTTGCGTACGGCTCTGAATCAGGCCCATAGTCACCTACATACAAAGGAGGCAGGTATTTATTTAGCTGAACCATTATTTATAACAGCCTATCAATTCACCAGGGTCCTGGGGCAACTGGTTGGGGTTGGAAAGGAACAATTATAAAAACTGGGTACATTTCAAAATCTACCATGTTTTGCCCACCCCATCAACTTGGTTATTCAGAATTTGTTAAAAAATTAAAGGGACATACAGTAGATGCTGTATGTGGCCATAACAATTTCCGGACATGTAGAAGATTTCAGCAGCTATGGAAGTGCAACTTCCAACATGGCACATCAGGAAACAAATGTTATCACTAATCAAGAGGCCTGAGGGAGACAGAGTATGTATGTAGTTGAAGGCATGGAAAGAAAAGGTTGATTCGTAGTAAATTTAATTTAACTTATGAATTCCGAAGCAAATTTATGAGGGGGAAGGGGAGTCATGTACAAAGAAAGTTGAACCGTTCACATCAATCCTTGCCCCAGTTGAGCTCTTTGGTGGTTCTGCATTTTTTTTTTTTAAATGAAAGCGGCATGCAGGAAATGCTGTCTTTTGCAGCACACAAAATGGAAGCTCTGAACATGAAGGGGGCAGAGGAATTTAAAAGTCTGATACAAAACATATCTTATAATTGTTCTACTGGGATTATGTATGGGAAGGCTGGGAGGGGAGGAGGGAGAACATTTCCAGATACCATCACAAAATAGCCTCTCTATTTGGTGCTTGAGTTGCATCTCACCAAACATGGTTGTTCTGATCAAGGAGAGCCAAAACCACCAGGTTGGTATCTACAAATCAAGGTTGAAAAATGGCATAAGAGTATTTTGCAAGTATACCTATATGTGATTTTAGTTGAAATAAATGTAGTATGTAACCCAAAAAATTAAGCATCATTGCAGTGGCACAAAAGCAAGGCAGTTAAAAAAAATATAGGACATCTATGAAACATTTGCCACAAAGCAGTGACAGAAAGGATGGCATTTTATTAAACTATAGAATTTAAAATGTCAGGCAGCAATGCCCCAAGCAACACATAATGCAAAGAAGAGAGGTGCAAGATGGAATTGTCCTTGGGCCCTTCTACCCACCCTTATGTTGTATATATTAAACAGGACATGCACAGTTTAACAAACCAATCACTTCAGCGACATGGACTGCCAATTGTGGCTAAGGTTATTGGATTGTTTGAACCCCCACAAAAAACGCTACTAATGGGCAGTAGAGATTGCTTGCAATGATCTCTACATGCACAAGCTGGCTTTACAGAGGCAAAATGTTGTTGCCATCATCACCTGATTCCTCACCCTCATCAGTGTGTACATCATCTTTACAAAATATTAATTTGTTCCCTTTGGAATTTTCTGAGTACACACTGGAGGGTCAGTAGCCCAAGTAAAGCCAAGCCAGTTTGAGCAAGGGCCTCCAAATTGCCTTTTTTTCCTGCCAGTAGTAAAACGGACTATCTGACATGCCTATTTAGATGCTATCATTAAAATAGTTCTCAACCATTCTTTGATGGAGTCACTGTAGAAGTCTCATTAATTGTAGGCAATTTTTTTACACCCAACCAGATGTCAAAACTTTTTTTGTTGACTCATCTGCATCACCAGTGGGTCTTTTTTGGGGAAAGTGTAGTTTTTTTTGGCAGCTGCACTTCCTAGAGAAACTAAAGGAGGAGCCATTGCTGCATCATATGCCGCTTAAGCTGACAATTTGCTTACCAACAGCTCTTTGCATCTCTTCAGATCTTTGTCCACTTAGAAGAAAAACATGATATATGACTTAAACTTAGGATCAAGCATGGTTGCCAAAATGTATTGATCCGATTGTAAGACCCTGACAACCCTTGGATCCTGGCGAAGCAAATAAAGGACTTGATCTACAAGTCCGACATACTTAGCAAAATCACTTTGTTTCAGCTCCTCCTTCAGTTTCTCAAACTGCTTTTCCAACAGTCTAATTAGGGGAATTACCTGACTCAAGCTGGCACTGTCTGAATTCACTTCACAGGTGACTACTTCAAAGGTTTTCAGCACTTTGCACAACACAGAAAGTATTTTCCACTGAGCTTGAGTTAGGTACATTCTCCCTCCTATTCCTATGTCTTAGTTCATTGTTTTGCTTTGGAATGCTTTTTGCTCTTTCTCCATCCACTGAAGCATATAAAGGCTGTATTTCCACCTTGTAACTACCTCTAGCTTCAGCTGGTGGCAGGGCAAATTTAACATTTCTTGGAGGTGCTGAAATATTCTACATGCACCTGCTGAATGTGAAATTGTCCAGAAATGTTTCAGGCCACAGAGAGCATTTCCTGCATGGCCTGTCATTTACAAAAAAATTGCACCACCAAATTGATTGTGTGAGCAAAACATGGGACATGTTGGAATTCAACCAGCTGTAATGCTCTCACAATATTGGTGGCATTGTCATAAATTACAAATCCTGAGGAGAGTCCAAGCGGGTTAAGCCATTTTGCAATGACTTCCCTGAGTTTTCTAAAAGGTTGTCAGCATTATGCCTCTTAGTGAAACTGGTGTTACACAGAGTAGCCTGCCTCTGAATGAGCTGTTGTTTCTTAGATGCTGCTGCTGGTGTTGGTGCAGCTGAAGGCAATACACCCACCCAGTGGGCTGTTACAGTCATGTAATCTAGTGCTGCTGTCATACTTGCTTCCCCTTGCAAAGGATTGTTTAAGTTTATTTAAACTACTACTAGTAGTCTTCCTGGTCTCCTTCTGGGATGAAGAGCCACTCCCAGCAGCAGCATCTGTAGCGCTCAAGGCAGTTAGGAGCAGGTTGTCTGGTACTTTATCTTAATTAACTTTATATCCATTCAAGGCTTAGTAAATAGACCCCTAATGGAGACTGTGATGGCCATTCCATGATTTCAAGCCCATCATCTTGTCTTGTTCCTCAAAGTTATTTCTGACATAGCCTGGAGGTATGCTTTGGGTCATTATATTGCTCTAAAATCAACACTTGACCAACTAGGTGTAGACCAGAAGATCTATAAAAATGCATGGCTCTATAAATTCCTGTGGTAGCCATTTTTATGGTTCAGGGTGATAACACTCTGTGGAAGTTGCTGATTCAGGAGCCAGCAAAAGAACCTTAGAAGATCACTTGTCCCTCTTAATATTTGACAGTTGATGTCACAAGGGTTTTTCCACTAAGCAACCACTTGAAAAAGACACTGTGTCCCAGCATATTTAAGTCCGAAATTTAAAAGGACAATGTTTTTAACAGCAACACATAGGCTCGTAAATTATTTAAATAAAATCTTATTTTCTAAAAGAAATGACTTACATTCCTTGTTAGTCTTGCTCTAGATTATTCTTGGTGTACTATTTAATCATACTATACAATTTGAAATCATAGTGACAAACATTAATTTAATTATTTTCTCCCACCAAAGACTTTGCTCACCCACTTTATTGAATGGTGACGCTTATTATACTATGATGTTTTCGTTGGGCATAATCTATTCATTAGATCTGCAAAGTACAGTAGTGTTATGCTACTGTGCATATAGTATACTTAGACTAACAGTCTAAGTACATGTGCACAGCACAGGGTGGCATTAATCTACCCTTGTCAGGAATGCTACAGCATATACTATTATATATGATCCTGAGAATTATACTAGAACCAGTGGATTTCGGCAATTGCCGCTGGGCTTTCATATCTCTCTGACTGGAAAATGAAACGCATACAGCCTTATCAAATTATATGACTAATGACAACCTCTAGTGGCTTCTGCAATCAAAGATTAATTTGCACTATCAAGTTTGAGGGATACGAGGTGATAAATCATGTCAAAATTAAATAATCAGTTGATGCCTTATGTTCTTCTGTGCACTGAAAGACAGATGCGGAGCTGAGGAGGATTCATTTGCTATGTACAGTTAATTTTCTTTTCATGGTTTTGAAAATCAGAATTCTATTTTTGACTGTGTATCGTGTATCACCACATACTATAACATAGCAATTCAAAACTGCTAAGATTAGTCACTATAGTGTCAAAACAAAATGTTGGTTTTGTTGTATGTTAGATTTGTATTCGAGCCAGTTTATTGGTGCCTTGCTGTAGATTTAGCATCCTAAATGATTAATGCACATGTTTGGACTATCAAGTATAATAACAATTGTCCCAATACTCCTGTCCTTCCTTTCACAAGTGATGAATATACAGTATCTATAAATATGATTGCATTTAGAATATACAAATATATATGTACTGTAATTTCCCACAAGCTTTTTGCATAGCAGTTTAGATGTTTTGCTGTATTACTAACCTTTATTAAAAGATATCTCAGTGACAAATGTGTACATACCATAAATATGTAGAGCAATATCAGCATATTAATGTATTCTGTGGATTTCAAAAACTTATGAAAGAAGGAAACAGCTTTGATAAATAAGTAATATAACCAGATGGACTATACTAGGCATTCTTTAAGGACTGTACACATAGGCAAATGCAGGGGGGGTTTCCATCTACCTGGAAACCCCCCTCCCCAGCCCACACCATGACCACAATAGAAATAATAATGTAATAGAATATTACTAGTGCTGCATGTTCTTCACAGTATCACAAATGAAATAATTAGCACCACCTGTGTATCTTTTAACATGTATCAGTCAGTAATAAGTACACCTGTGCACCAACTAGGAGATCTGGAAAACATTTACTGTTAGGGATGTGCTGCTATAGAGCCCAATATGTACATATATGTCTAGGGCAGTGCTAGGTTATTCTGCTGCTCCCCCAGACTCCCGGACTTGCTCTAATGCTCTGGAATGGTGCCCACATCTAAAATAAAAACATTCAGCTCAGGCAGGATGGCCCTACTGCTGCATTTAATGGCTTACTGTGACTGCTGGTCCTTTATATGCTGGAATTATGACACACAATATACTTTGTATGACGCATATTAAGCTGGTTAAGTGCTAATTCTACCCTCTTCATTGACTGGCCACACTCACTCTAAAATCAAGCATTTGGAAACCCCCCTCTAGAAAACCTGCATTTGCCACTGGTACAGGTAGGGATATGAATGTTAGATATTGTATCAATGACAAGTAGAAAAAGATTTCTGTAAACTTCAAGAACATTTTATAAATTGGCTGGCTCACCACAGTACTCTGCAAGTATAACGTACAATTTATATTATTGAGATTTAAGTTAAAGGACCATGTTGCAAAGAGTTCTAATTAAACGGGTTGGTCACGGGATCCCAAAGGTCACAATGCCAATGGTCAGAATACTGACAGTGGCATCGCCACCTTCAAAATCCAAAGACAGATTTTGGTAACTATTATAACTAGAGATGAACGGGTCCGGTTCCCTGAGAACCGGACCCACCCGAACTTTACAATCCAGCTCGGGATTTTCCACCTGACTCGGATCCCAAAACGAGGCCAAACATTATCATCCCACTGTCAGATTCTCTCAAGTTTTGGATACTATAAAAGGTACCCAGTCATCAGCGCCATTTCACTCTGGCTGTGGAGAGTGAAGTGAACAGACATACTGTGTCTGTCCAGGGGTGCTGTGTCTGTCCAGGGGTGCTGTGTCTGTCCAGGGCAGGGGCTGCTGTGTCCATCAGGGGTTGCTGTGTCCATCCAGGGGCAGTGGCTACTGTGTCCATCAGGGGTTGCTGTGTCCATCCAGGGGCAGTGGCTACTGTGTCCATCCTGGGGCTGCCATGTACATCAAGGGGCAGTGGCTAATTTATCCAACCAGGACAGGGGTTGCTGTATCCATCCAGGGGCAGTGGTTGCTGTGTCAATCCAGGGGCTGCTATGTTCATACAGGGCAGGGACTGCTGTGCTCATACAGGGTTTGCTGTATCCATCCAGGGGCAGTGGCTGCTGTGTCCATCCAGGGGCTGCTGTGTCCATCCAGGGCAGGGGCTGCTGTGTCCAACCAGGGGTGCTCTGTCCGGTCAAGGATGCCCAGTATAAAAAAAATAAAAGCTAATAATATATATATTTATTTTTTGTGCTGTACCCCAGTGTACTAAATAATTTTATTTTTTTTACTGTGTCGCTGCCAGTCAGACTGCAGTGTAATATTCATACACATATTGTGACACTATAAGTCATAGCGCAGTGTAATATTCATGCACGTATTGTGATACTGTAAGTGTAGCTGCAGTGTAATATACACATATTGTGACAATGTAAGTGGAAACTCAGTGTAATATTCAACACGTATTGTGACACTGTAAGTGGTAGTGCAGTATATTCATAAAAAATATTGTGACACTATAAGCAGTAGCGCAGTGTTTTATTCATAAAGAATATTGTAACACTGTAAGTGGAAATGCAGTGTAATATTCATTAAGTATTGTGACACTAAGTGGTAGCGCAGTGTATTCATAAAAAATATTGTGACACTGTAACTGGTAGCGCAGTATTTTTTTCATAAAAAATATGGTGACACTGTAAGTGGTAGCGCAGTGTTTTATTCATAAAAAATATTGTGACATTGTAAGTGGAAGCACAGTGTAATATTCAACATGTATTGGACACTGTAAGTGGCAGTGTAGTGTATTCATTACAAATGTGACACTGTAAGAGGTAGCACAGTGATTTATTAAAAAAATATATTGTGACACTGTAAGTGTAAAAGCAGTGTAATATTCAACACATATTGTGACACTGTAAGTGGTAGTGCAGTGTAATATTCAAACTGTATTGTGAATCTGTAAGTGATAGCGCATTGGGGCAGATGTATGAAGCTCTGGGGTGTGATAAAGTGGAGAGTGATAAACAACCAACCAATCAGCTCCCAACTGTCATTTTTCAAACACAGGGGGTCATTCAGACCCGCTCGCGAGCAAAGGACGCTCGCAAGTGGGTCGATGTTGTGCGAATGCGCATGCGCACGACGGGGGGAGCTCCGTCGTGCTCATGCGCGAGACCCGGCGAGCGACGAGGAATACGTCGCTCGGGGTCTCACACCAAAGGGGGCGTGCTGTCGATGGTGAGTGACCCATGGGAACGCCTACCATCTGAAGCGGCCCCACTGACATCAGTAATGATGTCAGTGGGAGTGATTTTGGCTCTGATAGAGCCAAAATCACTCCTGAGCTTGTGGCAGCGAGACCCTACTGCAGTCTTGACCATAGCGACAATCTTTTTGGCCGCTCGCATATGCTGTGGGTGGTTACCCACAGCTATGCGAGCGGCCAGGAGGCCGCTCCATTTTCAAGTAGGAGGGCACTGATTCAGAGCGAGCACTCTGGTCAGAGCATTCAGCTCTGAATCAGGCCCACAGCCTGTAACATGACAGTTGGGAGCTGAGTGGCTGGTCAGTTATCACTCTACTTTGTCACTTTCCAGTGCTTCATACATCTGCCCCTGTAAGTGGTAGTGCAGTGGTTTATTCATAAAAAATATTGTGACACTGTAAGTGGAAATGCAGTGTAATATTCAACACATATTATGACACTGTAAGTGGTAGCACAGTGTTTAATTCATAAAAAATATTGTGACACTGTGTCATTGATACCACAGTGTAATATTTAAAATTGGTACAAATTGACATGTGTGCTGTACCCCACAATGTTCGTGTTTGTTCATATGGAGAATGATCAGTTGATAATAAAGCATGAACCACATACTAGTGCTGTAGCTGTTGCCACTGCAACCAGTCATGATTATACTAGTCCATCTACGTCATCTACTAATGCCGGGCTTAAGTCAGAGCATCTAAAATCCAAGAAGCAATCTTTTACATTGGTAAAGAAGAAAACATCAAAGGGAAAGTTAGCTGCAGAAAGACATAAAATTGGAAATATGCCTTTCACCACACAAAGTGGCAAGGCAAGGCTAAGGCCTTGGCCTTTACTTATGACTGGTGGTTCTGCATCTTATGATGATGTAAGCCCTTCTTCCTTTAGACATTTAAAAAAAATTATAATCATTAATGCACAGGAACCAACTGTTATCTCAGAAATGTCACATATCCCTGAGGAGAGTCTAAGTGTGTCGGCAGGTGCCATGTGTGAGCCTGACCTTTCCAATACTGTACTCAAAATGGAGCCTCTTTCCACCACTTGTGCATCCTCTGCAAATGTGGGGATGAGCAGCACCAGTCAACATGCTTCTCTGGAAGTGCACCAGGATGAGGAGGATATTTGTGTAGCTGATGCTAATAAGGATGTTGATGATGAGGTTGCTGATGATGAGGATGTTGTTGATGAGGATGTTGTTTATGTAAATCAGACCCCAGTGAAAATAGTTGTTGTCCTTTATAAGGAAAAGCCCATTGTCATGCCTGGGCATAAAACAAAAAATCCACTTATGTGTGGAATCATTTCTACCCAATCCAGACAACAATTGTCAAGCTATCTGTACCTTCTAGGAACTTCATCCCTGTTGCATCATCTACAGCACATCCATCAAAAGTGTTTGCAAAATTCAGAAACTTTGGCTAAACAACAACAAGCAGTCCAGTGTCAGCTAGCTCCTTTCTCTCTGCTAGATCCAGGAACCTAGCATCTTCACCACCAACACCTTTATTAGCAATATCCCCAATAATGATCAGAACTAGTCCTGAATCCAATTTGATAAGGCTAACTCAGTCCGTCCCTATCCTGGATTCCTCAGAAAAATCCTTAAGCACTACACCTGCTGCTGGGAGTGAATCTTCATCCCAGAAGGGGCCAGGAAGACTACTAGTAGCAGTTCAAAAAAACAAATGACCATTAAACAATCCTTTGCAAAGAGGAGCAAGTATGACAGCAATCATCCAGTTGCATAGCGGAGCACTGATGCGATAACATCTATGCTGGTATTAGATGTGTGTCCAATATCAGCCATTAGTGCAGTGGGTTTTAGACAGTTAATTGAGGTCCTATGTCTCTGCTACCAAATCCCATCTAGGTTCCACTTCACTAGAAAAGCAATTCCCAGCCTGTACAGGGACGTTAAAAATAAACTTAATTAGTGTCCTCCAAAATGACATTGTACCCACTGTCCACTTGACCACAGATATACGGACAAGTGGAAAAGGGCAAATGTAAGATTACATGACTTTATCAGCCCACTGGGTGGGTGAATTGCCTTCAGTGGCACCAACAGCTGCAGTAGCAGCAGCATCTAAGAAAAACCAGCTCATTCACAGACAGGCTACTCTGTGTATCACCAGTTTCACTAAGAGACATACTGCTGACAGCCTCTTAGTAAAACTCAGGAAAGTCATTACACAATGGCTTACCTCACTTGGACTCTCCTCAGGATTTGTAATTTCTGACAATGCCACCAATATTGTGAGAGCATTACAGCAGGTTGAATTCCAACACATTCCATGTTTTGCTCACACAATCAATTTGGTGGTGCAATTTTTTTTTAAATGACAGGGACATGCAGGACATGCTCTCTGTGGCCCGAAAATTTTCTGGACATTTTCGCCATTCAGCAGGTGCATGTAGAAGATTGCAGCACCTGGAAGAATGTTAAATTTGCCCTGTCACCAGCTGAAGCAAGAGGTAGTTACAAGGTGGAAATCCACCCTTTGTATGCTACAGTGGATGGAGGAACATCAAAACCATCCAAAGCTACACATTAAACTATGACATAGGAAGAGGAGGGGGAATGTACCTTACTCAAGCTCAGTGGAAAATACTTTCCATGTTGTGCAAAGTACTGAAATCCTTCGAAGTAGTCACCTGTGAGGTGAGTTCAGACACTGCCAGCTTGAGTCAGGTAATTACCCTAATTACTGTAGACTGTTGGAAAAGCAGCTTGAGAAATTGAAGGGGGAGTTGTAACGAAGCGATTCCGCTAAGTATGTCGGACATGTAGATTAAGTCCTTATTCGCTTCCCCAGGATGCAAGGGTTGTCAGGATCTTACAATCAGATCAATACATTTTGGTGACCACACTAGATCCTGAGTTTAAGTCATATGCTGTGTCTTTTTTTCCAGTGGACAAAGATCTGAAGAGATACAAAGAGCTGTTGGTAAGGAAATTGTCAGCTCAAGCGGAATGTGATGCAACGATGGCTCCTACTTCAGTTTCTCTAGTAAGTGCGACTGCCAAGAAAAAACTAAACTTTCCCAAAGAGAGACCCACTGGTGATGCAGATGAGTTAACACAACCAAGTTTTGACTTCTGGTCGGTCTAAAAAAATTGTCTACAATTAATGATACCTCTATCATGACTCCATCTGATATGGTCATTATTCAAAGAATGGTTGAGGACAATTTTAATGATAGCATACAAATAGGCATGTCAGACAGTCCGTTTCACTACTAGCCTAAAAAAAAGGCAAATTGGAGGCCCTTGCACAAACTGGCTTTGCTTTACTTGAGCTGCCCACCTTTCAGTGTGTACTCAGAAAGAGTTTTTAGCACAGCCGGGAACCTTGCCAGCGATTGGCGTAGGAGTCTACTTCCTTAAAATGTGGAAAAGGTGATGTTCATCAAAATGAACTACAAATTTCATGAGGAAGACATTTACCACCAATTACATACAAAAATTACAGAGGCACCTGAGGCTGTAATGGTGGATTCCAGCAGGGGTGAATTAAAATTGTGTGAAGATGATATACACACTGATGAGGGTGAGGAATCGGATGATAATGGTGACAACATCTTGCCTCTGTAAAGCCAGTTTGTGCCTGAAGAGATCTTTGCCAACAATGTCAGCTGCCCGTTGGTAGCTTGTTTTGTGGGAGCCCAAACAAACCAACCGCTTCAGTCATGATTGGCAGTCCCTGTCGCTGAAGTGATTGGTTTGTTAAACTGTGCATATCATATTTACTATATACAACATAAAGGTGGGTGGAAACAGGGTCCAAGGACAATTGCATCTTGCACCTCTTTTCTTTGCATTATGGGCCTGATTCAGACCCACTCGCGAGCGGCTGTCCGCTCGCAAGTGGGTCGATGTTATGGACTGAGCATGCGCACGACGGAGGGAGCTCCGTCGTGCGCATGCGCCAGACGCGACGAGCGAAGGAAAGTCCTTCGCTCGTTGTGTCCGATCAAAGGGGGCGTGCTGTCAATGTTGATTGACAGCACGCCCCCTTTGGTGGGCATGCCGGGGGCGTGCCTCCCTGACGGGGGCGTTCCCACGGGAACGCCTCCCGTCAGAAGCCGGCCCACTGACATCACTAGTGATGTCAGTGGGAGTGATTTTGGCTCTGATAGAGCCAAAATCACTCCGGAGCTTGCGGTTGAAAACCTCAACCGCAGGCTCCGGCTCGCAATTTCGATGGTCGCGATGGTCTCGACCATCGCGGCCATCACAAAGCACGCTCGTATAGCCTGTGGGTGGTGACCCACAGCTATACGAGCGTCCAGGAGGACGATCCATGAAAATGGAGCCCGGCCCTCATTCAGAGCGTGCGCTCTGCTCAGAGCGTACGGCTCTGAATGAGGGCCTATGTGCTGTTTGGGGCATTGCTGTCTTACATTTTTAATTTTATAGTTTATTAAACTGCCATCCTAACTGCCACTGCAGTGCCACTCTGTGCCATGTTGGAAGCTGAACTGCCACATATTAGTGTCGCCCACTGCTGTCGCTTAGCTTAGTCAGCCAGCTAGCTCGATGCAACCTTTTGGCCTAAACTGAATGAAATCAATATTGTGAGCTGTGAGGTGGTCAAAATTTACTGAAACTTACAGGAATTAAATGTTATTGAGGTTAATAATACTGTAGGTACAAATACAGGCCCAAATTATGTGATTTCAGATGTTTCTATGATTTTTTAGAAAAAATACAGAACCAAAACTGAATCAAAACATGCAAGGGTGGATTTGTAAAAGCAAATCCAGATCCCAAACCTTTAAGGAGATACAGAGCCATAACCAAAACACGGGGTCAGCGCACATGCCTAATTTAACCCCAAATCCTAACCCTAACCCACCCCTCCTGCAGCTTAACCCTAATCATTCCCTCCCACACCCTTACCCTAACCCTCCTCCTAGTGCCTAACTCTAAAACTTACTGTCGGAATCTGTCAGGATTGTGAGTGTTGGGATTTCACTGGTAATATTGTGACCATTGCTATTCTGACCATCAGAATCCTGACTACATCACACATTAATTTATTTTTATCCTTAGGTAAAGTATTTTGAAAATGAAGGATGCTTTCTGCATATACCCACAACTTGTAAGCAGATGATCATATGCATGAGATAGGTAAGAAAGGAAAAGCAACAAATTCATTCAATACTGGCACCACCTATAGGATCAACTTTTTAAAATGATTGGGGGTGCCCCATGATATGATTGAAAAATGCCATGCATAGACATGAATAGTTGCAAAACAATCAAAAATGTATGTGTAAGAACCCAGCGCTCCCCCCTCACTGCAGCTAATGGGAGGTAAGTGGAGTAGCACTGTACACCCATAAATATCAATAGTAAATAACCATGTAAACCTCTCCCTCACCGCTGTGAACAATGTGTAATATATAACCACAATATTCAACAAAAAATATATATTTCTCTAAGAATTAGGTGAATCCAAATAACTAAGAAAAAAGTCCCAATATAGGGCCTGATTCAGAGCTCTGAATCAGGGCCCTCCTCCATGAAAATGGAGCGGCCTCCTGGCCACTCGCATAGCTTTGGGCTACGAGACCCTGCGGTAAGGTCTCGCTGCCGCAAGCCCTGGAGTGATTTTGGCTCTATCAGAGCCAAAATCACTCCCACTGACATCACTAGTGATGTCAGCGGGGCCGGCTTCAGACAGTAGGCGTTCCCATGGGAACGCCTCCGTCTGGCAGGCACGCCCCCGGCACGCCCACCAAAGGGGGCATGCTGTCAATCAACATAAACAGCACGCCCCCTTTGGTGCGAGACCCGGAGCGATGGAGAGCACGTCGCTCACCGGGTCTCGCGCATGCACATGACGGAGCTCCCTCCGTCGTGCGCATGTGCAGTGGGGGAACATCGACCCGCTTGCGAGCATCCTGCGCTCGCGAGTGGGTCTGAATGACTCCCATAGTTCAATCCATATATGTGCAATTAAATCCAGCCAGATCACCACACCCAGTGTGGGCATAATAGCCTTCCAATTACAAAAAGTTCTTTAGAATCCACAAGAATCCTTCCTGAGGATCTTCCCTTATTCTTTGTCTCACCCCACGGTCACATAAGTTTATGCATGAAACAGAGAAAGACAAATATATTGCAATACAGTATATAATGCAATTAGTTTATTACTTACACTCTAAAAACAGTACAACATATAGGTATTTCAGAAACAAATTCATAATTGTAAAAATTGGATCCCCTACCAGATGCAAAGATTTAGAGGATGTATCTATTTGACAGTCAAAGGGTTCTTTGATTCATCAGCCTGGCACCCCCTCAACTTCCTGCTCCTGCACTGTCATCAACAGAATCCATCTCCTCACAGCGCCTTAACTCATTTCTATAGCAATATCTTATTCAAAAGGCAGTCAGTTTGAAAAAAATATTGAAACGTGTTAATGTGCTGGGCTTCCACATGCAGGAGCTGGGGCCGGGCTGCTGCATGTGGAAGTGTGCAGCAGGGTAGCAGCAGACAAATCAGTGCTTACACACATTCCCGGTTAGCCAATCACAGACGAGCAGCACTGGAGGGCAGTCAATAGCAGCAGGGCTGTAGTGTAGAAGAGGAGCTACTGTAGCACTCTCCTCCCTCAACCCTTATCTAGTTGCCAAGTTTCAGTGGGCACAAACCACACTGCCCACTGTGCAGGAATGGCTCACTGCCACCTCGCTCTCTAGCTGCTGATTTGACAGGACATTGTGCATGTGCAAACCCTCCATGTTACCATTCTACATAGTTGCTACCATTGATGGCTTGTGCTGCAGCCACCATCAATGGCAACCATTGATGGAGGCCACAATTATGGCCATCTATAAGCAATATTAGCCAGCTGCTTCTGATTTCCTGTTTGCATTTTGACCCTCCCACTAAGAATACTTAACTTATTAGTAGGCTTAACATGCTATCCCTTTAAATTGGGACACTCATAAATTACACAGGTTCTGTGGCTGATTAATAACAGGTAAGTGCAGGCATGAAGTGAGCCAGCCGCAGGGTCTGTGTAATTCTTCAGTGTCCCAGATTAAAGAGATAGTATTGTAAGCCTATTTATTAACATTGCTGTTATATTATATAACATCACACACATTTCATTAATATTTCAGTCTGGATTGCAGCAGGTAAGAGGATTCCCATTTGATTTTAATATGAAGAAAATAGCAGTTATTTGTATTTAATTAGACTTTATATATTGAATGCAGTGTCAGACTAGGGCATGAATGGCCCACCAGGGAAATGCAATGGTAAGGGCCCACTAAACAGTGATAAAGGTGTGTGACCAATCACCAGAGGGAATGTCTCTCCTCTTTCTCCCTTCTCTGTCCTTATCCTACTTCCTTACTTGACCTACTATCTGATACTCCTCTTCTTTAATTCTCTTTCTAGCCCTTGGACAACTGCTTGTTTGCAGATAAGGGTAGTTTGGATGGTACTTACCCTAAAAGCCTTTTAGGGTAAGTACCATCCAAACTACCCTTATCTGCAACACCAGTGTCCACATTATCCTGACACCGCACTCATTCTTTTGAGGTACCTGAGGTGGAATGGAAGAGAGAGAAGGGGCTCACCACTGCATATGCAACAAATAAGGAGTTACGGGAGCAGCATACGGGACTAGGATTTTATTGCTAATCTTTTTAATGAAAACACTGCCCACAGTTTTTGCCCAGCAGACATACTGGTATTTCGCTATTAACTATTGAAAGTTCTTTTGTCACCACTGACTTTGCACACCAACAGTTAATTCAGAGGGAAGATTCTGCCCACAGTTATTGCTGACCGGTTGGACCAAGGTATTGGACTGGCTCAAAAGTTAGGGTATAGCTGTCACATAAAACTTTACAAACAATTACTACATCCGTATCCAGATACATCTACTAAGTAGTGTACAGAATAGGGAACAACTAGTATGTCAGCCTACATCACAGAGCGCTTACCCTTTCCCCGACACTACCACAAGGTTTGCAAGAGAAGCTGGCCATACCCTCCCCCCTCCATCCAAATTGAGAAACAACTCCTGTAGTACATTTAGGAGTTACACCAGAGAGTGTGAGTATGAGGGGAACTAGCTCAAAGGCCCGAGGGCAGTACAGGGAAGTGGAGGTGGAGAATGTAGTGAAAGGTTTATTGCTTGATTAGTTAAGAAAATTTAATTTGAGATGTGGCCTTGCGAGATATGTTTTGCAGCAACTGAGAAAAGGCCATAAAAGAATACAATGTTGTTGTTAATATAGCCAAGGATTCCTGACAAGGGTTAAGCTGGCCATACTGCCCCTCCTCCTTCCTAAATGGGTAACAACCCCTATAGTACACTTATGAGGTACACGGAGGAGTCCGAGTATGAGGGTAACTAGTTTAGAGGCCCAAGAGCAGTAAAGGGAAATGGAAGTTGAGTATGTAGTGGAAGACAGGTAAAAAAGATGATTATTTTAAAAAATCTAAATTAAGAAGTGGTATCTTCTTGATCATATTACTAAATAATACTAAATATGTACCATAATTCTGTTGTTATTTATTAATTTTTTTGTAAGGAACCACATTATTTCTGTTTAAAAATGTGTTGCCAATTAGTTATGTGTTAGAGCAATAACCAATAAAAAATGTTTGTCTATGCAAACAAGATTGTCACAACGACCCCCATAAATACAACCCCCAACCCATAATGAAAAGAAAAGCGGTCCATGATGGAATTGGCCTCCCACCCACCCTTATGTGTATATTAAAAAGGACATGCACAGTTTAATAAACCAAGCAGTTCAGCAACAGGGACTGCCACATTTGTGGCTGAAGTGCTTGGTTTGTTTGGTCCCCACAAAACAAGCTACAAATGGGCTTAAGGTGGCTAAGAACATTGTTAATCATCTGTACACTGGAAATATGTCATTATCATCCTCATCCATCTTACCCTCATCAGTGGTAACGTCATCATAATCATCAGCATCTTCACCACACAAAATTAGCTCATCATCAATGGAATCCAGCATTACAGAAGTTGCTGCACTTTTATGCAATTGGCGGCAAAGGTCTTCCTCTTAGATTTTGTAGTTATTTTTAAGAACATGAGTTTTCCCACATTTTGTGGAATTAGCCTTCTACACTGACTACTCACAAATTTTCTGGCTGTGCTAAACACTCTTTCCGATTACACACTGGAGGGTGTGCAACTCAAGTACACCAAAGCTAGTTTGTACTGGGGGTTCCAAATTGCCTTTTTTACTCAGAGCAATCAAAAGGACTGTGTGACATGCTAATTTGTACATTGTCATTAAAATAATCCTCCACCATCCTATTGATACTTACTGTATCTGATTGGATCATGGTAGAAGTGTCAATAATTGTGGCCAATCCTTTTAAGCCTGCCTAGATGTCAAAATGATGTTTCAGTTTGGTGCGCTGAGTTGACTCACCATCCACACCCCCAGTAGGTCTCTTGGAAAAGGCCTGTTTTTTCCTGGCAGCAACATTTGCAGCAGAAACTCTAGCTGGAGATGTCATCATGTCATGTGCCATTTGAACTAACAACTTGCAGGCAAGAAGCTCTTTGCATCTCTTAAGATCAATGTCAGTTGGAAAGAAATACTTTAGGTATGGATGGCTTGTTGCTGTTCCTCCATTCACTGTAATATATAAAGGGTGGAATTCTACCTGGTCACTGCCTCTTGCTTCAGTTGGTGGCATGGCAAATTGAACTGTTCTTGCAGATGCTGCAATCTACTATTGTAGCAAGCACAGGATAGATCTGACATAGTGGTAAAATTACAGGTTGTCAGATCCAGGACAGGGTTTGTGTGTGTAAGTTTAAGTCTGGAAAGGCAGCTGATAACAGACACCTGTGTGAGGCTGGTAAAATAGCTGCAGAGACACTGGGAAACTGATCCTGATGGTGAAATAGTCACCCAGGTTATAGGGAACCTGGACCTGTGAGTCCACTAAAAGAACTGTATTGCTGTTTGGAAGATTTTGTGTACCAGCTTGTAACATCTTGCCTGTGAACATTGCACTGTCCTGCATACCTGCCTGTAGTGAGGAAATAAAGCTTCTGTTAGATTTTACCCTGTCTATGTGATTCTTGTCACAATGAAATGTGTCTGGCCACAGACAGCATATCCTGCATGCCCCTTTCTTTTTTTTTTAATTTTGAACCACCAAGTTTAATGTGTGGACAAAACATGGGACGTGTTCAAATTCACCCAGTTGTAATTCTCTACCAATGTTACATGCATTTTCAGGAATGACTAATAAGAGACCTAGTGGAGTAAGCTATTTTGCTATGACATCTCTGAGTTTTTCTAAAAGGTTCACACCAGTATGCCTCTTAGTGAAGCTGGTGATACAGAAAGTAGTCTGTCTGTGAATGAACAGGTGTTGTGTGTTAGATTCTGCTGCTGCTGAAAGCGATACACCCACCCAGTAGGCTGTTACAGTCATGTAAACTTTCATTTGACCAGTACCTCTTGTCCACATACAGTATTTGTCCTGATACAGGCAAGGAATTGCTGTTCTTGTAAATTGGAATTGATATAGAATTTGCTAGCGGGGACACAGGTCCTCAATTAGCTGTCTAAATTCACATGCATTGATGGTGGATATTGGATGCAGATCTAATGCTA
Source organism: Taudactylus pleione (assembly GCA_031769625.1). NCBI lineage: Eukaryota > Metazoa > Chordata > Amphibia > Anura > Myobatrachidae > Taudactylus > Taudactylus pleione. Next base: position 709,537 of record JAUIMM010000863.1, on the reverse strand, counting down.
GCAAAGCCATCATGGCTTCAGTGACCCAATGTGCAACTGGATGGCAGCTTTCATTCTTGCTTCCACCTTGCAAAGGATTGTTTCACAGTCAGTTGTTATTTGAAACTAATCTTCTTGGTCCCCTTCTGGGATGAAGATTCACCCCCAGTCGCAGCAGCGACAACCCTAGTGCACAAGGATTTTTCTGGGGAATCCTGGATAGAGGAGGAGTCAGTTAGGTCTCATAAATTGGATGCAGGAGGAGTACCTCCGATCATTAATGAGGAGTTTGATGATGATGGTGTTGACGGTGGAGATTGCATGAGCTGGGATCTAGCTGAGAGCTGGGAACTAAATGATACTGTGCTGATTGTTATTATTTTACAAGGTTTTTCAACTTTTTTCAAAAACTTTGCATGAACTTGCTGCAAGTGACTTAACAAGGAGGAGAATCTTAGATGGTTAATGTCCCTATCTGTCGCAACTCACGGATAGATAATAGATGCTAGCCTGTACTTTGGGATTGTTGAGACCCAGAACTGAGCCGCGGAGTCTAACATGCTGGTGGTATTCACCAGGGAACCCGCAAGGAGCTTTGGACTTAGCTGCATCCAATTCACAAGTTATGGCCCTCAAATGAGGTTTTGTAGTACAGGTGCTGGTGTACTCTAGATTGAAGTGGAGAATGATGAAGGCATCCAAACATGGTCAACAAGCCGAGTCAGAAATAAACAGACAAGGAGGTACCAGAGATCAGGAAATATTGGGTCAGGAATGAAGCCAAGGTCAGAACCGAAATACCAGGTGTAGTACCAGGGAGAAGATGGAGTCAGATCACAAACAAGCCAATGGTCAGAATGAGCAGACGGAATCACAGAGATATGAATGCTGGAGTAAGGTAATGGAGCATATACTCTGGCACTTTTCTAGTGCCAGAGACTCCCTCTTATAGGGAGGAGTTCAGTTCTCACACCAAATGTGATTTCATGCAGCCACCTGCACTTGTAGCCCTGTCAGTACACAGAGGAAAGACACCAGCAGCGGGTGCCGGTCCCAGTGCTGCCAGACCCGGGGGTGGGCACCAAACTTCCCACAAATGGTTTGATAGGAAATCTTTGGTTGAACTTTTGGAGGAGCTGAGGCACATGAATATCTGAGGCCTTCACCCAACAGCGCTGTTCGGGGCCATACCCTCTCCATCCACCAAGAACTGACAGATCCTCTAAAAACCTTGTTTCTGTTTTACTTCACTTTCCTCCTTATGGTCTAATGGAATCACAGGGGGAGGGTTACAAGATGTTGAGAATTGTTTAAGCACCAGGGGTTTGAGGAGACACTTGAAATACAGAGTGCCTGGAAGTTTCAGATGGAATGCCACTGGATTGATCACCTGGAGGATCTGACAGGGACAAATGAATCTGTGAGTGAACTTCATGGCAGGAACTTTTAATTTCAAGTGTTTAGTTAACAACCACACCTTGCCATCAGGCCTCAGCAAAGGACCCCTCATCCTCTTCTTGTCTGCAGACAGTTTATACCTTGAGGAGGATTTGTACAGATTCTTTTTTACCTCATTCCGAATCTTGAAGAAACAGTTTACTGTACCACGGATGGCTGGAAGTGATACTGACCCAAGGACTGGTAGTTCCGGTAGAACAGGATGCAGGCCATACTGAATGAAAAATGGAGAATGACCCAATGTCCCGTGAAACATATTATTGTGTGTGAATTCTGCCCATGGCAACAGGGAGACCCATTCATTCTGATTGTCAGACACATTGTCACATTTGGGCTATGGTGGTCCCTTGTAGAGGAACTAGAAGATGTGGACCCAGGTTGAGAAAGGAATCTGAGGTGAGGGGCCTGGACATATGCCTTCCTCATCCACAAGTAACAGATGTTGGCTAGACCTGACCAAAGGTGCGGAGTCAAACTTACTGGGACGTGTTCACCAGTGACCCCTCCAAGTGGGATTTGGGCTTAAGCTGCACAGGCAAGCAGGTCGTGGCCCTTAGGTCCAGTATCAAGCACAAGTGGGAAATCAAAGAACACTATCACAGGGAAAGCACAGGAGAATGATACTGAAAGTTTTGCCCTTGGGTGATGAACTGAATACACACCCTGTTGATCCAGATGCAGGGCTAACACAGGAGAATGGCACTAAGAGATTGTACTTGGATGATGTATTAAGTACACACACTGTGGTTCCAGATGCAGAATTGGCACATGAGGATGACACTAGGAGATAGTACTCGGATGATGTACTGAGTACATACACTTCGGTTCCAGACACAGAACTGGCGCAGGATGATGACACTTTGGAGATAGCACTTGGATGACTTACTGAGTACACACACACCATAGGTAAACACTAGGAGAGTATCACTGGAAGAAAGGAGCTTGGATCCTAGAACAATGCAACAGCAAGTATACACTGGAAGCAATGACGTTGTAGAAGCAACTTCCTATTTTCTGGAGCCCGGCTAAATACCCCAAGGTAGCAGTTCATTGGAGGATAGTGTCAGCTGACAGCAACCAATGTTACAGTTGGCTAAAGAGCAATCAGGTGATGTAGACTGTCATGGCTACACCCATGATGGTAACCGCAGGAACCAAATCATGGAGCGAGCACATGGATGTCCTAGCAGACTCCAGGTACAATCCTCAGCACATCACTCACCACCACATCTGGCATCTGACCACTGGAGAGGTCAGGGGAAGCCAGCACTTAGGTCAGTAATGGCCGATCCTAGGTCAACCTGACGCACGTACATCCGAATAAACCTTTCCAGGTTCTGGTGTACTCGTTCCATCTTACTTTTACTCTGAGGGTGGTATGCTGATGAGAAGCTTAGGTTGACCCCAAAACATATTACATAATGACCTCCAGAATTTAGAGGTAAATTGTACTCCATAGTCAGAGACAGTGTACTTGGGGAACCCGTGTAGCCTAAGATTTTCTTTATGAACCCAGCAGCTAGTTTTAGAGCCGAATGTAACCCGTTCAGTGGAACAAAATGAGCAACCTTGAAGAATTTGTGCACCACCACCCATATGGTATTAAAGCTTTGACAGGATGGTAGATCAGTGGCAAAGTCCATAGATATATGAGACCATGGACAATCAGGCACTGATAGTGGACATAAAGGTCCCAAGGGAGATTGAGGTGGAATCTTATGTTGAGTGAGAGTAGTACAGGCTGCCACAAAGTCTATGGCATCACCAAGCACAGTTGGCCATCAATAATAACTTGACTGGTGAAGCGTAATGAATGTGCCCGCTAAAGTAGTTTAGGCTGAAGTTTGGGTGAAATTAATGTTTCCCTGGTGGGATCTTGACCTTGCTGGTGGTTGCCAGAAAACCAAGCAGGGTTCAGAATGGGCTTGTCATCCATACCTCTTCCACCTCCGCAGAACTGAATGCTCAGGACAGGGCATCGTCTTTAATGTTTTTGTTACATGGACGTTAGGTAATCACCAGACTGAACTGATCAAAGAATAGTGACCATCTAGGTTGATAATTAAGGCAGTGAGCTGTGTTGAGATACGTCACATTTTTGGGATCTGTATAAACTGTCACTGTAAATTTTGCATGCTCCAACAAGCACCGTGATTGAGAGCCAACTTGATGGCTAATAGTTCTTTATCTCCAATGGCATAATTCTTCTCTGGAGCAGAGAACTTATGGGAAAAAACCTACAGGAATACCACTTGCCTTCTTCATCTGACAGCCCCAACTCCCACCATGGAAGCGTCCAAAAAGGCTGATCACAATTAGGTTGTCTTAGAATGGGTGCTGAAATAAAACACTGTTTTAGAAGGACAAAAGCTTCCTCTGCCTCAGGAGGCCACATTTGAGTGTCTTGACCCTTCTTGGTAAGGGCAGTAATGGGACCTGTAATAGACAAGTAATTCATGATGAACTGATGATAGAAGTTTCAGAAACCCAGGAAGCAATGCATTGCTTTCAACCCAATTGGATGGGGCCATTTGACAATGGCAGCAAGTTTCTCTGGATCCATCCGAAGGCAAGAGCCCAAAATGATGTAACCTAGGATTGTCAGCTCCGTTAGCTTGAAGGAACATTTCTACAGCTTGCAGAAGAGCTGGTTACTCCGGAGTCGTGACAGTACTTCACATATGGGTTGACAATGGCTCACTATATCTTCAGAAAATATAAAGATGTGGTTCAGATATACCACCACGTACTTATAGACCAGATTTCGGAAGATACGCATCATGTATTTTTGAAAACAGAAGGAGCATTGCTTAATCCAAACGGCATGACTAAGTACTCATAATGGCCATCACGAGTGTTGCAAGCCATCTTCCACTCATCTCCAGATAGGATCATGATTAGATTATAGGCTCCATGAAGATCTAATTTGGTTAAAAAAAAACCTTGCCACTTTTATTTGAACAAAGAGCTCCAAAATCAGAGGTAAGGGGAACCGATCCTTAACAGTAATGGTATTCAGACCCCTGATAATCAATGCACTGTCTCAAACCTCCATCTTTTTTGTTAACAAAGAGTAGGCCAGCTCCTGTGGGTGATTTGGTCTCTCTGATGAACCCACACTCAAAGCTCTCCTTGATGTATTCTCACACCACCTGGGTCTCAAGAAGCGAGAGAGGCAACACTCTTCCATGAAAGGGCATTTTCCCAGACAACAAGTCAATAGAGCATGTCTCTTTTTACTGAATACATCCCTAAAGGACTGATAAGAGCTGGAAGAGGATTCTCTGAGGAGACAACCAAACATCTGATGACACAATGTGGAGGTTTGATAGATGGCAAGCAGGTCTGATGGCACTGGGAGCCAGGATTTGAGGTTGACTCTAATCTAAAGTGGGAGAATGCTTATGGAGCCACAGAAGACCCAGGATAATTGGACTCTCCGCTGATGGGAGTATATAGAACAAGATTAACTCGTTATGAAAAGCACTGACTTGCATGCTGACTTCTGAAGTCCTGGAGCAAATGGTAGCCATAGGAAGTTTATTTCTGACCACTCCAATAGGCACACTAGGAATTCCAAACTCCTGAACTTTCCGGGCTGTAATGAAATTGCCATCAGTGCCCAGGTCCAAAAAGGCCTTGAAAGTTCCAGAAGACTTCTCATGTACAGTTTTCTTTTTGGATGTGCTGAATGCACTTAATCTGACCATCCCTCTCTCAGCTAGGCCCTCTAATTTCCTGGATGTTTTGGACAGCTAGTACGGAAGTGACCTGATTCACCACAGTACAGACACAGTTTATTATTGAACCTCCTTTCCCTTTCTGTGGCAGTAAGTTGTGATTTCTTTTCGGGTAGATCAGTTGGTGTCGTGAATCGAGCAGCGAGTTTGAAACTGTAGCAATGAGATGTTCCTTCTCTCGTCCTCTCTCCCTATGGTGAAGATCTACCTGGATGCACAGGGATATTAGGTTGACTAAAACTGTTGGTAATTCTCTGGACGCCAGGACATCCTTAACTTGTTCAGAAAGTCCTTGCATATATGCGGCAACCAGAACTTCATTATTCCATCCCAGTTCTGAGGCAAGAGTTATGAACTGCACCGCATACTATCCTGCAGACTATTTGCCTACTTTTAGTTGTAGGATACTTGATGCTGCAGAAGACACTCAACCAGGTTCATCAAAAACCTTCCTGAAAGCTTCCAAAAAATGTTCACTGTCATTTACCAGTGAATCATTTCTCTCCCATAGTGGAGAAACCCAAGCTAGGGCCTGTCTGGACAGCAGGGAGATGACATAGGCCACCTTAGATCTTTCAGTAGGAAAATGTATGGCTTGAACCTTGAACTGGATAGAGCACTGATTCAGGAATCCAAGACAACTTTTGGGATGCTCATCAAATTTCGAAGGATTTGGAATCCATAGTGGTGCGGAAGCTCCGGTAGCTGAGACTGACACCACAGGAGATAGTTCTGACTGATTTGTTCTGACTTGCTGCATCAGGGTCTGTAAGCACTGCATGATCTGGGCCTGATCACGTTCTTGCTTCTCAAATCTAGTAAGAAGATTTTCCAGCAATTCCTGTGGCAAGGGATTACCAGCAGCATTCATGTTTTTGGGCCAGAGTATTCTGTCGCAACTCACGGATTTATAATAGATGCTAGCACGTACTTCGGGAGTGGCGAGGCCCATCACAGAGATGTGGAGTCCTATGTGCTGGCAGTATTCACCAGTGACCCCTGCAAGGAGGTTTAGAATTAGCTGCGTCCAACATGCAGGTCACAGCCCTCAGACCAGGATCCTTAGTACAGATGATGGTGTGCTCTGGATTGGAATGGAGAATCATGAACGCATTCAAACAATATCAACATGCAGGGTCAGAACCAAAATGGACAGGTTGGTACCAGGGATCAGGCAATAATGGGTCAGGAATGGAGCCAAGGTCAGAACCAGAATACCAAGTGTAGTACCAGGGAGAAGACGATTTGGGTTATGAACATGCCAAGGGTCAGAATGAGCAGATGGAATCACAGAGGTATGAACACTGGAGTAAAGTAATGAAGCCTATGCTCTGGCACCTTTCTAGTGCCAGAGACTGTCTCTTATAGGGAGGAGTAAAATTCTCACTCCAAATGTGACTTCATGTTTGGCGTGCCTGTCACTAAATTTCTCAGCAGGTTGGTACGCACAACCCCAGGGTAGCAGCTGCCACCAGCAGTTGCAGCCCTGTCAGAACACAGAGGAGCTGGGAGCAGAGAACACCAGCAGTGGGTACCAGGGACTCCTCACCCACTGCTTACCACAAACCACATGCTCATCAGCCTCAGACACACAAATATCCCCCTCACCCTGTTGTACTTATACAGTAGAATCCTCAAATTCTATGTCACCATCTTTACTTGTGCTGCTCATCCCCACATTTGCAGAGGGTGCAGAAATTATGGAAGGAGGCCTACAGTATCTACGAATACAGTGTCAGAGATGTCAGATTCACACATAGCATTCGTGGACACACTTAGACTCTCCTCAGGGATTTGTGAAGTTTGTGAACACATAGTTTGTTCTTCAGCCTTAGTTTTATTTTGGTTAACTGGTTTGTCTGTTTTGAATGTGACACAAGTAGACATAGGGGTATATTTACTATAGTGCAGGTTTAGAGAAATGGAGTTGTTGCTCATAGCAACCATTCAGATTCTAGCTATTTTCTTCTAGAAGATGCTAGATAAATGATAAATTGAATCTTATTGGTTGCTATGGGCAACAACTCCATTTCTATAAACCCACACTTCAGTAAATATTAGGGGTGTGCACCGGCCACTTTTTTTGTTAAAAAAAGCAGAAAAACAGCTAAAATCACAGAATTTGTGAGTTTTTCTGCTCCTATGCTATTATTAACCTCTATAACCTTAATTTCCACTAATTTCCAGTCTATTCTGAACACCTCACACCTCACAATAGTGTTTTTATGTCCAAAAGGTTGCACCGAGGTAGCGGGATGACTATGCTAAGTGATACGAGTGGGTGGCACAAACACGTGGCCCATGTAGGAGTGGCACTGCAGTGGCAGACAGGACGGCAGTTTGAAAAACTAGGCCCCAAACTGTACATAATGCAAATGCAAAGAAAAAAAAGAGGTGCAAGATGGAATTGTCCTTGGGCCCTCCCACCCACCCTTATGTTGTATAAACAGGACATGCACACTTTAACAAACCAATCACTTCAGCGCCAGGGTCTGCCACACGACTGTGGCTGAAATGATTGGTTCGTTTGGGCCCCCACAAAACAAGCTGGCAATTAATCTGTCCCTGCACAAATCGGCTCTACGGAGGCAAGATGTCGTCCTCATCCTCCTCATCCACCGATTCCTCACCCTCTTCAGTGTTGTGTACATCCTCATCCTCACAGAGTATTAATTCGTCCCCACTGGAATCCACCACCACAGGGCCCTCTGTACGTTCTGGAGGCTGGTCTCCCTGGAAGAGTTGATAATTAATTTTGATGAACATCATCTTCTCCACATTTTGTGGAAGAAACCTCCTACGCCTTTCGCTGACAAGGTTCCTGGCAGCACTAAACACTCTTTCGGAGTACACACTGGAGGGGGGGCAACTCAGGTAAAATAGAGCCAGTTTGTACAGGGGCCTCCAAATTGCCTCTTTTTCCTGCCAGTACAGGTACGGACTGTCTGACATGCCTACTTGGATGCTGTCACCGATGTAATCCTCCACCATTCTGTCAATGGTGACAGTATCATATGCAGTGACAGTAGACATGTCAGAAATTGTTGCCAGGTCCTTCAGTCCGGACCAGATGTCCAAACTTGGTCCTGCCTGCCCTGCATCACCGCCAGCGGGTTGCTTAGGATACCTAAGTTTTTTCCTGGCAGCCCCAGTTGCCAGAGCAAATGAAGAAGGAGCTGTTGACGTGTCACATTCTGCTTCAGCTGACAGTGTTTTCACCAGCAGATCTTTGCACCGCTGCAGGCTTGTGTTGGCCAGAAAGAGAGACACCACATAGGCTTTAAACCTAGGATCAAGCACGGTGGCCAAAATGTAGTGGTCTGATTTCAACAGATTGACCACCCTGGAATCCTGGCAAAGCGAATGAAGGGCTTCATCCACAAGTCCCACATGCCGAGCGGAATTGCTCCATCTTAGCTCCTCCTTCACTTTCTCCAGCTGCTTCTGCAAAAGCCTGATGAGGGGAATGATCTGACTCAAGCTGGCACTGTCTGAACTGACTTCACGTGTGGCAAGTTCGAAGGGCTGGAGAACCTTGCACAACACGGAAATCATTCTCCACTGTGCTTGAGTCAGGTGCATACCCCCTCCTTTGCCTATGTCATAGGTGGATGTATAGGCTTGAATGGCCTTTTGCTGCTCCTCCATCCTCTGAAGCATATAGAGGGTTGAGTTCCACCGCGTTACAACATCTTGCTTCAGGTGATGGCGGGGCAGGTTCAAGAGTGTTTGCTGGTGCTCCAGTCTTCAGCATGCAGTCACTGAATGGTGAAAGTGGCCAGAAATTTTTCGGGCCACCCAAAGCGTCTCCTGCACGCCCCTGTCGCTTTTCAGAAAATTCTGCACCGCCAAGTTTATTGTGTGAGCAAAACATGGGACGTGCTGGAATTTGCCCAGATGTAATGCCCGCACAATATTGGTGGTGTTGTCAGATATCACAAATCCCCAAGAGAGTCTAAGTGGGGTAAGCCACTAGGTGATGATTTCCCTCAGTTTCTCTAAGAGGTTGTCGGTGGTGTGCCTCTTACTGAAACCGGTGATACACAGCGTAGCCTGCCTTGGAACGAGCTGGCATTTCTGAGATGCTGCTACTGGTGACGCTGCTGCTGTTGTTGCGTAAGGTGATACATCTACCCAGTGGGCTGTCACAGTCATATATTCCTTAGTCTGCCCTGTTCCAATTGTCCATATGTCCGTGGTTAAGTGGACATTGGGTACAACTGCATTTTTCAGGACACTGAGGACACTTTTTCTGACGTTTCTGTACAGTCTCAGTATCGCCTGCCTAGTGAAGTGGAATCTAGTCGGGATTTGGAACCGGGGACACACTACCTCCATCAATTGTCTAAATCCCACTGCACTAATGGCGGATACCGGCCGCACGTCTAACACCAACATAGCAATCAAGGCTTCAGTTATATGTTTTGCTTCAGGATGACTGCTGTCGTAGTTCATTCTCCTCGCTAAGGACTGTTGGAGGATCAATTGTTTAGTAAAAGTAGTGGTGTTCCTACTTCCTCTCTGGGATGATGAATGACTCCCAGCAGCAGCAAAAGCAGCAGCAGGAGGCGTAGCAATGCAGGATCCTCCGGAGAAATTCCGGATAGGAGAGTCAGTCATGCCAGTGACATGGCCTGCAGAACTACTTCCGATCCTGACCAAGGAGGAAATTGATGAGGAGGGAGTTGACGGTGTGGTTTGCAGGCGCTTGGATACAACAGGACAACGGGATTTAGGTGTCCCTGGACTGCTTACGGTCTTAGCCAAAGTTTCTGAACTTGACAGTAACTTTTATGAATGCGCTGCAGGTGCCGTATAAGGGAGGATGTTCCTAGGTGGTTAACGTCCCTACCCCTACTTATTTCACCTTTACATATGGTACATATGGCAAGACAGTTGTTGTCCGGATTTGGATAGAAATATTGCCAGACCAAAGAGGTGGAATGTTTGGTCTTCTGTCCAGGCATGACCGTGATGGGCTTTTTCATCCCACGGACAACAACTGTCTCCCCTGGAGCCTGATTTAAACAAACCACATCACTATCAGAATCCTCCTCACCAACTTCCTCCTCAGCGCCAGCTACACCAGTATCCTCATCCTGTTGTACTTCAACAGTGACATCTTCAATTTGCATATCAGCAAGTGGACTGTGGGTGCTCCTTTCAGCACTTGCAGTGGGCGTGCAAAAGGTGGAAAGAGCCACCTCTTCCCGTCCAGTGCTGGGAAGGTCAGGCATCGCAACCACCAACACACTTGGACTCTCCTTGGGGATTTGTGATATCTTCTTACAACGCACAGTTGTTCGCTGTGCTTTTGCCAGCTTAACTCATTTGATTTTTTTAGTGGGAGGAGGGCTTCCATCGTCATGTGAAGCTGAACCACTAGTCATGAACATAGGGAAAGACCTTAGCCATTCCTTGCCACTCCATGTCGTAAATGGCATATTGGCAAGTTTACATTTCTCTTCAGATGATTTAAATGTTTTTTTCAAGGTCATTTTCCTGAACTTTGTCATTTGGGATTGTATGTGCCCTCTACTATGACATTGGGCATCGGCCTTGGCAGACGACGTTGATGGCATGTTATCGTCTATGTCAAGACTAGTGGCAGCAGCTTCAGCACTAGGAGGAAGTGGTTCTTGATCTTTCCCTATTTTATTTTTATCGGAGAATGTTTGGTCCTCCATTTATGTTATATTGATATATACGTGCGGCTAAGGCGCACACAAACACAGAAAATAATTTTTATTTTTGTTGGAGACTAGTGCACTTTGTGGGTTACACCACCCTTTAAGAAATGAGCCAGCCGGCCCTTTACTTATGGGACACAGGCGCACGCTTGGCGTTGCTCCTTTGTTGATGCACGTGCAGCTACAGCCCACACAATTCACAAACACAGAAAATATTTTCTTATTTTGTTTGGAGTGCCCTTTGGGGGTTACAGCACCCTTTAATGGACAAGCCAGCTGGCCTTTTACTTATGGGACACAGGCACACGCTTGGCGCTACTCCTTTGTTGATGCACGTGCAGCCACAGTGCACACAATTCACACACACAGAAAAAAAAAATTATTTTGTTTGGAGTGCCCTTTGGGGGTTACAGCACCCTTTAGCGGTCAATTCAGCTGGCCCTTTATTTATGGGACACAGGCACATGCTTGGTACTACTTTGTTGATGCACGTGCGGCTACAGCCCACACAATTCACAAACACAAAAAAATATATTTTTTTATTTTGTTTGGAGTGCCCTTTGGGGGTTACAGCACCCTTTACTGGACAAGCCAGCCGGCCTTTTACTTATGGGACACAGGCGCACGCTTGGCACTGCTCCTTTGTTGATGCACGTGCAGCCACAGTGCACACAATTCACAAACACAGAAAAAAATTTTTTATTTTGTTTGGAGTGCCCTTTGGGGCTTACAGCACCCTTTAACGGACAAGCCAGCTGGCCTTTTACTTATGGGACATAGGCGCACGCTTGGCACTGCTCCTTTGTTGATGCACGTGCAGCCACAGTGCACACAATTCACAAACACAGAAAAAATATTATATTTTTTGCACTTGGGGGGAGCACCCCTGATAGAAAGAGCACCCCCTGGACAACACTACAGCACCCCTTTAGGACTGGGACACTGCACAGGACTTTGGAGTGGACACAGCCCCTATGGACAACTGACTGCACAACACAGTCCAGCCAGCCCCTAGGGACTTTGAAGGAGTGGACACAGCCCCTATGGACAACAGCAGCACAGCACAGCACAACACTGCACTACACTACACTACACTACACAGCCCAGCAAGCCCTAATTCCCACCCTCCCTCTTCACTGTCCACAGCCAAGTGAGAAAATGGCGCTGACGCGGGTACCTTATATAGGATCCAAAACCTGCGAGACCCAGAAGGCGGGATGATGACGTTTTGCCTCAATTTCAGATCCGAGTCAGGCGGGAAAAGTCGAGCCTGACTCGAATCGGCCTCGGATCGGAGGGGCTCGGGGGGGTTCGGATTTCAGAAATCCGAACCTGCTCACCCCTAGTATATATACGTGCGCCAGGACCTCAACCTCCGAGTATGTCTTTTGGGATTCAATGTTACCACTCTGTGAAGTTTTCATCCAAATTATGTGATCTATTATCCAACAGGTCGTCTCCTTTTGTGCTACCTTGGAGCTGGCACTGGCAGTCAGTATACTTATTAGGTAAGCTGGGTCGGCATTTGACAGCAGCTGAACAGGTTTCACTAGGACTCAGAAAGGCCGGCTATGGTTAGATTTAACCATTAAGTTCACACGTTTTGCTCCTTACTTGGGGCTTTTTCAAGAAAAAAAAGAGGAGCAAGATGGAATTGTCCTTGGGCACTCCACCCACCCCTATGTTGTATAAACAGGACATGTACACTTTAACAAACCAATCATTTCAGTGCCAGGGTCTTTGGCTGAAATGATTGGTTCGTTTGGGCCCCCACAAAACAAGCTGGCAATTAATCTGTCCCTGCACAAACCGGCTCTACGGAGGCAAGATGTCATCCTCATCCTTTTCATCCACCGATTCCTCACCCTCTTCAGTGTTGTGTACATCTTCATCTTCACAGAGTATTAATTCGTCCCCACTGGAATCCACCACCACAGGGCCCTCTGTACGTTCTGGAGGCTGGTCTCCCTGGAAGAATTGAACATTCATTTTGATCAACATCATCTTCTCCACATTTTGTGGAAGCAACCTCCTATGCCTTTCACTGACAAGGTTCCCTGCTGCACTAAAAACTCTTTCGGAGTACACACTGGAAGGGGGGCAACTTAGGTAAAATAGAGCCAGTTTGTACAGGGGCCTCCAAAATGCCTCATTTTCCTGCCAGTACAGGTACAGACTGTCTGACATGCCTACTTGGATGCTGTCACTGATGTAATCCTCCACCATTCTGTCAATGGTGACAGTATCATATGCAGTGACAGTAGACATGTCAGAAATTGTTGCCAGGTCCTTCAGTCCAGACCAGATGTCCAAACTTGGTTCTGCCTGCCCTGCATCACCGTTGTTTCCTGGCAGCCCCACTTGAGAGATAAAATTAAGAAGGTGCTGTTGATGTGTCACGTTCCGCTTCAGCTGACAGTGTTTTCACCAGCAGGTCTTTGCACCTCTGCAGGCTTGTGTCCACTGGAAAGAGAGACACCATGTAGGCTTTAAACCTAGGATTGAGCATGGTGGCCAAAATGTAGTGGTCTGATTTCAACAGATTGACCACCCTCGAATCCTGGAAAAGCAAATGAAGGGCTTCATCCACAAGTCCCACATACCAAGGGGAATTTCTCTGACTTAGCTCCTCCTTCACTTTCTCCAGCTGCTTCTGCAAAAGCCTGATGATGGGAATGACCTGACTCAAGCTGGCACTGTCTGAATTGACTTCACATGTGGCAAGTTCGAAGGGCTGGAGAACCTTGCACAACACGGAAATCATTCTCCACTGTGCTTGAGTCAGGTGCATACCCCCTCCTTTGCCTATGTCATAGGTGGATGTATAGGCTTGAATGGCCTTTTGCTGCTCCTCCATCCTCTGAAGCATATAGAGGGTTGAGTTCCTCTAAGTCACAACCTCTTGCTTCAGGTGATGGCAGGGCAGGTTTAAGAGTGTTTGCTGGTGCTCCAGTCTTCAGCACGCAGTTGCTGAATGGCAAAAGTGGGCAGAAATTTTTCAGGCCACCCAAAGCGTCTCCTGCATGCCCCTGTCGTTTTTCAGAAATTTCTGCACCTCCAAATTGTTGTGTGATCAAAACATGGGATGTGCTGGAATTTGCCCGCACAATATTGGTGACGTTGTCAGATATCACAAATCCCCAGGAGAGTTTAAGTGGGGTAAGCCATTGGGCGATGATTTCCCTCAGTTTCTCTAAGAGGTTGTTGGTGGTGTGCCTCTTTCTGAAACTGGTGATACACAGCGTAGCCTGCCTTGGAACGAGCTGGCATTTCTGAGATGATCCTACTGGTGACGCTGCTGTTGTTGCTGTGTAAGGCGATACATCTACCCAGTGGGCTGTCAAAGTCATATAGTCCTTAGTCTGCCCTGTTCCACTTGTCCACATGTCCGTGGTTAAGTGGACATTGGGTACAACTGCATTTTTTAGGACACTGAGGACACTTTTTCTGGCGTCTCTGTACATTCTCGGTATCGCCTGCCTAGTGAAGTGGAATCTAGATGGGATTTGGTACCGGGGATACGCTACCTCCATCAATTGTCTAAATCCCACTGCACTAATGGTGGATACCGGATTCACGTCTAACACCAACATAGCTGTCAAGGCCTCAGTTATCCGCTTTGCAAGAGAATGAGTGCTGTCATACTTCATCCTCCTTGCAAAGGACTGTTGGATGATCAATTGCTTAGTAAAAGAAGTAGTGGTGTTCCAACTTCCTCTCTGGGATGATGAATGACTCCCAGCAACAACAGCAGCAGTAGTAGGTGTAGCAATGCAGGATCCTCTGGAGGAATCCCGGATAGGAGAAGAGTCAGTCATGCCAGTGACATGGCCTGCAGGACTACTTCCGATCTTGACTGAGGAGGAAATTGATGAGTAGGGAGTTGATGGTGTGGTTTGCAGGCGCTTGGATAAAACAGGACAAAGGAATTTAGGTGTCCCTGGACTGCTTATGGTCTTAGCCACAGTTTCTGAACTTGGCAGTAACACTTTATGAATGCGCTGCAGGTGATGTATATGGGAGGATGTTTCTAGGTGGTTAACATCCTTACCCCTACTTATTACACCTTTAGATACGCAACATATGGCAAGACAGTTGTTGTCCGGATTTGGACTGAAATATTTCCAGATCAGAGGTGTAATGTTTGGTTTTCTGCCCAGGCATGATGATGGGTTTTTTCATCCCAGAGACAACAACTGTCTCCCCCTGTGCCTGATTTAAACAAACCACATCACTATCAGAATCCCCCTCATCAACTTCCTCCTCAGTACCAGCTACACCAATATCCTCATCCTGTTGTACTTCAACATTGACATCTTCAATTTGAATATCAGCTACTGGACTGTGGGCAGAGCTGGATTAAGGCTTTGGGGGGCCCGGGGCACTTAAGACAGGGGGGCCCTAAAGTCTAAAATTAAAATCATTCATCATCAATCACTAGAGAGAGAATTACGGTACAATTCGGTGGTATATATTAATATTATATATAGCATATAGGTATCCTGTAGAAAGGAAAAAGCTGCACTCCACAGACTTTTAAAATAGTTCAAATTTGTTTAAATAGTTACCGATATTTCAAGACCTCTATGAATCTTTTCCTCAGGGTACATATTTACACTAATTTAAAAGTATGTGGAGTGATGCTTCTTTCTTTCTATAGGATACTGTACCTATTTGCGCCTACTAAAGTAGGAGTGCACTCCGGCATACTGTTTCTTTTCCAGAGTGCCAAACTTCACATTTAAAAAAAAGTGACTTACCGATAACCTACATCTCCAACTCATTTAGCCAACTGAAGCCATGTCACTTTTGTGGCATCACAGGCATTGTATAACACAGCGCGGTTGCTGCGTGCTGAACAGCGATGCGTTCCACCCGTGGCACGCTAACCCCTGCGCACGTGACCAGTGTGTGTTAACCAATGGGCGCTTCAAAAGAGAGTTGCTATGCAACATGATAAATACACAATCTCGGTATAAAGAAGCATGGATAAGCACTCAAAAAAATACCTGTATAATCCAGGCAGACTATCTTGTCCAGGGGGTAAAATAATATAGGGACTTGGCCATAGGGACACACAAACCAATCTCCAATTATTGTGTTAAAGTACAAGCATATCACTTCTAGCTATACCAGATACATTATATATATATATATATATATATTCACACACACATGTACATATACTGTGTGTGTGTGTATATATATATATATATATATATATATATATATATATATAATTATATATATATATATAATTATATATATATATATATATACACACATCTATCTATCTCTCTCTATAGATCTATATATAGATATATATGTATAATATATAGATATATATATCTATATATATATATATATATATATATGGAGAGAGAGATTTATATATAGATTTATATGTATATGATATAGATCTATATATATATATATATATATATGTATATATATATATATATACATAGATATATATATACATAGATATATATATACATAGATAGATATATATATATATATATATATATAAATCTATATAACAAAAATTGAGCTGCCTAAACGAATAAGGTCTGTCACTGACTTACCCTAACACTGGGACAGACAGTGCACAGACCAGGCTCCCTGCTGTCGTTGTTGAGCCCAGTGCCCGCTCCTCAGTGGTGAATAAGAAAGGAGGCCAGGGTGGAGGACCGGCGCAGGCAGTCGCGCTGCGTCGTGAGATGGGATTGAGTTCATGACGCTGACGCGGCGCCGCGCATAATGTATGCGCAGTGCAAGCATCTGACCTCTGCCGGCAGCGCCCACAGCCCATTCAAGTAAGAAAGACGGGGGCCAGGGCCGGCGGTGGAGGCGATGCAGTCTCCACTTGGAGCCTGGCTTTCTGCCGCGGAAACGCGGCAGAAAGGTGCTTGGTGCCCTGAGCACTCGGGGCCCCTCTGAACTTCGGGGCCCAGCACAGATGTGCCCCTAGTCCCCCCGTCGCCGGGCCTGGTGGCAGGGGGCCCTCTCTGAGAGGGGGGCCCGGGGGTACATGCCCCCAATGCCCCCCCCTTAATCCGGCCCTGACTGTGGGTGCTCAATACAGCACTTTCAGATGGCGTGCAAATGGTGGAAGTAGCCACCTCTTCCCGTCCAGTGTTGGGAAGGTCAGGCATCGCAACCGCCGTCACACTTGGACTCTCCTTGGGGATTTGTGATATCCTCTTAGAGCGCACAGTTATTTGCTGTGCTTTTGCCAGCTTAACTCATTTCATTTTTCTAGCAGGAGGAAGGCTTCCATCATCATATCAAGCTGAACCACTAGTCATGAACATAGGGAAGGACCTTAGCCGTTCCTTGCCACTCCGTGTTGTAAATGGCATATTGGCAAGTTTACGTTTCTCATCAGATGATTTAAATTAATTTTTTAAGATAATTTTCCTGAACTTTGGCATATGGGATTTTATATGCCCTCTACTATGACATTGGGCATCGGCCTTGGCAGATAACATTGATGGCATTTCATTGTCTATGTCATGACTAGTGGCAGCAGCTTCAGCACTTGGAGGAAGTGGTTCTTGGTCTTTCCCTATTTTATTTTTATCGTACAAATTTTTGTCCTCCATTTATGTGATATTGATACGTGCGGCTAAGGCACACACAAACAAAGAAAAACATTTTTTTCAGCATTTTGGGGGTTACATCACCCTTCAACTGATGAGCCAGCCAGCCCTTGACTTATGACACAGGCGCACGCTTGGCACTGCTACTTTGTTTATGCACATGCGGCTAAGACGCGCCGCACACAAGTCACAAACACAGAAAAATATTTATTTTAAATTTCTTCTGGCACTTTGGGGTTACTCCACCATTCAAGAGATGAGCCAGCCAGCCCTTGACTTATTACACAGATGAACGCTTGACGCTGCTACTTTGTTGATGCACGTGCGGCTAAGGCGCACACAAGTCACAAACACAGACATTTTTTTTTTTTCCGGAAATTTGGGGGTTATACCAACCTTCAACAGACGAGCCAGCCAGCCCTTGACTTATGACACAGGCGCACGCTTGGCGCTGCTACTTTGTTGATGCACGTGTGGCTAAGGCGCACACAAGTCACAAACACAGAAAAATTATTTATTTTTATTTTTTTCCAGCACTTTGGAGGTTACACCATCCTTCAACAGATGAGCCAGCCAGCCCTTGACTTATAACACAGGCGCATGCTTGCCGCTGACTCTTTGTTGATGCACGTGCGGCTAAGGGGCACACAAGTCACAAACACAGAAAAAGATTTATTTTTTTTTGGAGCACTTTGGGGTTACACCACCCTTCAACAGACCAGCCGGCCCTTGATTTATGACACTGGTGCACGCTTGGCGCTGCTACTTTGTTGATGCACATGCAGCTAATGCATACACAAAGAGAAAAATATTTTTTTTGCACTTGGGGGGAGCACCCCTGATGGACAGAGCACCCCCTGGACAACACTACAGCACCTCTTTAGGACTACAGCCTTTATGGGACAACAGCACTGCACCAGACAGCCCAGCCAGCCCCTATGGACTTTGGACACAGCCCCTATGGACAACAGCAGCACCAGCACAGCAAACCCCACCCCTCTTCACTGTCCACAGCCGGAGTGAAAAATGGCGCTGACGAGGGGACCTTTTGTAGAATCCAAAACCCGCGAGAATCTGACAGTGGGATGATGATGTTTTGCCTCGATTTCAGATCCAAGCCAGGAGGGAAAACCCGAGGCAGACTCGATTCCCGTCTCGGATCGGGGGGGCTCGGGGGGGTTCGGATTTCTGAAATCTGAACCCGCTCATCCCTAGTAAATACATGTATTATTATTATTATATAAATATAATAAATACATAAAGTGTGCATAGGGGCATGTTCAATTAGCTCAGGTGGCTATAATTAACCCGCCTATCATGTCTAAATTTCATTTAGCCTGTTAATATTTGTGTCATTTTAGTTAACTTTTAAAAAAAAATAAAAAAACGTGTAACTCCCACATGCAATCTTAAATATACCTGTCTCATCCATACAACACCCCTTATTCCTGTCCCATATGTTTTAACCCATTATTCTGCAATTTGCAGATATTACCCCCGAAATGTCAAGTAATTATTGGCCAAATTAAGCTAATTAAAAACTAGTAAGTGCCTAATTAATCATTAAGGAGGGCTGTCTCAGGGTTTTTGAAGCAAGTTCCTACATTTTTAACCTTAAAATAGCTATTTTCCCAAAGTTTTCACCTGTTTAGGGGCTGCAAGAAAAAAAGGTGCATTAAATCCTATTGAAAACTACCACTGCTAAATCTGTGCGACTAATTGAATAGCAAAAAACTTGTGTGACCATCGCCATGGGTTACGGCGATTCATCAAAGCCACGTGTCATGACTGTATGTATTTTGTGTGCCCTGGGTAAAGTGTGTGCATTATTACAATTCCCCTAAGGTATATATTTCACGAATGGCTGCTTGCTATGAATTGGGACCAATGTCAAAACTGCATGGCACTAACAACTGAGAACCAAATGGCCAAGTGCTACCTAGCCTTTGACGACAACGGAGTGCTTTGCTCTTCACCCTAGGGGGGCCTAGTTCTAGGCCAATGCACAGACAGTTCGGCTCAGTTTGTAGGTTATTAGTTTTCCTGCCGTAAACAGACCTTTCCAAGTCAGGGGGATATACACTTAAGTCCTGGCTTACATCTACACAGTTTGACAAGAAACACAAATAATATCCTACATGGGACAAAAATGTAATTCAATTTGTAGACCAGCAATTTAGTACATTCTAATAATTAGTTACCAAATTTTGTATATAACTGGAGGTGCTCCCTGGAATCGAATATCAAGTACTCAGAAAAAAACCTTCCATTGGCCTTGGCCAATGTGCAGCAAGTGATTCCTTTGTGGGGCACTCTTTTATGATAAATTAATTGATATAATTGATATCAGGAAATATACATAATTACAGTATAACTTTTAATCGGTTCCCTCTTTAAAGAGATTGAGGATTATTTTGAGTGTGGAAATATGACAGCGTCACCCATCAATAAACACCCATAAATACCATATACAGTAGTTGATATCAGAAAATGAACATAATTAAAACATAACTTTTAATTGGATCCTTCTTTAAAATAAATTGTGAATTATTATGACTCTGATTATGAAAATATGATAGAGTCACCCATCAATAAGCACACACTTGAAACGTATGTAATGTCTCTCTGATACTTCCCCACTGCATGGGGAGAGTGTTTGCGGCAGGCAGCAGGCTCTCTGAGATGGATTCTCTTCAAGTCAGGTATTTCTCTTTCAGGTGGGTCGCGACCTACCCCGATGGCGCAACCGGCTCCTGCAATACTTCAAGTAACAGGGCCCACCTAGCACCATACACAGGCGTACTGTCCCCCACGACTCCCTTTTGTTTCCAGCAGTGCTGCCATGTGTGCCTCTCTTATCCCAGGTCCGCTCAATTTGAAGACCTGGGAAAGCAGAAGGAACTGGACCCTCACACCGTACCTAACCATTTATCTGTCCTTTTTGAACCTCTTTGGTTCTTGCTGCCAGCTCATTTATGAATAGCAGTGTTCATGTATTTTCCCCCAATTGGTTTTCCACGAAGTATAATTAATAATCATGGGAGACAGGGGCTGCAACATTGTATACATGACTAGATGTGTCATTTATCTATTATATATTGTCTATTATTTGTTTCTAATACATGATACTGAAATGCTGGCATTTATGGTTGAGAGAAAGACAGAGATAAAACAAACTGTCTCTCATATAACAAAAGTATATTGAGAATATATCTGTCCTGTATGTACAGTCAGGTGCATAAATATTGGGACATTGACAGAATTTTCATATTTTGGCCTCTATTCACCACCACAATGGCTTTGAAATGAAACAAACAAGATGTGCTTTAACTGCAGACTTTCAGATTTAATTTGAGGGTAATTACATCCAAATCAGGTGAACGGTGTAGGAATTACAATGGTTTCTATATGTGCCTCCCACTTTTTAAGGAGCCAAAAGTAATGGGACAAACTAAACAATCCTACATCTAACTTTCACTTTTTAATACTTTGTTGCAAATCCTTTGCAGGCAATTACAGCCTTAAGTCTGGAATGCATAGACATCACCAGACGCTTGGTTTCATCCCTGGTGATGCTCTGCCAGGCCTCTACTGCAAATGTCTTCAGTTCCTGCTTCTTCTTGGGGCATTTTCCCTTCAGTTTTGTCTTCATCAAGTGAAATGCATGCTCAATCGGATTCAGGTCTGGGAATAGAATGGCCATTGCATAACATTCCACTTTTTAGCCCTAAAAACTCTTTGGTTGCTTTTGCAGTATGCTTCGGGTCATTGTCCATCTGCATTGTGAAGCGCTGTCCAATGAGTTCTGAAGCATTTGACTGAATATGAGCATATAATATTGCCCGAAACACTTCAGAATTAATTCTGCTGCTTTACAAGGGAACCAGTTCCATTGGCAGCCATACATGCCCACGCCATGACACTACCACCACCATGCTTCACTGATGAGGTGGTATGTTTTGGATCATGAGCAGTTCCTTTCCTTCTCCATACTCTTCTCTTCCCATCACTCTGGTACAAGTTGATCTTTGTCTCATCTGTCCATAGGATGTTGTTCCAGAACTGTAATGTTTTTTTTAGATGTTGTTTGGCAAACTCTAATCTGGCCTTCCTGTTTTTGAGGCTCACCAATTGTTTACATCTTGTGGTGAACCCTCTATATTCACTCTTGTGAAGTTTTCTCTTGATTATTGACTTTGACACATATACACCTACTTCCTGGAGAGTGTTCTTGATTTGGCCAACTGTTGTGAAGGGGTTTTCCTTCACCAGGGAAATAATTCTTCTGTCATCCACCACAGTTGTTTTCCGTGTTCTCCCAGGTCTTTTGGTGTTGCTGAGCTCTCTGGTGCGTTCTTTCTTTTTAAGAATGTTCCAAACAGTTGATTTGGCCACACCTAATGTTTTTGCTATCTCTCTGATGGGTTTGTTTTGATTTTTCAGCCTACTGATGGCTTGCTTCACTGATAGTGACAGCTCTTTGGATCTCATATTGAGAGTTGACAGCAACTGATTCCAAATGCAAATGTCACACCTAGAATCAACTTCAGACCTTTTACCTGCTTAATTGATAATGAAATAATGAGGGAATAGCCCACAGCTGTCCATGAAATAGCTTTTGAGTTGATAGTCCCATTACTTTTGGCCCCTTAAAAAGTGGGAGGCACATATAGAAACCGTTGTAATTCCTACATCGTTCACCTGATTTGGATGTAATTACCCTCAAATTAAATCTGAAAGTCTGCAGTTAAAGCACATCTTGTTTGTTTCATTTCAAAGCCATTGTGGTGGTGAATAGAGGCCAAAATATGAAAATTCTGTCACTGTCCCAATATTTATGCTCCTGACTGTATATACTATACCAGCAACATTTATCAAAACCATTTTTAGAAGCATTATAGTGTTTAAATTCTAATTTATGTGTATGTTGGTTGCATATACTGTAATGCTACTACATAAATTAATTAATGAAGAAAGGGTGTGAATATACTAACTGCTAAACCTGCCTATTTTACCCATTAGGGGATATATTGTTAATGATTAAATATGATCACCAGAAGGTAATTATTTCATACACCATTACAGAATGTCTAATATATTAATGTGTGCTTATTGATGGATATTATATGTATGTGTGCTTATTGATGGGTGACTCTATCATATTTTCATAATCAGAGTCATAATAATTCCCAATTTATTTTAAAGAAGGATTCGATTAAAAGTTATGTTTTAATTATGGTCATTTTCTGATATCAACTATATGGTATTTATGGGTGTTTATTGATGGGAGACTGTCATATTTTCACACTCAGAGTCAAAATAATCCTCAATCTCTTTAAAGAGGGAACCGATTAAAAGTTATACTGTAATTATGTATAGTTCCTGATATCAAGTATATCAATTAATTTATTATAAAAGAGTGCCCCACAAAGGAATCACTTGCTGTACATTGGCCAAGGCCAATGGAAGGTTTCTTTCTGATTACATCTACACAGTTCTGTGTAGAACAAAGGACAGTGCCTTTTGAGGCCAGAAAGGATGGGGGCTACTCAGCGGAAAGGGTGGTTGGGGAACCATAAGAGCCAGCCACCCCTGTTCCACTGAGTTCACTCTTCAAGGGAGTAGCTGCATGCTAAGAGTGCTCCCCCATCTGTGGTCTGTGGTGGTCTCCCTCCACAGACTAATCCCCTAAGATCTCAGAGTAAGATAAAGTAGGACTCTTGACTTTTTATCATTTACTTTTATCTGAAATCAATCTGTGCATTTAGAACTGTATGTCTTGTTTATTCACCTGTTTTTCCTTGTACAGTAATTTAACCCTGGAGATATTTTCTCAATAAATCTTAAAACTTTATCAGCGTTATCTCTGTGCTCTAATGAATTCACATGCCTGGAGAGGCCCATGCTACATTTGTGTAATAATTGTGAATTTAAGGGTGATTTAAGTGTCTGGCAAATGCAAGAGTGCTATTCTAATATTCTTCATGGTGGCAGCTTTGGTAAAACGCATGACACAACCACCCATCTGCATCAGGTTGGCATACCTGAGCACAGGCTGGGGTGCTGTGTCGTAACAACTGAGGGTTATCGCGGCTAATTGAATATGCCCCATAGACTTACCTGTCTCATTTCTCTTCTCTCCAGGGCTCGCCAGGTCAAGATGTCAGTCTCCAATGCGATGGAAGAACATGTCATGAGTATGCTGTGGAGAACAAGGTCAGGGCAGAGGGGGCTTACTGTGCTAGATTGACTGAGCATGGAGCATGGGTGTACTTCTGTTCATTTCCTCATCTATTACTATACTGTGGGCCTGATTCAGACCCAGTCGCAAGGCTGCATTCGCAAGCAGCCATCCACAGCCAAAGTGTGCAAATCCCGCGATCGCTTGCAAGACATTAGCATGTCCACTATGTTTTGCCGTGCGATCGCGGTATGAAATTAGACGCCCACCAGCCTGACACAAGATACCCACTTTCTCTTAGTTATATATGTCATCTCCAGGAAGTGTATTAAACAATCAGTAACATCGGCTGACATCGGACCCATACGCACCACATGTGGCTGACCATACCCTACCGCAAGTACTGCAAGCGCTGCTGTGTTTAATTCAGCCATGTGACGTGTATACTGATGATGCATCTTAATTATGCATGCCCCTGAATGGCATTCCAATGCAAATACACGCCTACTTTCGAACATCCACACCCCCGCTACCATCGAACACCCCCTCTCACCACCCACAAATGGCACGTCCTGTCGCTCATGCTTGCAGGGTGTCTGTGTACTGGGTGCAATCTCTTCCTGATCGAAGTGACTGGTTTGCGCATGTGCACTGCGTCTTGTATGCAGTGTGCAGATTGCAAACATTGGCAGGCTGCGCGCGAACAAAGCCTTGCGACTGGGTCTGAATCAGGCCCTGTGCACCCTCCAGCCTCAGGCCTCTAGCACGATTCAGATGAAACCAGTTGCTCACATTATTGACTTCTGTTCTTCTAGGAGATGCCTGTGTGGTGTGTTCACAGGAAGCAGCAGAAGGAGTGATTTTTATTGTGTGCCCGTAGAGATTAGTAGAGAGGTGGAGGCGGGGCTGAGCTGTTTTTGTAAACTAAGGGGCTGACCCTGAGTTGCCTGCATTGCCTTGGATTAAATAAATTAGCAATTTTTTTGTGGCTGTGCACGTGTCTAAATATCCAAAATGAGTTGCATGCCTCCCACGTTGTCTGCGTACAGAGTCGCAGGACTGATTGAGCTGCACTGACTGTGGAATGTTTCAGGTAGGAGGTGACTGGTGGGTGGCTAAACAGAAGCATAAAGATATTACATCTGATGTGTGTGTTATGCAAGTGTTGTGGGGGTGTCACAGGAGTGGTTGCGAACTCAGATGCTTAATTGCGTACATTGATGGCCATGGACCTAGCATGAACCTGGTGCAAGTTCTGATTGTGCTTCTGATAACTGCGATTGCAGCTGTACAAACTCAGCATGCCGGACGCACATTTACACACCAGAGGAATGGCTTATATTAGCATTAGCATAAAGTTGCAGACCTCTTTGAGCACCATCGGACATCACATCTGCCTAAGGCAGGTGCAGAATGCCCATGGGTCTTTGTTTGCCAGTGTCATTACTAGAACTGCTTAGACACAGTTCCTGTCACAGACACGTCCCCTGCCATTACCCACCCCCAGTCACTGCTCAGGAATGCCCATCGAAATTGCATGGATTGGGACGCATGTGCAGAAGTAAAACATTGGGTGCTTGCATCCAATGTTTTACTAGCGTCCACCTCTGAATTAGCCCCACAGTGTCAGTAAAGAGTTATTTAAAGAGCACATTCTATGTTTTGGGACAGCTGAGATCAGCTTCGACCAGAGTACCCTCTGTACTATCCTAGGTAACAAAAATGTGTAAGGCATTAGGTAGAAATCAGAAAGAGCCTTTTTCTTATAATTCATGGCTTTAGAACACATAGTCAGACAAAATAGTTTCTTAAAAATAAGATTACCAAAATATTTACAGAAACAAGTCTACCACTTAAACTCATGAGCAAGAGCTCCGCTATGAATAGAGGGCCTGATTCAGAGCCGCTCATAAGCGGCCGCTCGTTTGCTCTGAGCGATGTTCGCACAACTGCGCATGCGTATGGGTCGTAATGTGCATGAGCAAACCAGTCATTGTGGTCGGAAATCATGCGCTCGCAAAACAGCGAGGGCCTGGTAATTTGATTGACAGAATGTACCAATTCTGGGTGGTAACAGGGGAAGGTGCTTGAAACGGGGAAGTGGAGATCCGAACGCAGGCGTGCCTAATGGTCAAAAGGGCATTTAATGGGAGTGCATAATTAGTAAAGGAGCGTCATTGACCACGTCACTTGTACCCCTTTCAGACATACAGAGATTCCCAGGATTTTGGCCTGCCTTGGCCAAAATTCCCGGGTCTCATGTATGTGTGAAAGGTACCTACCCGGGAACACGTTCCTGGGTAGCCGACCCTGCAATTGACCAGGGTATTTCCCAGGACTTAAGTCCCGGGCAGACTACCCTGGTCTAGTGTGAATGGTGCAACCCGGGGATTTTACTCCCGGGCTTCACCGGGAGGCTTCTGATTGGCCCTGGCTCGGATTGAGCCATCGGGGAGGTGGCACCAGTGGCGGTAACAGTGCCTGCACCCCCCCCTTCCCATACTCAGCGCCAGCAGCACCAAGAGCAGCGGCCCCCCTGTCCCTGTAATTACCGACAGTAGCAGCGCCGCCGTTAACAGCGCCTGCACCCCCTCCTTCCCATACTCCCCGCCGGCAGCACTGAGATCAGCGGCTCTCCTGTCCTCAGGCCCAGCGGGGGAACTTTCCGGCTGTCACCAGGCAGAAGTGGAGGGAGAGATTACAGCCTCCCCGTATTCTCACTGCTGCACGGAGCTGCGCTGGGAAACTACAGGTACATGGAGACTGCTCTGCTCTTTCACACATGCTGCATACAGGAGAGGGGATGGGGGGGGAGAGAGGGAGAAGGAGCAGATATTTTCAGTGACCTGTCCCTCTGTCACTTTCCCAACCTGCCCCTCTGTCACTTTCCCCACCTGCCCTCTGTCACTTTCCCCACCTGTCCCTGTCACTTTCCCCACCTGTCCCTGTCACATTCCCAACCGGCCCTCTGTCACTTTCCCCACCTGTCCCTCTGTCACTTTCCCCACCTGTCCCTCTGTCACTTTCCCCACCTGTCCCTCTGTCACTTTCCCAACCTGCCCTCTGTCACTTTCCCCACCTGTCCCTCTGTCACTTTCCCAACCTGCCCTCTGTCACTTTCCCCACCTGTCTCTCTGTCACTTTCCCCACCTGTCCCTGTCACTTTCCCCACATGTCCCTCTGTCACTTTCCCAACCTGCCCCTCTGTCACTTTCCCAACCTGCCCTCTGTCACTTTCCCCACATGTCCCTCTGTCACTTTCCCAACCTGCCCTCTGTCACTTTCCCCAACTGCCCCTGTCACTTTCCCCACATGTCCCTCTGTCACTTTCACCACCTGTCCCTCTGTCACTTTCCCAACCTGCCCTCTGTCACTTTACCCAACTGCCCTCTGTTACTTTCCCCACCTGTCCCTCTGTCACTTTCCCCACCGGTCCCTGTCACTTTACCCACCTGTCCCTGTCACTTTCCCCACCTGTCCCTGTCACTTTCCCCACCTGTCCCTGTCACTTTCACCACCTGTCCCTGTCACTTTCCCCACCTGTCCCTCTGTCACTTTCCCCACCTCTCCCTGTCACTTACCCCACCTGTCCCTCTGTCACTTTCCCCACCTGCCCTCTGTCACTTTTCCCACCTATCCCTGTCACTTTCCCCACCTGTCCTAATTTGATTGACAGAATGTACCAATTGTGGGTGGTAACAGGGGAAGGTGCTTGAAACGGGGAAGTGGAGATCTGAAAGCAGGCGTGCCTAATGGTCAAAAGGGCATTTAATGGGAGTGCATAATTAGTAAAGGAGCGTCATTGACCACGTCACTTGTACCCCTTTCAGACATACAGAGATTCCCAGGATTTTGGCCTGCCTTGGCCAAAATTCCCGGGTCTCATGTATGTGTGAAAGGTACCTACCCGGGAACACGTTCCTGGGTAGCCGACCCTGCAATTGACCAGGGTATTTCCAAGGACTTAAGTCCCGGGCAGACTACCCTGGTCTAGTGTGAATGGTGCAACCCGGGGATTTTACTCCCGGGCTTCACCGGGAGGCTTCTGATTGGCCCTGGCTTGGATTGAGCCATCGGGGAGGTGGCACCAGTGGCGGTAACAGTGCCTGCACCCCCCCCCTTCCCATACTCAGCGCCAGCAGCACCAAGAGCAGCGGCCCCCCTGTCCCTGTAATTACCGACAATAGCAGCGCCGCCGTTAACAGCGCCTGCACCCCCTCCTTCCCATACTCCCCGCCGGCAGCACTGAGATCAGCGGCTCTCCTGTCCTCAGGCCCAGCGGGGGAACTTTCCAGCTGTCACCAGGCAGAAGTGGAGGGAGAGATTACAGCCTCCCCGTATTCTCACTGCTGCACAGAGCTGCGCTGGGAAACTACAGGTACATGGAGACTGCTCTGCTCTTTCACACATGCTGCATACAGGAGAGGGGCTGGGGGGGGAGAGAGGGAGAAGGAGCAGATATTTTCAGTGACCTGTCCCTCTGTCACTTTCCCAACCTGCCCCTCTGTCACTTTCCCCACCTGCCCTCTGTCACTTTCCCCACCTGTCCCTGTCACTTTCCCCACCTGTCCCTGTCACATTCCCAACCGGCCCTCTGTCACTTTCCCCACCTGTCCCTCTGTCACTTTCCCCACCTGTCCCTCTGTCACTTTCCCCACCTGTCCCTCTGTCACTTTCCCAACCTGCCCTCTGTCACTTTCCCCACCTGTCCCTCTGTCACTTTCCCAACCTGCCCTCTGTCACTTTCCCCACCTGTCTCTCTGTCAATTTCCCCACCTGTCCCTGTCACTTTCCCCACATGTCCCTCTGTCACTTTCCCAACCTGCCCCTCTGTCACTTTCCCAACCTGCCCTCTGTCACTTTCCCCACATGTCCCTCTGTCACTTTCCCAACCTGCCCTCTGTCACTTTCCCCAACTGCCCCTGTCACTTTCCCCACATGTCCCTCTGTCACTTTCACCACCTGTCCCTCTGTCACTTTCCCAACCTGCCCTCTGTCACTTTCCCCAACTGCCCTCTGTTACTTTCCCCACCTGTCCCTCTGTCACTTTCCCCACCGGTCCCTGTCACTTTACCCACCTGTCCCTGTCACTTTCCCCACCTGTCCCTGTCACTTTCCCCACTTGTCCCTGTCACTTTACCCACCTGTCCCTGTCACTTTCACCACCTGTCCCTGTCACTTTCCCCACCTGTCCCTCTGTCACTTTCCCCACCTCTCCCTGTCACTTACCCCACCTGTCCCTCTGTCACTTTCCCCACCTGCCCTCTGTCACTTTTCCCACCTATCCCTGTCACTTTCCCCACCTGTCCTAATTTGATTGACAGAATGTACCAATTGTGGGTGGTAACAGGGGAAGGTGCTTGAAACGGGGAAGTGGAGATCTGAAAGCAGGCGTGCCTAATGGTCAAAAAGGCATTTAATGGGAGTGCATAATTAGTAAAGGAGCGTCATTGACCACGTCACTTGTACCCCTTTCAGACATACAGAGATTCCCAGGATTTTGGCCTGCCTTGGCCAAAATTCCCGGGTCTCATGTATGTGTGAAAGGTACCTACCCGGGAACACGTTCCCGGGTAGCCGACCCTGCAATTGACCAGGGTATTTCCCAGGACTTAAGTCCCGGGCAGACTACCCTGGTCTAGTGTGAATGGTGCAACCCGGGGATTTTACTCCCGGGATTCACCAGGAGGCTTCTGATTGGCCCTGGCTCAGATTGAGCCATCAGGGAGGTGGCACCAGTGGCGGTAACAGTGCCTGTACCCCCACCCCTTCCCATACTCAGCGCCGGCAGCACCAAGAGCAGCGGCCCCCCTGTCCCTGTAATTACCGACAGTAGCAGCGCCGTCGTTAACAGCGCCTGCACCCCCTCCTTCCCATACTCCCCGCCGGCAGCACTGAGATCAGCGGCTCCCCTGTCTTCAGGCCGAGCGGGGGAACTTTCCGGCTGTCACCAGGCAGAAGTGGAGGGAGAGATTACAGCCTCCCCGTATTCTCACTGCTGCACGGAGCTGCGCTGGGAAACTACAGGTACAGGGAGACTGCTCTGCTCTTTCACACATGCTGCATAAAGGAGAGGGGCTGGGGGGGAGAGAGGGAGAAGGAGCAGATATTTTCAGTGACCTGTCCCTCTGTCACTTTCCCCACCTGCCCTCTGTCACTTTCCCCACCTGCCCTCTGTCATTTTCCCCACCTGTCCCTCTGTCACTTTCCCCACCTGCCCTCTGTCACTTTCCCCACCTGTCCCTCTGTCACTTTCCCCACCTGTCCCTGTCACTTTCCCCACCTATCCCTCTGTCACTTTCCCCACCTGTCCCTGTCACTTTCCCAACCTGCCCTCTGTCACTTTCCCCACCTGTCCCTTTGTCACTTTCCCTCCCGGGCCCTGTCACTTTCCCCACCTGTCCCTCTGTCACTTTCCCCACCTGCCCTCTGTCACTTTCCCCACCTGTACCTCTGTCACTTTCCCAACCTGCCCTCTGTCAATTTCCCCACCTGTCCCTCTGTCACTTTCACCACCTGTCCCTCTGTCACTTTCCCCACCTGTCCCTGTCACTTTCCCCACCTGTCCCTCTGTCACTTTCCCAACCTGCCCCTCTGTCACTTTCCCAACCTGCCCTCTGTCACTTTCACCACCTGTCCCTGTCACTTTCCAGACCTGTCCCTGTCACTTTCCCCACCTGTCCCTGTCACTTTCCCCACCGGGCCCTGTCACTTTCCCCACCTGTCCCTCTGTCACTTTCCCCACCTGCCCTCTGTTACTTTTCCCACCTGTCCCTCTGTCACTTTCCCAACCTGCCCTCTGTCACTTTCCCCACCTGTCCCTCTGTCACTTTCCCAACCTGCCCTCTGTCACTTTCCCCACCTGTCCCTCTGTCACTTTCCCCACCTGTCCCTGTCACTTTCCCCACCTGTCCCTCTGTCACTTTCCCAACCTGCCCCTCTGTCACTTTCACAACCTGCCCTCTGTCACTTTCCCCACCTGTCCCTGTCACTTTCCCCACCTGTCACTGTCACTTTCCCCACCTGTCCCTCTGTCACTTTCCCAACCTGCCCTCTGTCACTTTCCCCACCTGTCCCTATGTCACTTTCCCCACCGGGCCATGTCACTTTACCCACCTGTCCCTCTGTCACTTTCCCCACCTGCCCTCTGTCACTTTCCCCACCTGTCCCGCTGTCACTTTCCCAACCTGCCCTCTGTCACTTTCCCCACCTGTCCCTCTGTCACTTTCCCAACCTGCCCTCTGTCACTTTCCCCACCTGTCCCTCTGTCACTTTCCTCACCTGTCCCTGTCACTTTCCCCACCTGTCCCTCTGTCACTTTCCCAACCTGCCCCTCTGTCACTTTCCCAACCTGCCCTCTGTCACTTTCCCCACCTGTCCCTCTGTCACTTTCACCACCTGTCCCTCTGTCACTTTCCCAACCTGCCCCTCTGTCACTTTCCCAACCTGCCCTCTGTCACTTTCCCCACCTGTCCCTCTGTCACTTTCCCCATCTGCCCTCTGTCACTTTCCCCACCTGTCCCTCTGTCACTTTCCCCACCTGTCCCTCTGTCAATTTCCCCACCTGTCCCTGTCACTTTCCCCACCTGTCCCTGTCACTTTCCCCACCTGTCCCTGTCACTTTCCCCACCTGTCCCTCTGTCACTTTCCCCACCTGTCCCTGTCACTTACCCCACCTGTCCCTCTGTCACTTTCCCCACCTGTCCCTCTGTCACTTTCCCCATCTGCCCTCTGTTACTTTTCCCACCTGTCCCTCTGTCACTTTCCCAACCTGCCCTCTGTCACTTTCCCCACCTGTCCCTCTGTCACTTTCCCAACGTGCCCTCTGTCACCTTCCCCACCTGTCCCTCTGTCACTTTCCCCACCTGTCCCTGTCACTTTCCCCACCTGTCCCTCTGTCACTTTCCCAACCTGCCCCTCTGTCACTTTCACAACCTGCCCTCTGTCACTTTCCCCACCTGTCCCTGTCACTTTCCCCACCTGTCCCTGTCACTTTCCCCACCTGTCCCTCTGTCACTTTCCCAACCTGCCCTCTGTCACTTTCCCCACCTGTCCCTATGTCACTTTCCCCACCGGGCCATGTCACTTTACCCACCTGTCCCTCTGTCACTTTCCCCACCTGCCCTCTATCACTTTCCCCACCTGTCCCTCTGTCACTTTCCCAACCTGCCCT
Source organism: Taudactylus pleione (assembly GCA_031769625.1). Lineage (NCBI taxonomy): Eukaryota > Metazoa > Chordata > Amphibia > Anura > Myobatrachidae > Taudactylus > Taudactylus pleione. The sequence goes on along the minus strand of JAUIMM010000863.1, from coordinate 677,714 downwards.
CTGTCACTTTCCCCACCTGTCCCTCTGTCACTTTCCTCACCTGTCCCTGTCACTTTCCCCACCTGTCCCTCTGTCACTTTCCCAACCTGCCCCTCTGTCACTTTCCCAACCTGCCCTCTGTCACTTTCCCCACCTGTCCCTCTGTCACTTTCACCACCTGTCCCTCTGTCACTTTCCCAACCTGCCCCTCTGTCACTTTCCCAACCTGCGCTCTGTCACTTTCCCCACCTGTCTCTCTGTCACTTTCCCCATCTGCCCTCTGTCACTTTCCCCACCTGTCCCTCTGTCACTTTCCCCACCTGTCCCTCTGTCAATTTCCCCACCTGTCCCTGTCACTTTCCCCACCTGCCCTCTGTCACTTTCCCCACCTGTCCCTCTGTCACTTTCCTCACCTGTCCCTGTCACTTTCCCCACCTGTCCCTCTGTCACTTTCCCAACCTGCCCCTCTGTCACTTTCCCAACCTGCCCTCTGTCACTTTCCCCACCTGTCCCTCTGTCACTTTCACCACCTGTCACTCTGTCACTTTCCCAACCTGCCCCTCTGTCACTTTCCCAACCTGCCCTCTGTCACTTTCCCCACCTGTCCCTCTGTCACTTTCCCCATCTGCCCTCTGTCACTTTCCCCACCTGTCCCTCTGTCACTTTCCCCACCTGTCCCTCTGTCAATTTCCCCACCTGTCCCTGTCACTTTCCCCACCTGTCCCTGTCACTTTCCCCACCTGTCCCTGTCACTTTCCCCACCTGTCCCTCTGTCACTTTCCCCACCTGTCCCTGTCACTTACCCCACCTGTCCCTCTGTCACTTTCCCCACCTGTCCCTCTGTCACTTTCCCCACCTGCCCTCTGTTACTTTTCCCACCTGTCCCTCTGTCACTTTCCCAACCTGCCCTCTGTCACTTTCCCCACCTGTCCCTCTGTCACTTTCCCAACCTGCCCTCTGTCACTTTCCCCACCTGTCCCTCTGTCACTTTCCCCACCTGTCCCTGTCACTTTCCCCACCTGTCCCTCTGTCACTTTCCCAACCTGCCCCTCTGTCACTTTCACAGCCTGCCCTCTGTCACTTTCCCCACCTGTCCCTGTCACTTTCCCAACCTGTCCCTGTCACTTTCCCCACCTGTCCCTCTGTCACTTTCCCAACCTGCCCTCTGTCACTTTCCCCACCTGTCCCTATGTCACTTTCCCCACCGGGCCATGTCACTTTACCCACCTGTCCCTCTGTCACTTTCCCCACCTGCCCTCTGTCACTTTCCCCACCTGTCCCTCTGTCACTTTCCCAACCTGCCCTCTGTCACTTTCCCAACCCTCCCTCTGTCACTTTCCCCACCTGTCCCTCTGTCACTTTCCTCACCTGTCCCTGTCACTTTCCCCACCTGTCCCTCTGTCACTTTCCCAACCTGCCCCTCTGTCACTTTCCCAACCTGCCCTCTGTCACTTTCCCCACCTGTCCCTCTGTCACTTTCACCACCTGTCCCTCTGTCACTTTCCCAACCTGCCCCTCTGTCACTTTCCCAACCTGCCCTCTGTCACTTTCCCCATCTGTCCCTCTGTCACTTTCCCCATCTGCCCTCTGTCACTTTCCCCACCTGTCCCTCTGTCACTTTCCCCACCTGTCCCTCTGTCAATTTCCCAACCTGCCCCTCTGTCACTTTCCCAACCTGCCCTCTGTCACTTTCCCCACCTGTCCCTCTGTCACTTTCACCACCTGTCCCTCTGTCACTTTCCCAACCTGCCCCTCTGTCACTTTCCCAACCTGCCCTCTGTCACTTTCCCCATCTGTCCCTCTGTCACTTTCCCCATCTGCCCTCTGTCACTTTCCCCACCTGTCCCTCTGTCACTTTCCCCACCTGTCCCTCTGTCAATTTCCCCACCTGTCCCTGTCACTTTCCCCACCTGTCCCTGTCACTTTCCCCACCTGTCCCTGTCACTTTCCCCACCTGTCCCTCTGTCACTTTCCCCACCTGTCCCTGTCACTTACCCCACCTGTCCATCAGTCACTTTCCCCACCTGTCCCTGTCACTTTCCCCACCTGTCCCTCTGTCACTTTCCCCACCTGTCCCTGTCACTTTCCCCACCTGTCCCTGTCACTTACCCCACCTGTCCCTCTGTCACTTTCCCCACCTGTCCCTCTGTCACTTTCCCCACCTGTCCATCAGTCACTTTCCCCATATGTCCCTGTCACTTTCCCCACCTGTCCCTCTGTCACTTTCCCCACCTGTCCCTGTCACTTTCCCCACCTGCCCTCTGTCACTTTCCCCACCTGTCCCTCTGTCACTTTCCCAACCTGCCCTCTGTCACTTTCCCCACCTGTCCATCAGTCACTTTCCCCATATGTCCCTGTCACTTTCCCCACCTGTCCCTCTGTCACTTTCCCCACCTGTCCCTGTCACTTTCCCCACCTGCCCTCTGTCACTTTCCCCACCTGTCCCTCTGTCACTTTCCTAACTTGCCCTCTGTCACTTTCCCCACCTGTCCCTCTGTCACTTTCCCCACCTGTCCCTGTCACTTTCCCCACCTGTCCCTCTGTCACTTTCCCAACCTGCCCCTCTGTCACTTTCCCAACTTGCCCTCTGTCACTTTCCCCACCTGTCCCTGTCACTTTCCCCACCTGTCCCTCTGTCACTTTTCCAACCTGCCCTCTGTCACTTTCCCCACCTGTCCCTCTGTCACTTTCCCAACCTGCCCTCTGTCACTTTCCCCACCTGTCCCTCTGTCACTTTCCCCACCTGTCCCTGTCACTTTCCCCACCTGTCCCTCTGTCACTTTCCCCACCTGTCCCTCTGTCACTTTTCCCACCTGTCCCTGTCACTTTCCCCACCTCTCCCTCGGTCACTTTCCCCATCTCTCCCTCTGTCACTTTCCCCACCTGTCCCTCTGTCACTTTCCCCACCTGTCCCTGTCACTTTCCCCTCTTGTCCCTCTGTCATTTTCCCCACCTGTCCCTGTCACTTTCCCCTCCTGTCCCTCTGTCACTTTCCCCACCTGTCCCTCTGTCATTTTCCCCACCTGTCCCTGTCACTTTCCCCACCTGTCCCCACCTGTCCCTCTCACTTTCCCCACCTGTCCCTCTGTCACTTTCCCCACCTGTCCCTGTCCCTTTCCCCACCTGTCCCTCTGTCACCTAACCATCCACTTTAATAAAACTGTGTAAATCTCTGAAAAACCCTGCTCTTGTCTGAATGGTGCTACCCAGGAATTTCCCTGGTAGAAACTGTAGAGTGAAAGGGGGTCTAGAAAAATACCCAGGATTTTTCACAGGAGAAATTCCCAGGTCTGAGCAGGAAATTTCCCGGGTTGTATGTCTGAAATGGGTATTGGTTGTCTTTTAGCCTGAACTGCTCGCAGTGATAGCGGTAAGAAAAAGCTACCACAAGCACTGCGAGCAGTTCAGATGCCTTTCGATGTACCCGATTAATCTAAGAAATACCGGAGATGACCTGTGATGCGAATGGCAAAGGGGCGTCTTTACAAAATAGCAAGCGCATTTTTCGTTCGCTCGCTCAGACATAGAGGTGTCAACAAACTGCAAAGAGCGAGCGCTCAATTTAAATAGCCGGCCCCTTTTTTGGAACAACCATCCGCACATAGCGTCTGGCTCTGAATCAGGCCCAGAGAGACTGGACCTGAAATAATAATGGGAAGACTAATGTGGCTGGCATCACCTTCCCTGTACCTTTATTTACATTGACCTTCAATTTACTAATGAGCTGGTTCTGAATTATTTGAAGAACTCAGCCAGGGGATTGGGTATATGTGAAGGAATATCACATGAAGTCATCACTGGACCCCAGTCAAGTGTCAAGAGCCAAGGACTGATTACCTGGATAGAGCAATAAATCAGTTCCCCTTCACCCAAATAAGCGTCCTGTGCATGAGCATAGCTACTACTGAGCCAAAGTTCTCTCTTCTAGTAATAAGATCTAGAACCCTATCTTTTCAAAAGTAACAGTGTTCTCTTAAGATTCACTGGTACAAAGGAAAGGCAACACATTTCACTGGGCACACAATAAAGTATCCATCCATCACCCACATAAGTTGATGTAGACCTTACTGAAACAATGGGCTAGATTCAGAGGTGGACACAGACATGGCTACATCTATTGGGGGTCGCCCCATCTGTGACTTTATGCAAATGCCGCTACAAAGCCCATCCCTGGTGTACCTCCCTGAGTATGCCCACTGTCAATGTCTGCAGGTGCAGATTTGTCATCTGAGTAATGCCTCCATTGAGCATCTGTGTGAGTAAACACTTCAACAATCCACCCGCAACGCTCCTATAAGACAGACCGTCTCTGCTCTTCTTTAGCAACCTACCGCTCATCGCCCAGGAACACCTAGTACTTTCCAAAGACATTTCTGATACCATGTGTCTTAACTGCAATAGTGCCTTTGTGTGTAAGCTCTGTGTAATGTATGCACCATAGGAGTTTGTAGAGATTTCCGTGCATGAGCAGTAGCAAGATATCGCTCAACTTTCTGAACTTTGGCATTGCGTGCATAAGGCCCAATGTGTCAAGAGGATTCTCCAGCACAATATAATTTCTGCCCTTTGGATTGTACCCCATTATTATAATGTTATCCCTTTAAAGCCTATCTAGATATGTACTTGTGGTTGGATGCCGGCGCTTGGGATCCCTACGGTCAGAATCCCGACACCGGCATCCTGACTGGGTTAGGATACCGACTCTTGACGTTAGGTATCCTATGCCTACCCCAATCCCTAACCTTATCCTTCCCTCCCCACACCCTAAGACTAACCCCCCAGTGCCTAAACCTAACCACCCCCATGCATGCTAAACTTAACCCTCCTTACCTAGTGTCTAACCCTAACCTTCCCCCTAGTGCCAACTCTAACCCCTAACCTTAACCCTCCCCCTAACCCCACTACTTACCATCATGATGATGGCGGTCGAGATACCAGCACCAGCATTCTGAGCACTGGCGTCCTGCTCGCCGGGATTATGACTCCATCCTGTACATGTGTGTCCTGATGCTATTTGTTTAGACAGACTTTTTCTAATAATTTTCCAAGATAAGCAACCCAACAGTCTGCGTTATCATGGGAGAAGTAACACATGGACTTTAAAATAGAAAAAGAGAGATTATAGAATACAGACAAAAATTAAAAAGAAAAATTTGTGTATCTGCAATTAGCCACTTCTGTCTTTGATGTAATTTGCTTTGTAGGAATTGAAATTGCCCAGTAGGAAATTGTCAGTGTAATGTTTCTATAAGGACCAATCTAAATGTTACATTTTACATTAATATGCTGGATATAAAAGATCATAATTTAGCTCATGGAGAAAACACTTAGTAGGGTTTGTATTTTATTTGTGTAGCAAAAGTTTATCAATGGTTACAATAGATGAGGAAAATGCTATTATGATACATAATTCCTTTAATTAGCCATGTTAATTCTCTTTCTTAGATTAGTTTTAGGAATTTGAAAGAGATTTGTGAAGCTGAAACATATTTTGTTATTTTAGTCCTTTCCCTTGTATGATGTCTATAGAACTATCAGGAAAGTTAGATTACTATGCAGAGTGCAAAAATAAGGTTAGCAATTACAAAGCATCACTGTAGAAATGTCTAACATTAGAACTGTGGACCTGATTCAGACCCACTCACTAGACACGTACGCTCGTTCTCAGCGTATGCAAGTTCGGAAGACACCCAGCAAGGCACGCGATCACACGGCAAGGCATAAGCACGCCCACTATGTCTTGGCGTGCATTCACTTTGTGTATGCAGACACCTACCAGCCTATCTTAGGATGCTCACTTGCGCACGTCACCTCCAGGAAGTGTATGTAACCATCAGTACATTGAGGGCCATCGGGAGCATTTGCAGCGTTTGAGATTGACTATACCCTACCGAAAGCACTGCGAGCACTTCAGTGTAAAAATCAGCCAGGTGACGTGTACTATGACACTGCCTGTTAATTATGAACGCCTCTGAAATGGCGTTAAGACGCTCAGACACGCCTGCGTTCGTACCTCCACTCCTCCGTTTCTAGTGACCTGCCCCTGTTACCACTCATAAACGGCTTGACCTGTCACTCATTCAGCTGGGCTGTCTATGCTGGGCGAGCGAATGCTTCCCGATCTTTCACAGTGGTCCGCGCACGTGCACTGCAATGCATACGCATGTGCACAATGCGAACCATCAACAGCTACAAGCGAATGCTTCTTAGCGTCCGGGTCTGAATCAGGTCCTGTGACCCTACAGGACAGAATGGAAATAGACTTTAAGTGGTATATCCAATTAGCTTGGCTAATTGTCAGCACTGACTGATTGAATGATTTGGTGATACTACGCGCATTAGGCCCCAAAGGGCGCACTTTTGCTTGCAGAATCAGGACCGGCATTGAAAAGTCTACTCTAAAGTGCACCCATTTGGAATTAACGTCTGGGGAAACCCATAGATTCCATCATTTTACATTGAATTATCAGTTACTACTCATTACCCCAGGATTTGCCATGCAAGGAAAAGGCAGATTAATTGAATAGCTCCATATGTTAATCCTGGAGCTTTTCCCCATGTGGTAAACCCTGTGCCTATTTGGATATGCCCCTAAGAGGACCAGTAAAGAGGACCAGTGTGCAATCCAATTGAATGCTGTGTCTATATTTCTGATAACCAAACGTAAGAAATTTATGCAAATGCATGTTTTTTTAGAAGGTTGTAGTTGCGAATTACAGAAGCTGGGAACTATCTGTTTCAGGACAAATGAAGTTGATACAGGCATAGTTCAATTTGTATATTTGCATATTTTGGATGATTTTTGTGCCATGGCATTTTTTGCATTTGTTTTTCTTATTGTTTCTTTGTTTTTGCAAATTTAAGACATTATTAAAATAAAATCCACCAGCCATTAACAAAATAGCTGTGTGTGGTGTATTACCAGTGTACAACTGTAGATGGCAATATACTGTTGACAAATAAGCTAAGTTCTGATACAAGTAAGCTTTACAAGACTCTATGATTGCTTCTCTGTGTCAAACGCTATGTTAAAAAAACTGTACTGGATAATAGATATTAGGTTAGCTTTCATTGAGGCAAAGTTCAGCAACATTTTTGTGGCTTTATTAAAGCTGCAAGCAAGAGGGCTTCTTCTAACTAGGTTAGTAACATTGTTCCAGGAGACAGAAGAAAAACGCTAGTGTTTTTTCCTGGGCAAGTGGATGAAGCAGTTAAGAAAAAATATGATGGATGCATACCCCCCAACTTTCCTGCTATGGGCACTGTTGATCTGCTGCACAGCAGAGCAGCAGATGAATAGTGCGGGGAGAGCCTGGGGGCAGCCCAGTATCTCTGGAAGCAATGGGCACACCCATAGAGTGATGGAAATGGGAGCCTACATGAGGGTACCATGAAGCCATGTCCCCCTTCCCATAAGGCCATTCCCCTTTTTCGGATGCCACTTTCAGTCCAGCAAGGTAACGAGAATTCAAACTCCCAAATGTTGCTTTCAAAAATCCAGATATTGGAGACCTTTTGGCATTGGTTGATTTGTTACAAAAGAAAGACACAATAATTCCTGCAACAATGAAGGAATTGTTAAGGTTTAAATTTACAACTTTGACTTTCTGTAATGTGGAACAAATTTTTGATGTTTAAAAAGTAATATTAAAAGACAACTGGCCTCAGTTAACACCAGAATACATGGGGGAATGTTTGGTACTATATAAATTGTAGAAATAAATAGCTTATATTGTTTCCTAAATAAATTTTGATGTATATACTGTTATTTTGTCTATTTCATATTGAATTAATTAGTGAAGTAATTGAACCTTAAATATGGGTAAATATTAGAAAAAAAACAAAGATAAAATAATAGTGGAAATAAAAAAATGATTTACCTTTTTTTGCACATATTTTGTTTTTCATATTTTGGGCATTATCTTACATATGTTAACAGTTTTGAATGCATATTGCTTGTATATTTTATGCAAACTTCCTGTGTCTGCTAATATAACTCACAATAGATATTTGATCACACTGGATAAATTATCAAAGAGAAAAATATAGAAAAAATGTATCAAGTTGAATCATGTAATTTGCAATATAGGCTCTAAGTATATGGAAAAGGACCTAGTTGATATTTGTTTCTTTTGATTTTGGCATATTTTTATTTTTCTGTATATAGAATGCTATCATAATATGGTCCAGATTTATCAACGAGTGATATTCTTGTTATTACTTGTTACTAATTTTAAATGGTGCTCCAACCAATCAGTTCCTAAATGTCATGTGGAGCTGATTGGTTGGAGCACCATTTAAGATTAGTAATGAGTGATAACAAGAATATCACTCACTGATAAATATGGGCCTAAGTGTAGTAAAAGAACTAAAGAATCCATGCCAATTAAATATATAAAAAGAATATGAAACAATTTAGTTTAATATAAGCAATTTAGAAAAATATATATATTGATATTTTTGTGCAACGCTCATGAGAAAACATTAGCGATGATGTTGAGCTGAAAAGACTCAAAAGCTGGTAATGTAGAAGAAGATCTTCAAAAGTCAAAGGGTTTCTGTATGTGACTTACAGATTACCATAGTCGGAAATACATAAGCAGGAAAGATAAGGACAGCATAAGTGTGATGATAGCATATTCACTTATTTCTGTAAGACATAATGTAGTTGGCAAAGGGATTATACTTAATTAAATATTAAGTAAATATGCTCTCTTATTTGTTAAAAAAAGTTACAGTGGTAAAGATGGCAAATATATTTTTCTGAAATATTAGAAAGAAAGTAATATGTACTAAATGTACTAATAAGCTAATCTTATTCTGTTCTGTGCAAGTATTATATGTTAATGTTTATTTTTATTTTACCTGTTTCATGCTATAAATATTACTAACATTTACAGTACCTCTTTGAACTTCTCATTCCCCCTCAGAGTAGCCAAATTAATGCAGCTTTTAATTTGCTTGAAATGGAAGCATTAATTAAGGTTTAGGTTGGAGTTAAATTTAAGTTAAATTTGTAAATGATATTTTTTTCTGACCCTTATTTACATGTAAATTCCATTGTGCTCAACTTTTTGTATTTGGGTAACTTATCATATAAACCCCCAATGGTTTCTTCATGCTGAAATGTATTACTTGTATCTAACAAATGTATGAATGACTTTAATATTTGTTTAGATGTCAGTTCTGTGGTTTAAGATGTGGAAAGGATAATGATAAATTTAAGACATGTTGAGTATGCTTCAGTTGTGTCAAATACTAAATAGATGATATAAGCACAGATGGTCCAATATCTTATGGGAATAGCCCCCCTGATTAAGAGGGTTGATTTAATTTGAAAACATCACGTGTTCCTATATTGCCTCAACCTGATTTGGCCGTGATCTTGAATAAGCTGCTTAGCTTTTATACCCTAAAAAATACACAGACACAGTGAGAAGTGTTGCAAGGTTACAACTATTATTTACTTGATATATAAATTAATGGTTTTAACAAATAGAATTAACAAATAGGGTGTAGCAATATACCTCCGAACTGACCTAAGTTGGCACTTTATTGGCAGAAAACTACTGAGCGAATCCTCAAGTATGAAACTCCATTTATGGCAGAGACAACTTGCCCCGAAAAGAAAGGGTACCCCATAACTACCTTTTACCCCATTGTGGCCGCTGTGCAGCAATGCTTTCTTGCCAGAATCATAATCTTAAGAAATGGCAGCCCACCACCCAATAGATGCCAAAACAATTCCACCCCTAAAGAGGAACCCAAGCCACCTATGAAACGGGGGACATACCAACCACTCTCAAACGCTTGAGGTGGGGGGTCGAATAAGATCTCTGCACTGTGGAAGCATAAATGTACTGATTGAAGAATTAAGCTTCCTCCAAACCCAGTCCATAACAGCTTCCATCAATAGGGAAGTCCCCACCCTCACTTAATGTGATTAGATCAGACTGATTATGTGGAAACCCATCTAACCTGGATCTTTGCCATGCCAACCCTAAGGCAGTGCAAGAGACCAGCACCCATCCCATGCCCCTGTCAGTAACCACAAAGGGACTTTAAACCACCCCATAACACTGTACTGCATACCAAAGTAAACCTAACAGTCCAGTCCAGTGTAAACCATGCTTCCCAATTCATTTTGCCAGGGTCCGAGGCATGACGAGTGGCGGGAGAGGCTGGGATGGTTCTCTCTGCGACACTCTCTTATTATTAGTATTATTTATTATATATTTAACACTTGTGTTAGCGTGATACCCCTGAAAAGGTCACTGTCCCATTTATAAATATATGTATGTATTTAATTCATGAATGGTCATTGTACATAAATAAATAAATAAATAGATAATGCTAATTAATGTATTTACACAGTTAGTAGGTTGGAGAGCTGCCAGTATATATATATGTATATTAACCCCTCACTGAGGGGAACTTGGAATGGGCTGCCCACACTGGACTACGGACACTAAGGGCACGCGGTCAGGGACAGTACATTACCACCCCAACGTAGGGGAAACCTTCCCTATAGAATAGTATAGGTGGCCATATGAGTGGAGCGGTGTGTGGGGTCGTCGGGAAGGAACCCCGCATGCGATCATGGCTGATATAAGGAGGACTCGCGAGTGCTGCTGGGAGAGTCCTGAGGTAGCGGCAACGGGAGTCAACCTGGGCTGGGGCTTACCTGAGAGATGATGTAGAGAGGAGTCCTCTTGCTGTCTGAGCATCCCGGGACTTCTGCTGCACATCAGAGGGGGACTGTTCCCCCGGAGGAGTAACTGATGAGAGGAATAGACTAGTGATGAAGCGGAGACATCGAGGAGAGGTCTATAAAAAAAAAAACACAAGCACCAGCACTGTTCATTACTGTATTGACACTCAGCTGACAGGCTGCAACAGCACATATAGCGATATAAGTAAGGGACTTAGCCATACTCATCCGGCTCTACCTGCTAGCAACAGTGTAATGACCCCTGCACAGTTAAGGAAGTCAAACAGTAAAGGCATGTATGTAAAAGAGAAGAGTGGAAACCTATGCTTCACTTGATGCAGCTAAAAGGTATCAAAAGGTAATCTCTATAAATATCCAAATGAAAGTGAACAAAAAAATATATATAGACACCCAAGCGCTATAATCAAGAGAGAAAACTGAATGACCACAATACAAGTAGAATCTGGGATTTTGTAAGTCCCAACTTAACAAATATCCAGAAAAAAAGGGTTCTTATCCAATTCCTTGGCAAATTTCACTGTGAATTCCACTGAAAAGGATGGTTTCGTGAGATTCCAGACAGTGATATTTGGGTAGATCTTCAAACTCCCGTGTACCATAAACGATTATATGTAAGAGAAGTCAGAGAAGATTACATTGTGCTCATTAATACCAGAGACAAGTAATTAAGCTGTTTAAAAAGCATCAGTGCAGGATTTTGCATAAATAAAGGACACTTCATCTCATCATCCAATATTTCCCTTTAACCCGGGCAACATTTGCAAATACTGAATACTAGTCAGATAATCCCTTGCATGCAGGGAGAAAACTAAAGGCTATTATATTGTGTTTTCTTTTTATTGGTGCACCAAGTAGGTGTTGGTCATAGTGTTTCTTTACTTATGCTATTACATATGAATGTGATGTTATATGTATGTTTGCTATTAACTTTTTAATCCTGCAGTCGGATCGAGAATCCAGAGTTCCAGTTATAATAAAACTGCCGGATACCAGTGTATTTTTTCTGTCTTGAAATTTTAATAGCAAATTGCATTGTGAATTGTTTTTCTGTATTGCTGATTTAGAGGGAACTGAGATTGTTAAATAAATACATCATCTTATTGTCCATTATTGCCTGTATCCATTTGGTAACATTTCGGAAGAACCCAAGACGATCCAGAGACAGTGTTATTCAGTAAGGAAACACCCCAACACACCACACCAAGAAAAGTACCCTTAGTGGGTGTTACATTAGTGGGGGTGCCAGCAAATACACCCAGAATCTCTGTTGCTATAAACAACTACGTTTCAAGTTTATATATACTGTATTTTTTTGTGTGTGTGCCTTGTTTTTCATATGCACTTAAATTGCTTCAATAACAAAAAGGATACTTACTCCAGTATATCAAAGCAGCAACTTGCACCATATATTATTGTAAGATTTCCTTATTGTAACCTAATCCTCCACATTACAGAGGTCTCACACAAAGTTCCAGGACATACATCATGCAATCCCAATAAAATATATGGCTTTTTTTGCAAGGAATTGCTTCATTGTGATTACATAGACTTGATCAATTTATATTTCGCCTAATATAACAATCTTTGTTTACATATTGTCTGGCTAATTTTTGAAGGATTTTTCCTTCTCTCACTAAGTAAAATATTCCCCCTTTTTTCATTGCTACTATTACTTGCAGGGTATTCACTCTATTTTGAGATCTATTTATTACTTGTTTGAAACTTTTGTCAATGAAATACTTATGTTGTGGTGTCATTTGATACCAACTTTCAGGATATTATTATTGATATACTAATAAAAGTTACGTTCTAAGTATACATATATGGCATAAAGAGTGTCCAAACAAAGAGAATCTACTTCTTCTTCACTTGACTTGCAAACTAGCCTGGTGAGGTTAGGTAGCATTGTTATTCCATTACCTACCATATGACATGTTCCAAATGTTGTGGGCAGTTTAGATTATAAATGGCAGGATTTAATAGCATCAATATGATTGTGGAGTCATATTAGATGCTGCTGTAGCCATTATATTATAGATACTGTACATTAAGCCACAAGACTTCCCACGATTGAACATTACACATCCTGCAAGGTTGCTGGTTAAACATTTAAATACGGTTATTCTTAGCTCTTTGGTATTTGTAAAAATGTGTCTGATTTCAAAATTAAGTGTATTTAATAGGATGCACAGGTCCTATTTCTACCACTTTTTCTAGCAATAGAATTGTTTTAAAAAGCGTCAAATCTATTTAATGGTAGCTTCTTTACTGCCATTGTGTTCTATTGTAATAAATAAAAGAAAGTGAAGTGAATTTACAAATGGCACACAAGGTGCACATTCTAAGAGGGAAGAGTCTGTTTTCTGAGCATTGGCATTAAATCCTTTTTTTGTGATGACAAAGAGGCTTCGAGAGCAAACTGTATTTCTGCTTTTAGAAAACAGGCTCATTTTTTCTCGAGGGCATTTCTTCCTATGATCATCAAGGGATTTCAAAAGCAATAAAGTGTGGAATCATTGTTCAACGCGAACAGTATTAAAACTTAGGTTTTAATTTCAGTGAAGTAATAAGATTTCAACCTGTTTCACATTACAGCACTGTAAGGCATTTAGGAATTGTGTTTTATAGAAGGTGGAATGTGGAACCCACTTTAAAGCTGTCTGTCTTATAATTAATAGTTGCTCACCAGGGCAGGCTTCTCTGTGGTGCTAAATAGACTATATATATATATATATATATATATATATATATATATATATATATATATATATATATTATATATATATATATATATATATCTTGAGAAGGTGCGGCACGAAATGATACGGGAGGTGGTATATATTAACGTTTCTGTTTTATAACTGTCTTTACAATACAAATAATGACAATAGTGAGCTTACCTTAAATACCCCATCACCATGATAAAAAATGTGATGGAACCAAACTGTCCTTAGAGTTATAGTTAGTTTTTACCAAAAAGTCTCGTAGATTTTATTATTGTTATTATTTGGTGTTGCTAGGTGACAGGTTAGTTGTGTCACGAGGTGTGCGCCGACGGATTTAATGTAATGACGCCATTTACAGGAGCCCCGGGCTCATGGCGCCGATGCCATACCAGAACAAGCAGACGATTTCACATGAGGTGTTTGGTGATGAGGTATTTAAGGTAAGCTCACTATTGTTGTTATTTTTATTCTGAAGACAGTTATAAAACTGAAATGTTAATATATACCACCTATTGTATGATTTTGTGATCCTGAGTGCTGCACCTACTCAGTAGTTGGTTGTCAGTTTGTGGAGGCACCGGACCAAGATATTTGGATATTTCTCGAGTGCCGGTCCCCGGTATTTGTATAATTTGTATATATATATATATATATATATATATATATATATATATCAACAGGCTTAATCCATGGCACTCAACCATCTGGGGTGCCCTTGGCATGTGACCACACCATCTACATAAAAAATATCATACAAACTCGGCACTCACATGCTTTTCAAACTGCAACTCCTTTGAACATAGGGAATGTTGGTTCCAAAATATTGCAATAATTTGTTAAGCTGACCACCACTTCACGGTCATTCCCATCTGGCCAGTCCCTACACTGATTCTCAGATAAATAAACTTGATCTGCCACCTTTGGCTCAAGCTTGCATACATTTTAAACATGAAACTGGGTCCTGCCTTAAAGAGACAGGACCACACCCAGTGCTATCAGTTAATAAGCACCTGGAAAAAGAAAAAAAGTTTGTCTTTCATTTGAAAAACAGGGTGCCCTAGCAAGTGTGACCACAAAATTTAAATAAACGACAGGCTTAATATATATATATTTAGCACCAGGTCCAATATGGACAAAGTCCAGCACACCTCTTTTAGAAAAAATATTTATTAATGCTGAATAACACCATCAGGTTTAAAACAAGCCATAGTAGAAAAATGGTTCAATACTTAGCACATATTGTCGAAGTTTAATAGCCTCCATAGGGCACGGGGAGCCATGCTCAAAAACCAGCCGGGGACCGGCACTCGAGAAAAATCCAAATATCTTGGTCTGGTGTTTTAACCCTGATGGTGTTATTCAGCATTAATAAATATTTTTTCTTACATAGGTGTGCTGGATTATATATATATACATATATATATATATATTTATTGTGTTTAGTATTCATTTGCTCATGGTAAGTAGAATAGTTGCATAATGAGGGAGGGCCCATGTATGGAGCAGGATATTGAATGTAACATGTCAGTAATGATTACTGTGAATCATTGAAGATGTATGAATCCCCCAATCTGAACAGATCTATAACCTACAGTAGATGCAATCACATTAGCTCAGGGATACATGTAGCTAAGCGTTCAGATTTGGTTAAGTAAAAACACAATAACAATTACAGGTATATTATTAACTCACTAATTCAGTAGTGTTGATATATTTGTGATGACAATTGGCTTTCCATGCTTCTGAAGCTGGCTTAATTATACTCAGCAACAACTGAACCCTTTGTCTTCTAGTGGGAGGTGGTACTGGTACTGCACAACGTGTAAAACTACCCAGAAATCTATTTTATGGGTAGTTTTACATAAACAGTCATAAACATATTCACTGGGCTGCTTACTGTGTTTCTGTGACATTACACATCAGACTTTACTATATTGGCTCAGAATTATAACATTATTGTCACTGTACAGCAACACTGCCAGCTCGTGCTATAACAATTAATTTAAATAATACATAAGCATTTATGATATAGACACTGGGCTACTAAGAGGAGGGATCCCATCCTCTCAACAATTTGAGACAGACTGTGGCAGTGAGAGAGTGCTCAGCCTAATGAGAGGGGAGCAAGAAGCATCCTCAGCTGAGGGTGAGGTATAGAGAAGTTTTATAAAATAATTCTGAACAATGTTTTTTTTATAACTGTAAATTTTTCTACTAGATTTTACTATACATGTTTGTGTTTTTCAAAACTGCTTTATACTGTAGGTATCCTTTAAAGGAATAGCATACCATTAATGAGTTTGAAGTCCCTTGGAAGTCATATTGGCAATACAGTCATTAAAATATGCGAATGAATGTGGATCATTTTTTATAATACAGTGTAACACTTGAACTATACTTATATATAGAGGTAAGTGATGTAGTCACAGAATTGGAGCTTAGTAAAGCCACAAACACACTTTTCATTAGCAACAGATGAGTATGTAATAAAAATAATACCATTTGATGAAGTTAAAAAACAAATACCAGACATCACCTAGGCCTGCAGACTTCTGTTTTAGTGTAATCTCTGAATGTCCTTGTGTCTTCCTGTGTTCTTTTGCCCTATTCCAGTGGATACATTATCCTAAATATATTGTGTGATTGTTTTGATGTACAACCTAGCAATGCAAAACATAACAAAAGTACATTAGTACATTAGTGGAAAGTAATTATATTTCCTCTGTAGAAGTATAATATATACAGCATCACTGCTTTCAACGGTTCTCCATGCAGTAGACACAACAACATTTTAAACCAGGGAGCAAAGTGAAAGGAGAAAATTGAAAATGAACGACGTAGCATGTTCCCTAAGCATATTTATTATGTTGTAAGATTGGCTTTGTTAATGAGGGGTCTCAATACATGTATAAAGAGAGCAGAGCAAACAATGGTTATTTGTACATAGTAACCCTCCGACAGAGCTGGGCTTTCAAGTGTATATTATATAAAAGTCAGTCAAAGCTTTTTGTGTTAAAGAGGAACCTCTGACAGATCATTCTAATGGAATAAATGATTGCTCACTTCTTGTCTAGTGTCCATTCCTTTGCCTGCAGGCAGTTTAGTGTTCTAGTTGTATATTGATGTCAGAGTTACTACTGAATAGCTAGCCGTGACAGATGTCTATAATTACAGTTAATGTTGCCAATACTTCTCAAAGCATTGTCCATGTTGAACAATTATCTTATTTATGGTATAACCTCAAGTACTGTCAAATTCATGGTTTAAAAATGCATTGCATCTGCCACATCATGGCATTTGCAAACGAGAAACAAGTTTGTATATTTTTAAAGTCCCACATTATGCATTTAATTTGCTGTTCCTTCAACACAATTTGTTTTAACAGTAAGCAAATATGTACTGTGTATTACAGTATTATTGTTGCTAGGTTACAGCTTTGGTGTTTATAAGCTTCTGCAGTTATCACATAGATCATTTTCTTTGGTAGTATTTGATTTGTCTTTATGTATTTACTCAAGCCGATTCCGTAAAGAATTGCTTTAGAACAGCACCATTAGCATCTGTGTGCTCAAACAGGAAAGGCTGAAAGCTAGACTGTTATACCGAAAAGCATGACTCCATAGGGGAATCAATATTTTTTATTTGAATTCAAGATCAGGTCGTGCCTAACCCTAAGACACCCCTGTGGTGTCTAAACCTAACCCCCCCTCCACGGCTAAGTGCTAGTGTTCCCCACTAAACTATGGGACAATGGCTAGTTGGGCTTTCGGCGTCTGTATTCTGTTAGGTGTCGGGATTTAGACGATGGTATCTAGACACCTTTCGGTCTTTAGCCATCGGTATTATGTCCGACGGTATATCATCCTGGCGGTATGGTGACTACATCCCCTATGTAGAGTTGATATATTTTGAAAATAAACAACCGGTACACATTCGCCAGTGCAGTCAACCTGCACCCTATTAAATAACCTTGTAATATGGTATTATATTTAGAGATGTGCGCCAACCCCCATGTTTTGGTTTTGGATCAGGATTAATTATTTTTTTTTTGCAAAACCACCCTATTTTGGTTTTGGATCTGTATTTAAAATAAAAATACTTAAAAAAAACCCAGCAAAAATTATGTAATTTTGACCTGTTTACATGCAATTCAAAACCCGAGTTCGGTTTTAAAATTAGAGTTCCGAACCACAGGAAGGCGACCTGGGACTCCATTCGACTTGGTACTGCAAAGTGATTTCGAACTCGGACTAGGTTCGACACGGAACAACTAAATTCGATTGTTGTCAGTTATCTGTTAACCAAACCCACACATCTCTAATTATATTGTTGTGTTCAAAATTGCAACAGCGTACGCAGATCTGCCAATAGTGCGTACTGCGCATGCGTATGCACCACAGAGCTCGTGCGCAGGTTAGCATTGTGATCGCACTGCAGTCACGCGCGCAGATAAAAAGCCATCACAGAGTGAGTGATGGGCTGTCAACATTTGAGGGTGGTGACGGGGGGGTGTGGTTGGAGAAACGCAGACGTACCTGTCCGTTTGCGCGCCATTTCCTGGGTGTGCATAAATTAGCCACTACAACGGCGTACACAGATTGAGTACTCACTGCGTATGAGGAGACTTGCAATGTCTGAGACAGGTCAGAGCTGCTGTAATTCTACGCGAGGGGCCGATGTTACTCGATGTTACCGATATATATGCAGGACTGCAGGGTATTACGGATGTGAGAAAGCGTTAGTGGGCATTTCTATGCTGGCAAACATTAGCATATTTTCGCAGCAGAACTGCATCCGTATTGAATCAGGGCCTATATACGTTTCTAATGTGTCTACTGAACAAATAAAGAAATATTTTTAAAAAACTTACTTTATGATGTAGATTATGATGATCCCTCATTTTCATTTTAGTTTTGAGAGCAGGAGACTCATTATTCTCTTTGACAGGTGTACAAAAAACTGGTCACTTTCCCTAAAGTTAGAAAAGCGTTCGATGCAAGTGTGTTTCTTTGATTTAATATGGACGGTAATATCAGTCCTCCCACCATGGCAGAGCCGGCCCTAGTCATAGGCATAATAAGCTTATGCCTAAGGGCGACTTGAATGCCAAGGGGCATTCAAGGCTCTGCCGCTGCCGCGATCGGAGCTCCGCTCCGACCTGGCAGCATACCTGTCAGCCGGTCAGAATGAGCTTCTGCACAGAAGCTCATTCCGACCCGGTCCCCATTATTTAAATAGTTGAAGTCGGAGCGGACCCGCTTCGGCCGCTCCGGCTCCACCAACATAACAGCCACCCCCCGCCGCGGCCCGGCCCCTTGTTATGCGTGACGTCACGCGCGCCGTGTCATAACAAGGGGCCGGGCTGCTGGAAGGAGAGGATCAAGAGGAGCCGCAGAAAAGAAGCAGCCAAGGTAAGTGGCGGCTCTGGGACGGGGAGGCTGAGACGCACTTGGGCTGGCAGGGGGAAGGCTGAGACGCACTGGGGCTGGGAGGGGGAAGGCTGAGACACGCACTGGGGCTGGGGGGAGAAGGCTGAGACACACACTGGGGCTGGGGGGGAGGCTGAGACACGCACTGGGGCTGGGGGGAGAAGGCTGAGACACACTGGGGATGGGGGGGAGGCTGAGACAAGCACTGGGGCTGGGGGGGAGGCTGAAACATGCACTGGGGCTGGGGTGGGGAAGGCTGAGACATGCACTGGGGCTGGGGGGGAAGGCTGAGACATGCACTGGGGCTGGGAGGGGGACGGCTGAGACATGCACTGGGGCTGGGAGGGGGACGGCTGAGACATGCACTGGGGATGGAGGGGAGGCTGAGACACGCACTGGGGATGGGGGGAGGCTGAGACATGCACTGGGGCTGGGGGGGGAGGCTGAGACACGTACTGGGGCTGGGCTGAGACACGCACTGGGGCTGGGGGGGAGGCTGAGACATGCACTGGGGCTGGGGGGAGAAGGCTGAGATACACTGGGGCTGGAGGGGGAAGGCAAGGCTGAGACACACTCTGGGGCTTGGGGGGAGAAAGAGGCAGACACGCTGGGGGTGGGGGAAACATGCTGGAGGGTAGAATGATGCTGACACACCCTGGGGCTGAGGGGAGAATGATGCTGACACAGTGGGGAAATGGTGCCGAGAGACACACTGGGTCTAAGGGAATGGGGCCGAGACACACACTATGTCTGGGGGAATGGGGCTGGTGGAACTGCAAGGTGGGGTGTCGGCCTTTTATTACGTGTGTGTATGTGTATATATATATATATATATATAATATATATATATATATATATATATATATATATATATATATATATGCTAGGGGGCATCAGCCAAAATTTGCCTAGGGCACAGAATTGGCTAGGGCCGGCTCTGCACCATGGGCAATTGAGAACTGAGCACTGCACATTGAGCAATACACAGTTTCATTCTCTTTAAATTTCTTAATTAACTAACATTTTCTCTTTGGTGATGGCATTCTTAAATAATTTTAAAATAGAATCATGAGTTTAAAAGCAAAATAGGATTTAATGATAGGAGACAGTCTTTTGAGTCAAAAGATCCAAGACCCAGTTAAAATAAAATATATATATGTATTTTTTTCTCCCTTATTGCAGGGTAAGATTTGTCATTTATAGGGTTTGTTGGGCGTTGTGTTGCATTGGGTAGTTGTAAACACACACACTATATGCTATATTGGCAGTGGTGGTAGTAGAATGATTAATAAAAATAGCGGTAATAATCTATGTACTTTCAGGGTGTATAAAGAGAGGAGGGGGCCCGTGTGCAGCCTCCGTTTCTGCCTCCTACTCTCTGTCAGAGCACTGAGTGCGGTAGATTCTGGCTTCATGCCAGAATCTACTGCGCATTCGTGGGTCTCTGGGAAAATGGCGCCTGTGCCGATTTTCCTGGGGACATCTTTTCTGCACATACAATATGCAGGTCACCGGGAAAATGGCCGCCATCATTTTCCCAGTGATTTTTTGTTGGCTGCGGAGCAACACATCAGAATATGCAGAGGGGTAAGTATTTATTAACTATGGGTGCAGGGTGTGCGGAGTGGGCCCCTCTGGACCCATTATAAAGACTTTGGACTAACACCACTGCTGGTCTATCTCTGATATTACTAACAACTGCCTTAAACCTGATCAGTGTGTGTGATTGTTTAGACCATTGTATCTGCTTTATTATTAGCTTGCATCAAATATTTAGTAATGGAAGGGCATTTACTGATGTTATCTTCTACATACAGCCCAGTGATGATTTCCCTAGTCCTTTAGTCTGGTCTTGTTTGCCCCCTTGAATCTTCGAACATAGAAAAATGAAAGTGTCAACTACCTGGGGTCAGCTGGTCACCAGTAGTAACCTACACTATTAGGGGTATCGCTTTCCCAGTACATCCTGAAACACACTTGCGGAGCATTCAGGTTCAGGGGTACATCCACTAGCTTGGAATCTGACACTGGATCAAAGAAAAAAGGCTGCCGAGTGCCAAGAATGAGGTCACATCTCCAGCAAGCACCTGGGTCCTATTGCCCTGTAGATGTCTGCCTCTGAATGATGCAATGTACCTCTAACAGACCACGCGAAAACTGGACATTTGGGGCATCCCGAAGTCTTCAGAATTACCAAAGGACTATTGTTTGGATTTGTTTAGAGACTGCTCAATAATACAAAGGGCCTGATCCAGTAAGGAACACTATTGCATACGCAGCTGTGAATTCGTATGGAACGCAGCTGCAAATCTATGCTAATGCCTGCCACATCTCAGCCGGCATAGAGACGCCTACTGCTGCTTTCTCACATCCATACTACTTCGCACTCCTGCCTATACATCGGTACCATTAATGCACATCGGCCTATCACGCAACATTTACACCAGGTATGACCAGCCACAGAAACTGCAAGTCTTGTTGCAAGCAGTGAGTACTCAAGCTTTGTATGCAATCGCAGTGGCTAATTTATGCACGCCCGGGAAACAGTGTTCAAACGGACAGACACAACTACGTTTTTCCAACCACTCAACCGTCACCACCCCCAAATGCTCACATCCTGTCACTCACTCTGTGATGGATTCCTCAGTATGTCCGTAATAGTAGTGCATATGCATGTGCATAGTTTAACAATCAGTCAAGCTGTGGTACATAATTGCAATTGCATATGCTGCTGAATCAGGCCCAAAGACTGATTAGTTATCGATTATTACATTTACATATCATACCACAGGATGCCCACATGTGTACACAGCCCTCCTTCTTTGCTCCCTCACCCTCACAAGCTGGCTACATTTTGTTGTGTATGTTTTGTGTGCTAATTTCACATTGATTCTGACCCATGTTGAACAATTTCCTGTCACTTAAAATCATCCTAGAATACCCAAGCACATTAGTATTTACTAGAGATGTGCGCGGATCAATTTCAAGTGTTTTGGTACGGGTTCAGTTTTGGTTTTGGATTTCTTTATGCCACCAGAGCGCAAGGCACTTCAAACAATCTAGAACATCATAGTGTTTATTAGGCTTAAAGCATTTGTGCAATGATGCATCTCCTAAAGGACAACATTTAAGAATACACATAAAGTTATACAATTTATTACAATACATATACATACTGTACACACAAAAACAAAGGTACAATAGCAGTAATAGAGCAGTGGGCTAAATCCACATGAGACCACCAGAAGAAAAAGTGTCCAGAAATTTCAGGGCTATTGGGAATCAGTTTATCTCACTGAAAGGATTCAAGTCTAGAAAGCTTTAGGGCAATTTTTCCTATATGTTCTTTTCTACAGTTACGTTATCTAGTGCCCTCTCTAGGAGGACTTGCATAGACGCTGAAGCCTTCTTGGATCCTAAAGCCAATAGCTGTAGTAGCTGTGAATGGATGACCCATAACACTAGCATCAGTAACCCCGCAAGATCATCCGTAGGCACTGTGCACACCCTGAAGAGCCCAATTATCCTGGGCTACCCATGGTTTTACACACACGCCACTTCTTATTTCAGGAGGCTAAAATGATACAAGGAAAAGGAAGAGTCATGCCAGGTCATTTACTGTACATATATACATGGAAAGCAGTAATGGTATATGCTACTAGCCAAAGAGAAGAGACTAATTTTAGACTAGAAAGGCCGTCTGAGGACTGCCAAGTCTCTGCAAGGTCTTTGATAAAAAGCAGGCAGAGACACTACCAGCCCATAGAAAATAGTACTGTCCAAGCAACCTGCTATCTGGCAGCATACCAACTAGGCAGAAAATACGTGATATCTATGCAATGGACAAGAGTCTACAAAATAACTTGTAGTGAGGGTTTAGGTACCTGGACAGAGCAGTGTTTTTTCATAGCCCCGAAGACTATTTGCCCAAGACCCTGTCTCAACTTAAGTTAAATTGTTATCAAGAATTGGACCACTGATCTCTTCTAGAGGTTCTGTTAAGACAAAGCCATCACCCAAAGAGGAGCACAACTGAAAGTTGACTATGGGCCTGATTTAGTAAGGATCGAAATTGCGATTACGCATGTAATCAGCCAATTGTTGCATTCTGTGCATTCGTATGCATCGCAGTGCGTGTGCATTTCACTGTGAGTGGGCCTGTGATCGCAGTGCGTTCGCAGACCTGTTGCAGAGTGACTGACAGGAAGTACCGTTGAGGTTGGTGACGGGGGTTGGTTTGCAAAATGCAGGCGTGCCAGTGCGTTTGAACACCATTGCAGGGCGGGCATAAATTAGCCATTGCAATGCCATACGCAGCTTGAGCTTTCAGTGCGTGCGATGAGGTTAGCAATTTCTGAGTAAGGTCTGACCTTGTGCAAGTGTGCGTAAGGCTGCGATGGTACTCTATGTTACCGATGTTTTCACAGACTTGCAAAGTATTATAGATGTGTGTAAGGTAAGGTGGGCGTCCTTATGTTGTGCTGCGACGGCATAGCAATCATATCTTCACAGTGAGACTGCATGTGTAATCACTATTGCGATCGCAGTTGCGATCAGTATTGAATCAGGTCCTCTGTCACTACTAATACTGGGTCATACTGTTTTGCCTGTGCAACAGCCATCTTAAAAGTTTATAAATTCCTTCTTTAGGGAGCTATTAAAAACATCAGTAATTAATTATCTACATGAATGGTAAGCTAATTTTCTCCAGCAAGCTTGAGGAACATAACAACCACATGTCAGCGGTTTTGCAAAGCTATTTGCCAAAAGGATTTATTCTTCACGTCCACAGTGAACTTCCAATGACACATAATTTCAGCACAGAGCATAGATAAGGAACCAAAGAATCTCTAATCATGCTTGATTGCCCAGTGCCCAGAGATCTTAAGGTAATCCAGAGGTTCATAGGTTTTAGCAACTACTACAGATAGTCTATCTCTTTGGAGTTGACAAAATGGCCGAACTCACCAAAGTATCTAAGAGAAAAGGGAGTATGAGGAACAAAAGCAAGCGTTTCATTCCTCCTCACTGCCTGCTGAAGGTCCTGCAATGTGGACATGATTCATGATTGATAGGGTTTTATGGAATCAAGAAAAATATAAATTTAGACCTCTAATAGGTTGCAAACTGTAAGAAAGATGCTACCTCCAATCATCCAATCCTCACTACCTGTGTATATATCCTGGTCCCGTGGACCTTTTCCTCTAGGCTCCTGATGCACCTGCCCTTTCCATAGAGACCATGTACCATGTCTTAATAGATTTAATCACCGACCTCACCAGCTCCCAAGGTGATTGTGAATTACCACTCCAAGCAATTCCACTTCATGGCAGTGGAAATACTGCACTTCAACTCTCACAGATAAAATGGAGGCATACACTGATGAGCCAAAACTTCATGACCATCTACCTAATATACTGTTACTTATCTGTGTGCCACCAAAACAGATCTGACCAGCCAAAACATGGACTTTAAGACATCTAAAGGTGTCTTGTAGTATTAGGTACAAGGATATTACCGGCAGATCCTTTCCTGTATGTTGCAATGAGAACCTGTTATGGATCAGACTTACTCCAACATATACCACAGATGCTCAATTGGATTGTGATGTGGTGAATTTGGAGACCAGGGGAACACCTTAAACTTTTCATCAAGTTTTTCAACTCATTCTTGAACAATTTGTGAGTGTGGCAGTGTACTTGATTATGCTGAAAGAGGAAACCTCCATCTGAGAATACCATTGCCATGACAGAATGTAGCTGGTCCACAATGATGTTTAAGCAAGTGATATGCATCAAATCAATGTGCGCATAAATGACCATACCCAGTGTTTCCAAGCAAAACATTGCCCAAAGCATCATAGTCCCTACTATACCTTATTTTCTTTCTACAATGTTTTCTCTATGTCCCCCTGAGTGTATGCGCATGGAGGTGCTGGCATTAGAACCAGCGAGCAGAGCCATGGGTTTTTGGATATTATGTGAGTGTTACGAGCATATCAATGAATGCGGCTACATTCCTAAATGCAGAGCTGCAGCCACAGAGGTTGTATATAACTGGAGTTGAGAAGGTAAGATTGCCCCAGCCATAGGCTGGTGCAAGTGTTGATGGTGGACGTGATGGTGCGCAGATGGTGGAGTGTTTGGAACCACCAGTGGATTTGCACTGTCAATGGGTATTGAAAGTTGCGGTCTCAGGGCCTACACTGTCCTGGGCATGCTAGTGCACAAGGGGAAGGCTGAAACTAAAATTAGTATATTACCATCATTGAGACACCGAAAAAATCTTAACTGCAGCATTAGCATTCAGCCCCTTTAAATCTTAACTGCAGCATTAGCATTCAGCCCCTTTATGTGAGTAAGGTTTTTGTCCTACTGAGTATCACAGTTCCATAAATGACTCACATTTATGTGAAAATGGGGTATCACCCTAAATAGAATTACAGTGTCATAGATACTATCTCTAGTGAATTTTATAAGTGTTCCTATCAGTGCCTGGAATACTTTTCCTTTTACAGACTACACCCTGTGTCTTGTTAGGAGACCCTTTCTCCTTAGGCCACAGATACACTCTTGTGACGCCGATAGCATTTCTATTTTACTAATTTGAAGATGAAGGCAATTGGAGACTGGTCAGAGCCAAAAGATGTGAAAGTGATTCAACTACTGTACATTATTTCCTGGATTCTCAAATTATTACCGATGCTTCATTAAGGGGTTTTCCTATGTAGTCCAACATCTGGCAATTATTATTATTATTATCATCCTTTCTTTATATGGTGCCGCAAGGGTCTCGCAACGCCTTACAAGTACATAAATAAATGAGCACACAGAAAATAGTTATTAACAGTACAAATAATACAGGACAAATACATGATTTAAAAACATTGCAGCATAACACTTAAATAAGCAGCATGATGTCAGCAACCAAGTGTTAGGTGCTGTTGTAAATTAAAATAGAAGTAAGGGAAGTAGAAGCACATGAGGTAAGAGGGCCCTGCTCAAGAGAGCTTACATGCTAAAGGAGAGGGGGCAGACAAACAGGGTGACACAGATGGGCTGGATTGTAAGGAAGGAACATGGAGTAGTGGGTTAGGATGAGCGCTGGAAAGCTTTAAGGAAGAAAGGCGTCTTGAGAGTCCATTTGAAGATTAGGAGCCAAGAAACAAACTTATCAGGGAATTTTGACCCAAGTTCAGGGGGACGAAAAAAGGCAGCTACTCGAGGAAGTTGGAAGAAGTGACCGATATGTGCCTTGAATGGAAATAATGAAATGGAGAGTTTAGAAGGTGTGTAGGTGGGAGTGACCAAACAATAGAAGCACCCCAACACTGTGGCAAACTCCAGTCCAGGGAGCGTGAAAGAATGTGAGGCCCCCAAAGGAGATAGCTGCAGGAGAGGTGGTGCTAGATGGGTAAATACAGGATTTGGTGATGGCTAAGATATTCAAGGAGTTGGAGATGAAACAGTCATGGATGGGGACCAGTTGATTATAGACAGAACTGAGTATGTGGTGGGCTTCTGAATGAGGAACGGTGACAGCAGGTGGTGGGCAAGGTGGAGGCTTAGTGTGGCGTGGGTTAAGAAGAGGTGTAACTTGAAGAAAAGGGAGGGTGCAGTGCTTAGGAGTTATATATTCAGTGGAGAGTACTAGATGGGATGAAGGGAGGCAGAGGAGAGGAAGGTGTGAGAGGAGAAGGTGGAGGAGACTATGGACGGAGGAAAGAGATGGGAACTGGTGGCAGAGGAAAGTATTATGTACCCTCTGAGTGATGGGGGGGAGCAGACAAAAATAAAGACAGTGTAGATTAAGGTTTTGGGAGAGAAACAGCAGTAGTAGTGATGAGAGTGAGGAACAGTACAGATAAGATGTTACAAAAATCAGAAAAGATAGAACAATGCTGGTAGATGCAAAGGCACAACTACAAGAGTATATAATAAACAAAATGAGATTGGAGCTGTTAAAGTTGAAAGGCTTTAAATTAAGCATAAAGTATTCTTAAAGATGTACAGGTGTTAAACAATGGTAGATACTACAGTGGTATAGAGAGAAAGTGACAGTGGTACAGGAATAATATAAACAGTGTAGAGTAAAAAGAAAGACATACAAAATTAAAATGGAGCAAAGTAACTGGTAATTGTTTACAATGCTTAAGCAGGGTATTGGCAAAAGGTGTGTCCAGGTTATAATAAAGTCTGGAGGCAGAGTTGCAGGGTATCCAGAGGCTCAGAAGATCCTTTTCAATTGTTTCCAAGTTGTAAAGAATTATTTTTAAATGTTGTTATCCTGTGTTCCTCCTGTTTTACTCTTTAAATTCTGCTGTATATCTAATACCACTTAGAGAAAAAACCCACTTTGACATAAAAAACCAATGCAGCCTTGTAACAGGCCTGCAGCCTGTGAACCTACTGAGTATATAGTCAAGCATACATGTGTAGTCACTGATTGCACCCCACCACCCAATAACCTCACCCACACCAGATACAAGTCATAAAATTCTAATACAAACAAACCCTAAGCAGCATCCCATGTATCTAGGAGTTAATATATAGTTATATTGCCAGACCTTAAGTTACTCTGGTTTTGCAAATAACAATTAATGACAAAATATCTATAAAATCAGTATATTCATACAGCAATTCTATGTCACATGACTGGTGCCAATAGATTACCTGCAGGATGAGAAGGGAAAATCAGCCATATCATCATCCAATGATGGCAATGATAACACGTAAGGCTCTAACTTATGTTAGAGCCTTACGTGTTATCATTCAGGCACCTGAAGAAGACTCAAGTGTTTTACCATCCTGATGTCAGTTACCATTTGTTTTATAAGTAAAGGTTTCACAGACTGCTGTGGACTTGTTTCTATCTCCAGCTAAAACTTACATCCTTGTGCTTACTTTCCCACATGGCTAATTGAGGGTCAACATAAATATTCAATTATTGAAAACTGCTTGCTATTGTGTTTGCCCAGAAAAAACGGAGACATTTACTCAAATTAACAATTCAGCCAGGTATGCTCTTCACTGATCATCATAAGTTAGAATATAAAGACAGTCACAAGTTTTTAATGCTAGACAAGCCAGGTGGAACTTGTTTTTTATGCAACTTAATTTCATAGTCACTTATAGACCAGTGTGTGTGAATACCAAGGCATGTGAATCTAATCTAGACAATAAAATGCAAATCAGGATCATTTTCAAAGTTTGTTGTACCCATCTTTCCAGAGAGAAAAATTGTGGCTGCTTTTGCTACTCACCACTTTAGAAAAGTCCTAAAAAGAGAGATTTATGTCTGGCTGTTCATTCTCATCTGTGTATCCCTACTACCAGGGCTATTTTTCAGGCTATTTTTCAGGTGGAACAGACCGGAATGCCGTTCCTGAAGCTCTTTTGAGAAATGATGCCATCAGGTACGTAACCCTCCTGTTGCAGCCCCCCCATGTCCAGATATTACTGACCTGCCATATATTCAGGGCCGGATTATAGGCAAAGCGACAGGAGCGGTTGTCCCGGGGACCCCACACTCTGTCCCCGGCTACCGGACACATCTACTACCTACCAGTAGTGTCAGTAGTGATTAACCATTTTTTTTTCTTTTAACGGTTAATAGCCTCCTGTCGCGGCTCGCAATTAAGCAGCGACCCTCGCAACATTTGGCTCTGCCACCTCTTTGAAGACCAGCAAATCTGGTGACTGGGTGAACTACTGCTGCTGCTGCCTCTCTCTGACACCAGGAGATGTAAGTAATGTACAGTACATGTGTGTATGACTCTCTCTCTCTCTCTCTCTCTCTCTCTATGTATATGTATGTATGCAGATATATATGTATAAGTATGTATATATTAGGGGTGTGCACCGGCCACTTTTCGTGTTTTGTGTTTTGGTTTTGGATCTGGATTGGTTTTGCCAAAACCACCCTTCCGTGTTTTGGGTTCTGGGTTTTGTGTTTTGGATCTGTATTTTTTTGAAAAAAAGCATAAAAACAGCTAAAATCACAGAATTTGTAGGTTTTTCTGCTCATATGCTATTATTAACCTCAATAACCTTAATTTCCACTCATTTCCAGTCTATTCTGAACACCTCACACCTCACAATAGTGTTTTTATGTCCAAAAGGTTGCACTGAGGTAGCTGGATGACTATGCTAAGCGACACGAGTGGGCGGCACAAACACGTGACCCATCTAGGCGTGAAACTGCAGTGGCAGACAGGATGGCAGTTTGAAAAACTAGGCCCCAAACAGTACATAATGCAAAGAAAAAAAAGAGGTGCAAGATGGAATTGTCCTTGGGCCCTCCCACCCACCCTTATGTTGTATAAACAGGACATGCACACTTTAACAAACCAATCATTTCAGCGCCAGGGTCTGCCACACAACTGTGGCTGAAATGATTGGTTCGTTTGGGCCCCCACAAAACAAGCTGGCAATTAATCTGTCCCTGCACAAACTGGCTCTACGGAGGCAAGATGTCATCCTCATCCTCCTCATCCACCGATTCCTAACCCTCTTCAGTGTGTACATCCTCATCCTCACAGAGTATTAATTCATCCCCGCTGGAACCACAGGTCCCTCTGTACATTCTGGAGGCTGGTCTCCCTGGAAGAGTTGATAATTCATTTTATGAACATCATCTTCTCCACATTTTGTGGAAGCAACCTCCTACGCCTTTCGCTGACAAGGTTCCCGGCTGCACTAAACACTCTTTCGGAGTACACACTGGAGGGGGGGCAACTCAGGTAAAATAGAGCCAGTTTGTACAGGGACCTCCAAATTGCTTCTTTTTCCTGCCAGTACAGGTACGGACTGTCTGACATGCCTACTTGGATGCTGTCACCGATGTAATCCTTTAACAGACAGACGCACGCTTGTCGCTGCTGCTTTGAGGATGCAAGTGCGGCTACAGCCCACACAATTCACAAAGACAGAAAAAAGAAGAAGAATATTTTTATTGTTTGTGTAGCACACTTTGAGGGCGTCACCACCCTTTAACAGACAGACGCACGCTTGTCGCTGCTGCTTTAAGGATGCAGGTGCGGCTACAGCCCACACATTTCACAAAGACCGAAAAAAAAAGAACAATATTTTAATTGTTTGTGTAGCACACTTTGAGGGTGTCACCACCCTTTAACAGACAGACGCACGCTTGTCGCTGCTGCTTTACGGATGCAGGTGCGGCTACAGCCCACACAATTCACAAAGACAGAAAAAAGAAGAAGAATATTTTTATTGTTTGTGTAGCACACTTTGAGGGTGTCACCACCCTTTAACAGACAGATGCACGCTTGTCGCTGCTGCTTTGAGGATGCAAGTGCGGCTACATCGCACACAAGTCACAAACACATTAAAAAAATAGTTTTTTATTTTTTGGAGCACTTTGAAAGTTACACCACCCTTTAACAGACAGACGCACGCTTGTCGCTGCTGCTTTGAGGATGCAAGTGCGGCTACAGCCCACACAATTCACAAAGACAGAAAAAAAAAGAACAATATTTTTATTGTTTGTGTAGCACACTTTGAGGGTGTCACCACCCTTTAACAGATAGACGCACGCTTGTCGCTGCTGCTTTCAGGATGCAAGTGCGGCTACATCGCACACAAGTCACAAACACATTAAAAAAATAGTTTTTTATTTTTTGGAGCACTTTGAGAGTTACACCACCCTTTAACAGACAGACGCACGCTTGTCGCTGCTGCTTTGAGGATGCAAGTGCGGCTACAGCCCACACAATTCACAAAGACAGAAAAAAAAAGAACAATATTTTTATTGTTTGTGTAGCACACTTTGAGGGTGTCACCACCCTTTAACAGACAGACGCACGCTTGTCGCTGCTGCTTTGAGGATGCAAGTGCGGCTACATCGTACACAAATCACAAACACATTAAAAATATAGTTTTTTATTTTTTGGAGCACTTTGAGAATTACACCACCCTTTAACAGACAGACGCACGCTTGTCGCTGCTGCTTTGAGGATGCAAGTGCGGCTACAGCCCACACAATTCACAAAGACAGAAAAAAAGAACAATATTTTTATTGTTTGTGTAGCACACTTTGAGGGTGTCACCACCCTTTAACAGACAGACGCACGCTTGTCGCTGCTGCTTTAAGGGTGCAGGTGCGGCTACAGCCCACACATTTCACAAAGACCGAAAAAAAAAGAACAATATTTTTATTGTTTGTGTAGCACACTTTGAGGGTGTCACCACCCTTTAATAGACAGACGCACGCTTGTCGCTGCTGCTTTCAGGATGCAGGTGGAATCTAGATGGGATTTGGAACCGGGGACACACTACCTCCATCAATTGTCTAAATCCCACTGCACTAATGGCGGATACCAGACGCACGTCTAACACCAACATAGCAGTCAAGGCCTCAGTTATACGTTTTGCTTCAGGATGACTGCTGTCGTACTTCATCCTCATCGCTAGGGACTGTTGGAGGGTCAATTGTTTAGTAAAAGTAGTGATGTTCCTACTTCCTCTCTGGGATGATGAACAACTCCCAGCAGCAGCAATAGCACTAGGAGGAAGTGGCTCTTGATGTTTCCCTATTTTATTTTTATCGGAGAAAGTTTGGTCCTCCATTTATGTTATATTGATATATACGTGCGGCTAAAGCGCACACAAACGCAGAAAATATTTTTTTATTTTTGCTGGAGAGTAGTGCACTTTGTGGGTTACACCACCCTTTAAGAAATGAGCCAGCCGGCTCTTTACTTAAGGGACATAGGCGCACGCTTGGCGCTGCTCCTTTGTTGATGGACGTGCAGCCACAGTGCACACAAGTCACAAACACAGAAAATATATATTTTTTTGGTTTGGAGTGTACTTTGGGGGTTACAGCACCCTTTAACGGTCAAGCCAGCTGGCCCTTTACTTATGACACAGGCGCACACGCTTGGCACTAATTTGTTGATGCACGTGCGGCTACTGCGCACACAATTCACAAACACAGGAAATAATTTTTTTTTTGGTTTGGACTGGAGTGTACTTTGGGGGTTACAGCACCCTTTAACGGTCAAGCCAGCCGGCCCTTTACTTATGACACAGGCGCACGCTTGGCACTACTTTGTTGATGCACGTGCGGCTTCTGCGCACACAATTCACAAACACAGAAAATAATTTTTTTTTTGGTTTGGACTGGAGTGTACTTTCAGGGGTTACAGCACCCTTTAACGGTCAAGCCAGCCGGCCCTTTACTTATGACACAGGCGCACGCTTGGCACTACTTTGTTGATGCACGTGCGGCTACTGCGCACACAATTCACAAACACAGAAAATAATTTTTTTTTTGGTTTGGACTGGAGTGTACTTTGGGGGTTACAGCACCCTTTAACGGTCAAGCCAGCCGGCCCTTTACTTATGACACAGGCGCACGCTTGGCACTACTTTGTTGATGCACGTGCGGCTACTGCGCACACAATTCACAAACACAGAAAATAATTTTTTTTTTGGTTTGGACTGGAGTGTACTTTCGGGGGTTACAGCACCCTTAACGGTCAAGCCAGCCGGCTCTTTACTTATGACACAGGCGCACGCTTGGCACTACTTTGTTGATGCATGTGCGGCTACTGCGCACACAATTCACAAACACAGAAAATAATTTTTTTTTTGGTTTGGACTGGAGTGTACTTTCGGGGGTTACAGCACCCTTAACGGTCAAGCCAGCCGGCCCTTTACTTATGACACAGGCGCACGCTTGGCACTACTTTGTTGATGCACGTGCGGCTACTGCGCACACAATTCACAAACACAGGAAATATTTTTTTTTTTTGTTTGGGCTGGATTGTACTTTCGGGGGTTACAGCACCCTTAATGGTCAAGCCAGCCGGCCCTTTACTTGTGACACAGGCGCACGCTTGGCACTACTTTGTTGATGCACGTGCTGCTTCTGCGCACACAATTCACAAACACAGAAAATAATTTTTTTTTTGGTTTGGACTGGAGTGTACTTTCGGGGGTTACAGCACCCTTTAACGGTCAAGCCAGCTGGCCCTTTACTTATGACACAGGCGCACGCTTGGCACTACTTTGTTGATGCACGTGCGGCTACTGCGCACACAATTCACAAACACAGAAAATAATTTTTTTTTTGGTTTGGACTGGAGTGTACTTTGGGGGTTACAGCACCCTTTAACGGTCAAGCCAGCTGGCCCTTTACTTATGACACAGGCGCACGCTTGGCACTACTTTGTTGATGCACGTGCGGCTTCTGCGCACACAATTCACAAACACAGAAAATAATTTTTTTTTTGGTTTGGACTGGAGTGTACTTTCGGGGGTTACAGCACCCTTAACGGTCAAGCCAGTCGGCTCTTTACTTATGACACAGGCGCACGCTTGGCACTACTTTGTTGATGCACGTGCGGCTACTGCGCACACAATTCACAAACACAGAAAATAATTTTTTTTTTGGTTTGGACTGGAGTGTACTTTGGGGGTTACAGCACCCTTTAACGGTCAAGCCAGCTGGCCCTTTACTTATGACACAGGCGCACGCTTGGCACTACTTTGTTGATGCACGTGCGGCTTCTGCGCACACAATTCACAAACACAGAAAATAATTTTTTTTTTGGTTTGGACTGGAGTGTACTTTCGGGGGTTACAGCACCCTTAACGGTCAAGCCAGTCGGCTCTTTACTTATGACACAGGCGCACGCTTGGCACTACTTTGTTGATGCATGTGCGGCTACTGCGCACACAATTCACAAACACAGAAAATAATTTTTTTTTTGGTTTGGACTGGAGTGTACTTTCGGGGGTTACAGCACCCTTAACGGTCAAGCCAGCCGGCCCTTTACTTATGACACAGGCGCACGCTTGGCACTACTTTGTTGATGCACGTGCGGCTACTGCGCACACAATTCACAAACACAGAAAATAATTTTTTTTTTGTTTGGGCTGGAGTGTACTTTCGGGGGTTACAGCACCCTTAATGGTCAAGCCAGCCGGCCCTTTACTTATGACACAGGCGCACGCTTGGCACTACTTTGTTGATGCACGTGCTGCTTCTGCGCACACAATTCACAAACACAGAAAATAATTTTTTTTTTGCTTTGGACTGGAGTGTTCTTTCGGGGGTTACAGCACCCTTTAACGGTCAAGCCAGCCGGCCCTTTACTTATGACACAGGCGCACGCTTGGCACTACTTTGTTGATGCACGTGCGGCTACTGCGCACACAATTCACAAACACAGAAAATAATTATTTTTTTGGTTTGGACTGGAGTGTACTTTCGGGGGTTACAGCACCCTTAACGGTCAAGCCAGCCGGCCCTTTACTTATGACACAGGCGCACGCTTGGCACTACTTTGTTGATGCACGTGCGGCTACTGCGCACACAATTCACAAACACAGAAAATAATTTTTTTTTTGCTTTGGACTGGAGTGTTCTTTCGGGGGTTACAGCACCCTTTAACGGTCAAGCCAGCCGGCCCTTTACTTATGACACAGGCGCACGCTTGGCACTACTTTGTTGATGCAAGTGCGGCTACTGCGCACACAATTCACAAACACAGAAAATAATTTTTTTTTTGGTTTTGACTGGAGTGTACTTTGGGGGTTACAGCACCCTTTAACGGTCAAGCCAGCCGGCCCTTTACTTATGACACAGGCGCACGCTTAGCACTACTTTGTTGATGCTCGTGCGGCTACTGCGCACACAATTCACAAACACAGAAAATATATTATTTTTTTAGCACTTGGGGGGAGCACCCCTGATGGACAGAGCACCCCCTGGGCAACACTACAGCACCCCTTTAGGACTGGGACACTGCACAGGACTTTGGAGTGGACACAGCCCCTATGGAGAACTGACTGCACAACACAGTCCAGCCAGCCCCTATGGACTTTGAAGAAGTGGACACAGCCCCTATTAACAACAGCAGCACAGCACAATACAGCCAGCCCCTATGGACTTTGAAGTAGTGGACAACAGCAGCACTACACTACACTACTCTACACAGCCCTAACTCCCACCCTCCCTCTTCACTGTCCACAGCCGAGTGAGAAAATGGCGCTGACGCGGGTACCTTATATAGGATCCAAAACCCGCGAGACTCGGAAGGCGGGATGATGACGTTTTGCCTCGATTTCAGATCCGAGTCAGGCGGGAAAAGTCGAGCCTGACTCGGATCGGACTCGGATCGGGGGGGCTCGGGGGGGTTCGGATTTCAGTAATCAGAACCCGCTCACACCTAGTATATATATATATATATGTTCCCATATGTACATATGTGTATATATATATATATATATATATATGTGTGCAGCGCATGTGTATGTATATATATATACATATTATATGTGTGTGTGTGGTGCTTGTACTAATATATATATATATATATATGTATATATATTAGGGGTGAGCGGGTTCGGATTTCTGAAATCCGAACCCCCCCGAGCCCCCCCGATCCGGGTCCTATCCGAGTCAGGCTCGACTTTTCCCGCCTGACTCGGATCTGAAATCGAGGCAAAACGTCATCATCCCGCCTTCCGAGTCTCGCGGGTTTTGGATCCTATATAAGGTACCCGCGTCGGCGCCATTTTCTCACTCGGCTGTGGACAGTGAAGAGGGAGGGTGGGAGTTAGGGCTGTGTAGTGTAGTGTAGTGCTGCTGTTGTCCACTACTTCAAAGTCCATAGGGGCTGGCTGTGTTGTGCTGTGCTGCTGTTGTTAATAGGGGCTGTGTCCACTACTTCAAAGTCCATAGGGGCTGGCTGGACTGTGTTGTGCAGTCAGTTCTCCATAGGGGCTGTGTCCACTCCAAAGTCCTGTGCAGTGTCCCAGTCCTAAAGGAGTGCTGTAGTGTTGTCCAGGGGGTGCTCTGTCCATCAGGGGTGCTCCCCCCAAGTGCTAAAAAAATAATATATTTTCTGTGTTTGTGAATTGTGTGCGCAGTAGCCGCACGTGCATCAACAAAGTAGTGCCAAGCGTGCGCCTGTGTCATAAGTAAAGGGCCAGCTGGCTTGACCGTTAAAGGGTGCTGTAACCCCCGAAAGTACACTCCAGTCCAAACCAAAAAAAAATTATTTTCTGTGTTTGTGAATTGTGTGCGCAGTAGCCGCACGTGCATCAACAAAGTAGTGCCAAGCGTGCGCCTGTGTCATAAGTAAAGGGCCGGCTGGCTTGACCGTTAAGGGTGCTGTAACCCCCGAAAGTACACTCCAGTCCAAACAAAAAAAAAAATTATTTTCTGTGTTTGTGAATTGTGTGCGCAGTAGCCGCACGTGCATCAACAAAGTAGTGCCAAGCGTGCGCCTGTGTCATAAGTAAAGGGCCGGCTGGCTTGACCATTAAGGGTGCTGTAACCCCCGAAAGTACACTCCAGTCCAAACCAAAAAAAAAATTATTTTCTGTGTTTGTGAATTGTGTGCGCAGTAGCCGCACGTGCATCAACAAAGTAGTGCCAAGCGTGCACCTGTGTCATAAGTAAAGGGCCGGCTGGCTTGACCGTTAAGGGTGCTGTAACCCCCGAAAGTACACTCCAGTCCAAACCAAAAAAAAAATTATTTTCTGTGTTTGTGAATTGTGTGCGCAGTAGCCGCACGTGCATCAACAAAGTAGTGCCAAGCGTGCGCCTGTGTCATAAGTAAAGGGCCGGCTGGCTTGACCGTTAAAGGGTGCTGTAACCCCCAAAGTACACTCCAGTCCAAACCAAAAAAAAAATTATTTTCTGTGTTTGTGAATTGTGTGCGCAGTAGCCGCACGTGCATCAACAAAGTAGTGCCAAGCGTGCGCCTGTGTCATAAGTAAAGGGCCAGCTGGCTTGACCGTTAAAGGGTGCTGTAACCCCCGAAAGTACACTCCAGTCCAAACCAAAAAAAAATTATTTTCTGTGTTTGTGAATTGTGTGCGCAGTAGCCGCACGTGCATCAACAAAGTAGTGCCAAGCGTGCGCCTGTGTCATAAGTAAAGGGCCGGCTGGCTTGACCGTTAAAGGGTGCTGTAACCCCCAAAGTACACTCCAGTCCAAACCAAAAAAAAAATTATTTTCTGTGTTTGTGAATTGTGTGCGCAGTAGCCGCACGTGCATCAACAAAGTAGTGCCAAGCGTGCGCCTGTGTCATAAGTAAAGGGCCGGCTGGCTTGACCGTTAAAGGGTGCTGTAACCCCCGAAAGTACACTCCAGTCCAAACCAAAAAAAAATTATTTTCTGTGTTTGTGAATTGTGTGCGCAGTAGCCGCACATGCATCAATAAAGTAGTGCCAAGCGTGCGCCTGTGTCATAAGTAAAGGGCCGGCTGGCTTGACCGTTAAAGGGTGCTGTAACCCCCG
Organism: Taudactylus pleione; assembly: GCA_031769625.1. Lineage (NCBI taxonomy): Eukaryota > Metazoa > Chordata > Amphibia > Anura > Myobatrachidae > Taudactylus > Taudactylus pleione. The sequence continues at coordinate 640,570 of JAUIMM010000863.1, read as the reverse complement.
AAAGTACACTCCAGTCCAAACCAAAAAAAAATTATTTTCTGTGTTTGTGAATTGTGTGCGCAGTAGCCGCACGTGCATCAACAAAGTAGTGCCAAGCGTGCGCCTGTGTCATAAGTAAAGGGCCGGCTGGCTTGACCGTTAAAGGGTGCTGTAACCCCCGAAAGTACACTCCAGTCCAAACCAAAAAAAAAATTATTTTCTGTGTTTGTGAATTGTGTGCGCAGTAGCCGCACGTGCATCAACAAAGTAGTGCCAAGCGTGCGCCTGTGTCATAAGTAAAGGGCCGGCTGGCTTGACCGTTAAAGGGTGCTGTAACCCCCGAAAGTACACTCCAGTCCAAACCAAAAAAAAATTATTTTCTGTGTTTGTGAATTGTGTGCGCTGTAGCCGCACGTGCATCAACAAAGTAGTGCCAAGCGTGCGCCTGTGTCATAAGTAAAGGGCCGGCTGGCTTGACCGTTAAGGGTGCTGTAACCCCCGAAAGTACACTCCAGTCCAAACCAAAAAAAAATTATTTTCTGTGTTTGTGAATTGTGTGCGCAGTAGCCGCACGTGCATCAACAAAGTAGTGCCAAGAGTGCGCCTGTGTCATAAGTAAAGGGCCGGCTAGCTTGACCGTTAAAGGGTGCTGTAACCCCCGAAAGTACACTCCAGTCCAAACCAAAAAAAAATTATTTTCTGTGTTTGTGAATTGTGTGCGCAGTAGCCGCACGTGCATCAACAAAGTAGTGCCAAGCGTGCGCCTGTGTCATAAGTAAAGGGCCGGCTGGCTTGACCGTTAAAGGGTGCTGTAACCCCTGAAAGTACACTCCAGTCCAAACCAAAAAAAAATTATTTTCTGTGTTTGTGAATTGTGTGCGCAGTAGCCGCACGTGCATCAACAAAGTAGTGCCAAGCGTGCGCCTGTGTCATAAGTAAAGGGCTGGCTGGCTTGACCGTTAAAGGGTGCTGTAACCCCCGAAAGTACACTCCAGTCCAAACCAAAAAAAAATTATTTTCTGTGTTTGTGAATTGTGTGCGCAGTAGCCGCACGTGCATCAACAAAGTAGTGCCAAGCGTGCGCCTGTGTCATAAGTAAAGGGCCGGCTGGCTTGACCGTTAAGGGTGCTGTAACCCCCAAAAGTACACTCCAGTCCAAACCAAAAAAAAATTATTTTCTGTGTTTGTGAATTGTGTGCGCAGTAGCCGCACGTGCATCAACAAAGTAGTGCCAAGAGTGCGCCTGTGTCATAAGTAAAGGGCCGGCTGGCTTGACCGTTAAAGGGTGCTGTAACCCACAAAGTACACTCCAGTCCAAACCAAAAAAAAAATTATTTTCTGTGTTTAGCCGCACGTATATATCAAATCGATATAACATAAATGGAGGACCAAACTTTCTCCGATAAAAATAAAATAGAGAAAGATCAAGAACCACTTCCTCCTAGTGCTGAAGCTGCTGCCACTAGTCATGACATAGACGATAACATGCCATCAACGTCGTCTGCCAAGGCCGATGCCCAATGTCATAGTAGAGGGCACATACAATCCCAAATGGCAAAGTTCAGGAAAATGACCTTGAAAAAGACATTTAAATCAGCTGAAGATAAACGTAAACTTGCCAATATGCCATTTACGACACGGAGTGGCAAGGAACGGCTAAGGTCGATCCCTAGTATGTTCATGACTAGTGGTTCAGCTTCACATGATGATGGAAGCCCTCCTCCCACTAAAAAAATCAAAAGAGTTAAGCTGGCAAAAGCACAGCGAAGAACTGTGCTTTCTAAGAAGATATCACAAATCCCCAAGGAGAGTCCAAGTGTGGTGGTGGTTGCGATGCCTGACCTTCCCAGCACTGGACGGGAAGAGGTGGCTCTTTCCACCATTTGCACGCCCCCTGCAAGTGCTGAAAGGAGCACCCACAGTCCACTTGCTGATATGCAAATTGAAGATGTCACTGTTGAAGTACAACAGGATGAGGATACTGGTGTAGCTGGCGCTGAGGAGGAAGTTGGCGAGGAGGATTCTGATGGTGATGTGGTTTGTTTAAATCAGGCTCCGGGGGAGACAGTTGTTGTCCGTGGGATGAAAAAGCCCATCACGGTCATGCCTGGGCAGAAGACCAAACATTCCACCTCTTTGGTCTGGCAATATTTCTATCCAAATCCGGACAACAACTGTCTTGCCATATGTACCATATGTAAAGGTGAAATAAGTAGGGGTAGGGACGTCAACCACCTAGGAACATCCTCCCTTATACGGCACCTGCAGCGCGTTCATAAAAAGTTACTGTCAAGTTCAGAAACTTTGGCTAAGACCGTAAGCAGTCCAGGGACACCTAAATCCCGTTGTCCGGTTGTATCCAAGCGCCTGCAAACCACACCGTCAACTCCCTCCTCGTCAATTTCCTCCTTAGTCAGGATCGGAAGTAGTCCTGCACGCCATGTCACTGGCATGACTGACTCTCCTATCCGGGATTCCTCTGGAGGATCCTGCATTGCTACGCCTACTGCTGCCGCTGCTGCTGTTGCTGCTGCTGGGAGTCGTTCATCATCCCAGAGAGGAAGTAGGAACACCACTACTTTTACTAAACAATTGACCCTCCAACAGTCCTTAGTGAGGAGGATGAAGTACGACAGCAGTCATCCTGAAGCAAAACGTATAACTGAGGCCTTGACTGCTATGTTGGTGTTAGACGTGCGTCCGGTATCCGCCATTAGTGCAGTGGGATTTAGACAATTGATGGAGGTAGTGTGTCCCCGGTTCCAAATCCCGTCTAGATTCCACTTCACTAGGCAGGCGATACCGAGACTGTACAGAAACGTCAGAAAAAGTGTCCTCAGTGTCCTGAAAAATGCCGTTGTACACAATGTCCACTTAACCACGGACATGTGGACAAGTGGAACAGGGCAGACTAAGGACTATATGACTGTGACAGCCCACTGGGTAGATGTATCACCTTACGCAGCAACAGCAGCAGCGTCACCAGTAGCAGCATCTCAGAAACGCCAGCTCGTTACAAGGCAGGCTACGCTGTGTATCACCGGTTTCAGTAAGAGGCACACCGCCGACAACCTCTTAGAGAAACTGAGGGAAATCATCACCCAGTGGCTTACCCCACTTAGACTCTCCTGGGGATTTGTGATATCTGACAACGCCACCAATATTGTGCGGGCATTACATCTGGGCAAATTCCAGCACGTCCCATGTTTTGCTCACACAATAAACTTGGTGGTGCAGAATTTTCTGAAAAGCGACAGGGGCATGCAGGAGACGCTTTGGGTGGCCCGAAAAATTTCTGGCCACTTTCGCCATTCAGCGACTGCGTGCCGAAGACTGGAGCGCCAGCAAACACTCTTGAACCTGCCCCGCCATCACCTGAAGCAAGAGGTTGTGACGCGGTGGAACTCAACCCTCTATATGCTTCAGAGGATGGAGGAGCAGCAAAAGGCCATACAAGCCTATACATCCACCTATGACATAGGCAAAGGAGGGGGTATGCACCTGACTCAAGCGCAGTGGAGAATGATTTCCGTGTTGTGCAAGGTTCTCCAGCCCTTCGAACTTGCCACACGTGAAGTCAGTTCAGACACAGCCAGCTTGAGTCAGGTCATTCCCCTCATCAGGCTTTTGCAGAAGCAGCTGGAGAAAGTGAAGGAGGAGCTAAGACGGAGCGATTCCGCTCGGCATGTGGGACTTGTGGATGAAGCCCTTCATTCGCTTTGCCAGGATTCCAGGGTGGTCAATCTGTTGAAATCAGACCACTACATTTTGGCCACCGTGCTTGATCCTAGGTTTAAAGCCTATGTGGTGTCTCTCTTTCCGGCCGACACAAGCCTGCAGAGGTGCAAAGACCTGCTGGTGAACACACTGTCAGCTGAAGCGGAACGTGACACGTCAAACGGCTCCTTCTTCATTTTCTCCCGCAACTGGGGCTGCCAGGAAAAAACTTAGGTATCCTAAGCAACCCGCTGGCGGTGATGCAGGGCAGGCAGGACCAAGTTTGGACATCTGGTCCGGACTGAAGGACCTGGCAACAATTTCTGACATGTCTACTGTCACTGCATATGATACTGTCACCATTGACAGAATGGTGGAGGATTACATCGGTGACAGCATCCAAGTAGGCATGTCAGACAGTCCATACCTGTACTGGCAGGAAAAAGAGGCAATTTGGAGGCCCCTGTACAAGCTGGCTCTATTTTACCTGAGTTGCCCCCCCTCCAGTGTGTACTCCGAAAGAGTGTTTAGTGCAGCCGGGAACCTTGTCAGCGAAAGGCGTAGGAGGTTGCTTCCACAGAATGTGGAGAAGATGATGTTCATCAAAATGAATTATCAGCTCTTCCAGGGAGACCAGCCTCCAGAAGGTACAGAGGTACCTGTGGTGGTGGATTCAAGTGGGGACGAGTTAATACTTTGTGAGGATGAGGATGTACACACTGAAGAGGGTGAGGAATCGGTGGATGAGGAGGATGAGGATGACATCTTGCCTCCGTAGAGCCAGTTTGTGCAGGGACACATTAATTGCCAGCTTGTTTTGTGGGGGCCCAAACGAACCAATCATTTCAGCCACAGTTGTGTGGCAGACCCTGGCGCTGAAATGATTGATTTGTTAAAGTGTGCATGTCCTGTTTATACAACATAAGGGTGGGTGGGAGGGCCCAAGGACAATTCCATCTTGCACTTCTTTTTTTTCTTTGCATTATGTACAGTTTGGGGCCTAGTTTTTCTAACTGCCATCCTGTCTGCCACTGCAGTGTCACTCCTAGATGGGTCACGTGTTTGTGCCGCCCACTCGTGTCGCTTAGCATAGTCATCCAGCTACTTCGGTGCAACCTTTTGGACATGAAAACACTATTGTGAGGTGTGAGGTGTTCAGAATAGACTGGAAATGAGTGGAAATTAAGGTTATTGAGGTTAATAATAGCATAGGAGCAGAGAAACCAACAAATTCTGTGATTTTAGCTGTTTTTATGCTTTTTAAAAAAAAAATACAGATCCAAAACACAAAACCCAGAACCCAAAACACGGAAGGGTGGTTTTGGCAAAACCAATCCAGATCCAAAACACGAAGAAAGATCCAGATCCAAAACCAAAACACAAAACACGAAAAGTGGCCGGTGCACACCCCTAATATATATATATATATATATATATATATATATATATACTGTATTTACTTGCATATATATATTTCCATTTGTAGCATATCAGACAAAAAAGTTTCCACATTTCAAACAAGATCCAAATGCATTTCTTGTAACAATTATGGCCCTTGCATATAATAACTTCACATTAAGAAGCATATTCAATTCCAGGTGAAAAGTCCCGTACTTTTCACATGCTGGACTTTTTCGCCTACATCGCTGGTGTTCAATTCGAAAAGTATCGCCCGCTTGACCGCTTTTCCCCGTATTCAATTTGAACTCAGTGAAAATGGGATCCGGTGAAACTCTGATATGCGAAAAATCCTGTCAGATTTAGGGAAATCAGCATGACACCCCCCAAAAGATGCACTGACATTGGGGATCACTGTAGACACCCCTGAATAGCCCTGCTGAAGGTATTTGGGGTACTTAAATGCTCTCAATAGCTGCTATTTCGTGTCTTTGCTTAAGTGGTGAAGAATAGCTTTTAGCAGTTTCTTTGGCTCAAAATATGTAGTCCCAGCAAATCTGGGGTACCTGAAAATGGGTGCTAGCATATTTTAAGTAGAGATGAGCGGGTTCGGATTTCAGAGATCCGAACCCACCCTTAATTTCGGGGATCATGGGCGATCCAAGCGAAGCTCTGATCTCCTTGCCTGCCCCGGTTCCCTCACCCGAGGCAAAACCTCGTGACCCCGCTGTCGGGTCACGAGGTTTTGTATTGAGCGGGCTTAACTCTGATTGGCTGAGAGAGCCGCCTGTCACGGCTCTCAGCCAATCAGCATTAAGCCCATTGAAAATGCACACAGAAGAAAAAGAAGATGGCCCTGCCGCCTGATACCACCAGCACCCCCACAGGCAGCATCCCCCGCTGCTGACACCACCGCTGCCGGCACCCCTGCACTGATGCCCCATGTACTGAGGACACTGTCAGCGTCCCCCACACTGCTGACACTCCCACACTGAGGACACCACCAGCACCCCTGCATTGCCGACACTATCAACACATGTGCACTGAGGACACCACCGGCACCCCCACTCTGCTGCCACCACCAGCACCCTGCATTGAGCACCCCCGAACTGCCGACAAAACAAGCAAGCCTGCACTAAAGACACCACTTGCACCCCCACACTGCCAACATCACTGGTACCCTTCACTGAGGACACTGCCAGCACCGCAGCACTGCCATTCCATGTACTGAGGACACCGCCAGCAACCCCCGCACTGCCGTCACAGCCAGCAAGCCTGCACTAAAGACACCACTTGTACCCCCGCACTGCCAACATCACTGGTACCCTTCACTGAGGACACTGCCAGCACTACAGCACTGCCATTCCATGTACAGAGGACACCGCCAGCAATCCCTGCACTGCCGACACAGCCAGCAAACCTGCACTAAAGACACCACTTGCACCCCTGCACTGCCAACATCACTGGTACCCTTCACTGAGGACACTGCCAGCACTGCAGCACTGCCATTCCATGTACTGAGGACACCATCAGCAACACCGCTCTGCCGACACTGCTGTCACAGTAAGTACACTATTGGTGTATCCAACCCACACTGTATAACACACTGTATCCGTGTTGGAAATTAGAAGCTGAACTGCCACATGTTAGTGCCGCCCACTGTGTCACTTAGCTTAGTCAGCTAGCTAGCTGGATGCAACCTTTTGGCCTTAACTAGATGAAGCAAATAATATTATGAGGTGGTCAAAATTGATTGGAAATTACTGGAAATAAATGTTATTGAGATTAATTATACTGTAGGAACAAAAACAGGCCCATTTTATGTGATTTTAGCAATTTTTATGATTTTTTAAGAAAAATCAAGATCCAAAACCAAAACACGAAAACAAAACATGGAGATGAGGTTTTGGCAAAACCAATCCAGATCCAAAACCAAAACACGAGGGTCGGCGCACTTCTCTAATTTTAAGTTGCTAAAGTGTAGTTTTAAAAATCTTTAAAAATCCACCTGCCGCAACCATCAGCAGACTTAAAAACACCTGGGGCATACTTGGGGGCCCCAATAGTCTATTTTGCTAGTTTTAAGTTTGCCCCCCAACTGTGGATTTTTTTGCCCCCAAAACAAAAGTACTTTTTGGGGTGATCTAAAGACTTTTTTTAAACTTGTTTTAATGCAGTTTACTTTTGGGGACTGTTCCAAGGGTGCAGGGGGGTTCCCGCAGCTTTGCACCCCAAAACCCTAATTCCGCACTTTTTTTGACACCTATTCATAGGTGAAACTTTTTCGCAGGTCCCATTGCTTTGAGTTTCCGCACCGGCGAAAGTCTTCGGAATTGATTACGGAGGAAATTTTTTGCAAGGCGAAATTACGTCACTCGCATTACTTTTGTGCAGAAACTGACTTTTCGCACCTAAATGAATATGCCCCTATATCTTCAACACGTTTTCAATACTTGTATCCCAAACAATTTCCACAAGCTGCCATTATAAACAATGAAGGCCAGTATACTTGCAGTCCCTTCATAGAAACAAAAATCCTGTCGAAGTTTCTGGCCTTTTAAAAACCCTTTTTCAAAACCACCACCATTGTAACCAGAGATGAGCAGGTTCGGATCTCAGAGATCCAAACCCATCCGAGCTTAGGGGATCCGAGTCTGATCCGAGTCGGCTCAGGTTTTCCCGCCTGACTCGGATCTGAAAACGAGGCAAAACATCATCCCGCTGTCGGATTCTAGCCGCCATTTTTTATTCCGGCTGTGGAGAGTGAAGAGGGAGGGAGCTGGGAGCTGTGTTACACTGCTGTGTGGCTGCTGTTGCGCATTGTGACATTTTGTGACTGCTGCTAGGTTCTGTTGGGAGCTGTGCTGCATAATTGAGGTTGTCCTGTCCATAGGGGCTGGCTGGTTGTTATCCATAGAGGCTGGCTGGCTGGCTGGCTTTTGCTGGCTGTTGTCCTGTCCATAGGGGCTGGCTAGCTGTTGTGCATAGGGGCTGGATGTTTTGAGGTTGTCCTGTCCATAGGGGCTGGCTGTTATCCATAGGGATTGGCTGGCTGGCTGTTGTTGGCTGTTGTCCTGTCCATAGGGGCTGGCTGGATGGCTGTAGTCCATAGGGGCTGGCTGGCTGTTGTCCTGTCCATAGGGGCTGGCTGGCTGTTAGATGTGTTGCCCAGGGGATGCTCTGTCTATCAGGGGTGCTCTTCTTCACCCCCACAGTAAAAAAATAAAAACAAATTGTGAGTACACCACCAGTGAAAAAATAAAAACATTTTTTTGTGTGAGCATAATTGCATATTAGCCACATCACCAGTGTGAAAATAAAAACATTTTTTTTGTGTGTGCGTAAATGCGTATTAGCTACACCACCAGTGAGAAAATACAAAAATTAATTGTGTGTGCATAATTGTGTATTAGCCACACAACCAGTGAGAAAATAAAAGCAATTTTTTTATGTGTGTGGTTGGTTGTGTGCATTAGCCGCGCTGTAATTGCTTGGTGACACTGCTGTAAGACCGCAGTGAGTATGGAGGACAGTCACATGACAAGAGAGCAGGATCCACATACCAGTCTTGTAGCTGCCTTCAGCAGTCATGATGACGACGCAAAGCCGTCAACGTCATCTATGAAGGCCAATGTACCAGGGCTTAAGTCAGGCCAAAAAGTCAGACTAAAAAAATCTACTTTTACCCTGGTAAATAAAACAAAATCTAAAGCTAAGTCAGCTTTAGAGAAACAAAAAAATGGCAATATGGTATTCACTACACCAAGTGGCAAGGAAAGAATAAGGGCTTGGTATTTATTATTTATGACTGGTGGTTCTAGTGATGATTTAAGCCCCTCTGCTTGTAAGAGAGGTACAAAAAAAATTAAATTGTTAAGACGAGTAAGACACTGGAATCAACTATGTGCACTGAAAAATCACAAATCCCCGAGGAGAGTCCAAGTGTGTCCAGGGTCACTATGTGTGAGCCTGACCTTTCTAATACTGTACTTGAAGAGGATCCTCCTTCCACCATTTGTGTGCCCACTGCAAATGTAAGGATGAGCAGCACAAGTCAACATGCTGATGTAGAAATCGAAGATGCTTCTGTGGAATTGCATGAGGAGGATGAGGAGGATATTTATGTAGTTGGTGATAACAACAAGGATGATGAGGATGTTGATGATGATGAGGATGTTGATGCTGAGGATGTTTGCCCATTGTGGGAAAAATCCCATTATTGCCATGCCTGGGCAAAGGACCAAAAAATCCACATCTCATGTGTGGAATCATTTCCACTCAAATCTAGATAACCTTTGTCAAGTCATTTGGAACCATTGCCATGTAACAGTGAGTAGAGGTAAGGACCTTAACCATCTTGGAACCTCCTCCCTGTTACGTCACTTGCAGCGCATTCACCAAATTGGAAAGGGTATAGAAATTTTGAGGACAAAAAACCAACAACAATCAGTCCAGTGTCACCTAGCTGCTCCCTTCTATCTAGATCCAAGCACAGAAAAAGGCCATCCAAGGCTACATTACGGCCTATGACATAGGGAGAGGAGCAGGAATGCACCTTAGTCAAGCACAGTGGAGAATAATTTCCGTGTTGTGCAAGGTTCTCAAACCCTTTGAACTTGCCACATGTGAAGTTAGTTCAGACATTGCCAGCTTGAGTCAGGTCATTCCCCTAATCTGACTTTTGCAAAAGCAGCTGGAGAAAGTGAAGGAGGAGCTGAAACAAAGTGATTCCGCTAAGTATGTCGGACTTGTAGATCAAGCCTTTCATTCGCTTTGACAGGATCCAAGGGTCGTCAATCTCTTGAAATCAAATCACTATATTTTGGTGAGCATACTTGATCCTAGGTTTAAGTCATACCTTGTGTCTTTCTTTCCGACGGACATAAATCTGAAAAGGTGCAAAGAGCTGGTGGTGAAAAAATTGTCAGCTCAAAAGGAACATGACACGGCAGCATCTCCTCCTTCATTTTCTACAGCTGCCAGGAAAAACCTAAATTTTCCTAAGAGACCCACTTCTGGTGGTGATGCAGATCAGTCAGGAAAACCTCATGACATCTGGTTGGGTCTGAAATAACTGGCTACAATGAGTGACATGTCTACCGTGACTTTGTCTGATAAGGGCACCATTCAGAGAATGGTGGATGACTATTTTAGGGATAGCATCCAAATAGGCAAGTCACTCAGTCCCTTTCACTATTGGCAGGAAAAAGAGGCTATTTGGAGTCCCTTACACAAACTGGCTTTGCTGTACTTAAGTTGCTCACCCTCCAGTGTGTACTCTGAAAGAGTTTTCAGCACAGCCAGGAACCTTGTCAGTGATCATCGTAGGAGGTTTCTTCCCCAAAATGTGGAAAAGATGATGTTCATCAAAATGAATTACAAATTCCATGATGAATACCATTACCAGCACTTGCATCCAAAAAATACATAAGCGTCTGTAATTGTGGATTCCAGGTGAGATGAATTAATATTGTGT